>JAPWTK010000255.1:0-557500 GCA_029963805.1 Aromia moschata
CACGGTGGAGACTTTAACTGGAATATATTCGCTAGCGGGGTGGTGAATGATTTTTCTAAAAAATTCCCGAGACACGTCAACTTTTAAATGTATTTACCTACATTTTGCAAGTAAGTGAAAAATATAGCCCTTCAGGGGTGGCTGAAAACCACCCGACAGTTTTTTCAAACTATGGCTTGTGACCCCTCATTGTAAATCTGGTGGAAAGAGGAATCCAACGACTGATCAAATTTTAATTTTAGTATGTTTGTAGGGTTGCATACAATTAAAACGTAATTTTATAGTTTAATTTATTTTAACGCAACAATTTCGTACTAAAATGTGTGTTGTTTAGTTTTGGAATGTAAAACTTACTTTCATATGTCCCCACAAAAAATTCCAAGCAATTTTTTGCCACAACTGATATTTGTTATTTTTTGCTAGTGTTTTTACACGGCCGCAAAGAGTAATTTAGTTTGTATGCTGTATTCAGAGTTTGAAACGAAGTGTTATTTCAAATTGGCGAAAATGTCTTGTCAAACTGAATCACTAAAAATCGAAATTTAGATGATTGGATATGGTATTAGGGCGCGAACTCAAGGTGAAGTTGTTCGCTTGTTTCGAGAAACGCATCCTGACTTGCCACCACTAAATCAAGGTACCATTAGTAAAATTGAGACACAATATCGAGAGATGGGTCATGTCTGAAAGTACCGAGTAAGAGGCAGGCTGTTGTTGATGACGACACGAAGTTGAATTGCTTGCTTGCTCTAGAAGAAAATCAATCACTGCAGCCCGTCAACTGCCCGTGATAGTAATCTTAATCACAAAACAGTTTTAAAAATACTTAAATATGAAAAAAACGCCCATATAAAATACAGCTGTTGTTTTCTCTGACGAGCCACTTTTACATTAAATGGGCACGTAAATCGCCAAAAAATTGACGTTACAGGGCTGAAGTGAACCCCCTTTGATGAGGGAACTTCATACTCAGCGCCCACAGAAAACTAATGTGTGGGCCGGAATAGTATGAAGATAGAATTGTGGACCATTTTTCTTGATGACACTCTTAATGGAGCAAGATACTTGCGTTTTACTCCAGCACGAACTAATGCCAGTGCTATGTCATTTATTTCCAAACCCCTTAAACCCTAACTCTGACTGACGAGAGGCTATGGTTTCAGCAAGATGGGGCTCCACCACACTATGCTGCCATTGTTCGTCAGTATCTGGACAGAATTTTTCCCGGTAGGTGGATTGGGAGGCGAGGTAATATTGAGTGACCAGCAAGATCTCCAGATCTTACGCCACTGGATTTCTTTTTGTGGGGACATCTTAAAAGTAGGGTTTACATTCAGAAACGTACAATTGTTACTGAAAATAAATTTAATTTTTAAATTGTTTTAATTGTATGCAACCCCATAAACATACGAAAAATTAAAATTTGATCAGTGCGTTGAATTCCTGATTCCACAAAGCTTTTACAATGAGGGTCTGAAGCCATAGGGTTGCATTTGAAAAAAAATCATATCGAGGGTGGTTTCAGCCACCCCTGAAGGAATATATTTTTCATATTACTTGCTAAATGTAAGTAAATACATTTAAAGTTGACGTGTCTCGAGGAAGTTTTGAAAAATCATTCACCACCCATATAGCGAACATATTCAGTTAAAGTCTCCACCGTGGCGTATATGCCATACATGGTATGAAAGAGTATTTTAGTAGTAGTATTTAGGTTTTAAGTCTCACCTGTACACCAGAAAAATATACACAGCTCCATTTGAAATACGAAAGATTGGTCGACTTCCAATTAAACCGAAAGTTGTGAAAATACCCGTGGCTAAAAAAATTCATTAATATCACTACCTACTAATTTCTTTATTAATAAATAAAGAATTTCTTTATTAATAAATAAAGAGGTTAGTGGCTATTTACATGTATCCTGTGTCACTCTGTATATACATTTATACTTCCCCTTACGTATACCTCCAACTTCAGGAACTTACAGAGTAGTTTCTCCTGTTTGTCAGTCAATAATTCTTACCGAGCATTATGGATGGGCTTCAACTTCGTTGTTGAAGGTTTGTTTGTGTGTCCCCTAATTTGTCACCGGCCCACCGTTCACCAACTTTACCGTCTATTTGATGACATCTTTAGTGGAGAATTATGGTAATACTCAATGAAAATGGTTAAACCTATTCAACGAGATCAACTCAATATATTAAATCGATTGACATGAACGAACGTATCAAGAACAAGCAACTTGAATCTTTGAAGAATTTTACGATTATTAGCGATAATTCAAAAATGTTTCTGGAATGGTTCATCCGTCCCATTCTTAAATTTTCTATTAATAATTCCGTTATCCCAATACGAACTCTATTTAATCATGGAAGTGGAGGCCGGTGAAATTTGAGGTGCTCGTATTTTCGTAAGGGGGGATGGAACCTGCATCATATTTTAAGGGGTGATTACTAGACTTGAGAAGGCTAAGATAGCAAAAAAAAACAGAATTAAACTTTTAGCGAATATTTTTTCAAAAATCAGCCTCCACTGGATGATTGTCGCTCTATTTTACAGGATCCAAATACATAACATATGTATTGTGAATTGTTGATAAAAATGATATGCAATACAAGCCTTTGTTCAAAATTAATCTCACTGCTGCAGTACTCTTTCTCATGTAGGTGCATAGTACACAATTGGGAGAAACAACTATTATATGCCAGAGCCGTATTTAGGTTCACGGCAACGTCGAAACCCGAAAAATAACACTCTAAAGAACTTACCCATAAAAACTCATCATTGGGCCTAAAACGTACGTAGATGATTCACAATACACTATAAGGTTATAATTAAAGTAATTAAATTTTTCGCAGATCACACGTCTGTGAAGAGGTGACAATCCCATGTACTATGCTAGAAAAAAAGACAGCAAGGACCTAGTTTTCAGAAGACTAGAATAAGGAGACAGCGCTGCGGCTTTTCGCTGTATAACGCGACGGGCTCGAATATGTCCACCTCCAGAGGCGCTGTAAGCAGTTGTGTACCATGGTATACAAATAGATATCTACACTATACGCGTATACCGTGGTTCTGTATTCATCTGTGTGTTTAGAGGTTAGAGTCCATGTAAGATAAACGTGGTGCAGACCCATGTATTGGTGATGATAGTTTTCGTTAATTTGTTGTTATCTTTGCAATTACAAATGTTCGTAATTATCATTATGAAAATGTACTCAAATATTTCATGTTGCATTACTTCAATGTTAACAATGCACAACAAACAAACGTCATTTCATACAAACATCATCTAGTAATTTAGAGAGTAATGTCGGGTTATTCGGTAACTTCGGAACGCTTCTTGTATAAATAATATAATAAAAATAAATAAATCACACACCACAGAAATTGACATTCTCCCTCTAAGAGTCATTACGACTGTGCAGAGGAGAATACACATGGAGAAAGACGGTGGACACACAACCAAACCCTGTGACAGATTCAATTGCTACAGGCGGGATTCGAACCCGCGCGGATGTAGCTCTCCCGGGTAATCTTAATCACTACTCACCTGGCGCTTTACCCACTGAGCTATCGCCGCGGTCACACAATACAAACACAGCACTTTCGAACCATATTTATTTAACATTCGATTTTATTTTTATTAAAGCCAAGCGGCATGTAAGCATACTGTGACATACTTGTGAAGTGTCATTAGTGACAGCTGACACTTATTAAGTTTTATAGTTTAAGTACATACTCACGGCCGCTTTTGCATAGTTCACGATTTTTATTGCCGGCAAGAAAATTGCAGCAATTTTTACTGAATGCACACGTATTTATGTCTGTTTGGACAATTTCTTGACAAATAAACATAAATACGCGTCACGCGTTAAAAATTGCTGCAATTTCTCTTACCGGCAATAAAAATTGCGAACTGTAAAGCAGCCTTTAGTCTATTTAGTTTATACACTGGCTGTTAGTAAAAGAATTGTATGGAATGACATATATTAAATATTCATCACGTGACGTCGGGTACACCACTGCTTACAGCGCCTTCTGAGGCGGACAGATATGAGCCCATGATACCGAACGAGTTCGGTCTCTTTAGTTCTAGTCTTGTTGGAGTTGCACTAAACCAAATTTGGGTTTCCCAAGTACATACAAACATACTCCTTACTTAGTAATTATATTATGAGTCTCACTTTTCTTTAAATACAAATAAAAAATTGGAGCTCTTTAGATATAGGTCTTTAGATATAAATATACAAAACTACACATTATGTCCAAAATTGGTGATGAAAGTATTACTATCTTGAAAACTATAATAGATAGGAAAATAGGTTAAATTGGCAAAACTGTAGAGAACTTTATGAGGAACTTAACCCCGCTTAGACAATGCTTCTATCTTTTTTTAGTTTTTGAGATATTTTGGAAAAGCCAAACATGCATTTTCGAAAATCCACTAAAACTTATTTATTTTTAGAGTTTTTAAAACCCATGAATACGTTATTAAGGCAACTTTTTAAGGATATTTATATTCTTTAATTGAATTAAGGTTTCGACGTTTCGACTTTCTGAAACCATTGGATGTTGTGCTATTTCGGAAATATTCAGTTTTCTTATTCCGATGATACCTAATACTCAAGCGAAAAATTAATTTCTGCTAACAAAAAAGCATAAAAACCCCTTTCAGGAAATGTGCCGCAATTTAAAATTAACAATTTTAACAACACTTGTGACTCACTGAATTCCTTTCTGGTAAAAAAGGAAAATGTAACATTGTTAATACATTTTAATTCAACATTAACTAATTAAAAATAAATAACTTAACTCAAGAGGTTATTATTAAGAATATTATTATTAAAAATTAAATCTAATTAAATAGAATATAATTAAATATGGCCACCAATATCTCTTTTAAAAAGTGACCTGAAAAGCGAAAGCCCAAAGAAAGCATTGTCTCCAAACTTTTCAGGAACTTATTTGAATTTTAACTTTTGCAGCACTTTAGTCGGAAAATGATACTTCGACTTCGAGAAATGATACTTCAGGCTAAAAAGAGAATTCCACTTCGAACAATAAAACAGTTTACTTATAATTTGACATATTTTTAGCACGGCTCTGATAACACGTTGAATAGTATGACAATTAATACCGGCACTTGTCGCATACACTGGTAGTGTTAATTATAAATTAAGTACTGACTAATATTAACTGTCGTACTATTCAACATGTTATGGACCTCCTTTATGAGTGCAGTGTTATAAAATTATTTTTTTAAGTTATAATATATAATATTATTCGTAGTATCATTTTATTTTTATCTTCAAGACTTCCAAACTCAAGTAAGTTTGGAGAAAATATTTATTCGGGCTGTCACTTTTCAGATCACTTTTTAAAAAAGATATTGGCAGTCCTATTCCCTAGATTTTTTATACTAACAATCTAATAAACTCTAAGTTTAGTTATTTATTTCTAATTAGTTATACTTCAGTTGCATTTTATGTTGCATTTTTCGATATCTCAAAATCCAGAAAAGATAGAGACATTCTGCATTCTGTATTCATAAAATTGTCAAGTTTGCCAATTTAATCGTTTTCCTATTTCTTATAATTTCCAAGATAAAATATATTTATGTGTGTAATTCTGGACACAATATATATCATTAGACTAGGAAGACGAGACGAATCGAACAATAATTGCATAATATACTAGGTGTCAAAAAAAAATCACAGAAATTAGAGTTACTTTAGAGAGAGGAAGTCGGATGTGATAACATTTCTTGTACACGGGCTCTTTAATGTTAAAAAGCAGCAGATTATTCCACATTAAAACTGGACTAGTAATTTTCCAAATGTCTGTTTTTGGGAATATACTTTAACAATACGTTATATAATAATCTCGAGGCCATATTCAGATTCCTTGAAAAATTCTGCATAGCTTAACGTTTGATTTTCTTTCTAGATAAAAAAATAATCCAATATATGAGCACTCAAATGTCACATTTGGGACACCCTATACATAAGTACTGTGTTTTTAACCAAATTTATAATTGAATTAGTAAAATATTTACAAAATCCTTGTTTTCCACCCAAAATTGAGTGATTCAGATAAGACAAAGTAACTAAAAATGAAACCTGGTGAATCCGAAAAAAAGTTTTTTCGTTTTACAACCATGTTTTAATAATAAAAAAAAAGGAATACTACTGCTTTGGTTCAATACATATTATTTCTGAGTTATTCCTTCAGTTCAAATTCCGAAAGGAGTCCCAACAAGTTGCTATAAAAACAAGAGCCATATTTTCGGAACAAAAAGAGGATATTTTCTTTCAAGTTCTCCTGAAATCGACACCGTCAGTTTGCCGGATTGGGACACCACCCTTCAGATGCCTTGACAAAGGACAGGTGAAACCGAAGCTTTTATATATCTGGTTCTGATGCGACGCTCAGGTAATTTCATACGCTCCTATCTGTGTTAGAAATCAGCCGGCAACGTTAAAATGTCAATAAGTTACCTCTTCAAATTGTGATATGCCAGTCCCAGGGAAGGATTGTGGGTTTTCTAAGTACATCGCTAGAGAGCGTTTATAGATTTTTGTCGACAAAAGTGGATAAATTACACTTGAACTCAATGTTGCAATTAATTATTTTTGTGCTAATATTACCTACACATTTTGATTGAAATAGTTTAGCCTATATTATTTATTAGATAATTTTTTTTATTAAATAAAATACAGGTTACAATATATCTATAATTTGGCACACTGACAAGAGGGTGTCTATTTTTACATTGTTAAAATTGTTTTTTTTTTATTTTGCTTACATAACATCAATTTCAAAATTGAAAATGGTACGCCCTGTATATTATTGCATATTTTAAAATCTCTATAAAAAAGAACTTTAACAGCGATAATAAATTAAAATTGTATGTAACAAGTTATAAACAAATTAAAATTAAAATATTAATGAGTAATAATCGCGTTAACCTAAAATTTATAAACTTTCTAATAAATTTTGACAATGACTTTTGAAACTGACAATGAAAGTTAATTGGTTGGTATGACTTAGTTTTGAAAATATATACTCGTATTTATTAATAATACTGCACGGATTTACGTTTTAAATTTTAAAGATGATGTCATGTAACCGAAATTAAAAAAAAATCTAATAACGCGAAAATATAAAAAAGCAAATAGGCACCCTTCCACAAAACTATATTCTTTGTGTGGCTTACGGTTTTCAAGAAATCTCCTGTCTAAAACACTGTACGCGATATTAATTTCACATTTTAAACTCTTGCTCAATAAAATATTTCATATCCTCTGGAGTTAACGAACAGTTAATAGAAAAATTATTTGTGATGTAAACATAATTAAACTACCGAAATTAAAGCAGAAATAGATGAAATGAACTATGTATGCTTATATTTATGTATAGTAGGTATGTACAGGGTTAGTTTCTACAATCCGACAAGTTATTGCGAGTTTATTATTGAAATTAGAAAAACGTTCCTCAGACAAAAGTTGTAAATTTTTGCATAAGTTTTTATAATAGGTACTCTAAGAAAAAAAAAACAATTGAACATCCGAAACCATGAAACTGAACCAAAGTTATGTTTTTTATTTAATGGAATATCCTGTACATTATTACATATTCTAATTCCACAAAGTTTTCTCTTTTCAAAAATATATGTATATGTTTCCCATGCGATGGTCACAAGATATTTCATTTAGAAATGTTATTGAAAAAGTAGTTAGCGACAACGGATCACATTACTCTGTCTCTGCCTCTGACGACCGGACGCGGAAAAACAAGGACGTTAACAGAAATGCCATTAAAAGTGTTAAAGTATTATTTTGTAAAATAAAATCCGGTGTCGCGTTTATTAACACTTTCAAATGAAATATGTCGCGACTTTGCTAAAGCAAACATAGACATGTTATATATATATTTTAAAGGGAACAATTCAAGGAACCGCATATTTATTAATATACAGGGTGTTCTATTCCAAAAAAAATGATTTTATGCAAAAATCTATAACTTTCTTCTGAGCAACTTTTCTTATTTTCAATAATAAACTAATAATAAACTCGCAATAACAGTGTGCGCTGTTTTCTTGCGCACCAAGCTGTCGGTAGCCATTCGAGCTGGAGTAGATATAATATGGGAGGAGCATTAGCCTAGCAACATGGTGATATCTGTACATAAACGCAGTAAAGAATATGGAAAGAGTGCAAAAGCGTAGTATCTATACATACAAGTATATGCAATATCTTCTATACATACAAGTACTATATATTCACTATCTATACATACATATATTCAAAAAAAATTAATTAGCAGTAAATAGAAAATTAACGAATAAAAATTAATAACATAATAAAGTATTATATTTTTCAATTAAACATATCATTTATAAAGAGTAAAGACTAATCTAATCTAACCTAACCAATATTGGTTACTTACTGACTATTATTTCCAACCAATTATTGGCATTATTCTTCTATTTTATCACAATATATAAAAATATTATCAATTTAAAAGTATAAACAGGACTAAGGAAATTGTACAATATTAACCCTATATTAATATACCTGAGGATGAGGACGCAATGATAGCACTAACCTAGTTCACACATCTTTTTTATTTATTTAATAAAAATAAACCAATTTATAGTCAGGTGAATACTTATAAGTATTTCAAACTTAATCCTGACCTGGCCATTCATAATATAAAAAAAAAACGTCAGGTCAGTCACTTCATGTTTTTTTTTATTTTTATAAAGTAACCCGTCAGAACTAACATATTATGCAGCACGATCTTTTCATAAAAAAGTTAAGCAACTTGTTGGATCTTGGAGGGACTATGACATAAACCGGTTTATAATTTCTATATAGAGTATTTATGTTAGGAACATAAATAAAGAATATTTATTTATGTTCCGAATATAATTTTATTAATAATTCCGAATTAATATTTATTATACTTTCAGAAAACGCAACACTGGTATAGTTAATCTATTTAATTTTTTTGTCCTATTCCTATCTACTGATATTGATACTTTTTAATTACTTTGTTGGACACACAGGAATACGTCTAGTCCCATTTACGCACACTAAAGGACAGTACTTTCTAAGTAACAACATCGTATCTCTCTTGGTTAAGATAAAAGCTGGCACAATCGTTCTTGGTCATTTGCCTTTGCGTTCTTGGTCATACCTGTATATTACACTGACGAATTCTAATAAGATCGAAATCAGGATCTGAGATTTCTGATGGTGAATGACAATGAACGAGGAATCATTCCTTCTTCACTTGTAAATAACTTAAACAATTGAACACTTAACCTCAACTTTTTTAAACTGAGGCCTACACAAACCTAAATATCTGCCCTCGTGAAGCCAGTCAGGTCTAGAGAGACAGGATATGGAAGACGAATACGAAAACTGACGAACTAGGATTCTTAGCTCCGATTCTGCTGTTTCATAGACATGGAGGCGATATATGGCATATATCGCCTCACGATTTCCTCAGGTCGGATCAAGGAGAGGATTTCTGCCAGTTGTGCCAGCAAGTATTTGCAGTCGTTCTGCTCGTCGGGCCACTGTGAATGCTGTAACTTTTATTGAAATCGTGTGATATCTGGCCCCCATCACAATTCTACCAGACGGAAAATGTTGGAAACAGAAAATTGCCAACAGTATATGTATACGCATTACAAAATTCAGATAAAAAATTGTTCTAACTGGCCTTTTAAATGCGAATAGATTTTCAACAACATTATTTTGTCGCTATATTTTTGTTTTGTTTTTTGCCTAGGCTACAAAATGCTTGAAAAAATAAAGTTTTGAATTCAAATTCAGCAGTATAAACACAAAGTGACTAGGACTTAAACTTCTTCAAACTGACAAAACTGAGCACCCGTCTTCCAAGACATATAAAAAATATATTTTTTTACAGAAATTGCTAGTAATGATGAAATAATTGCGTAATGAAATACGCAATTGGTGGCAAGATATTTTCGATGGGCGTAAATAACTTTTTTTAAAAACCAACATTTTTGCACAGAATTTTGTGATTGGAATTTTTTAGGGCTCTAAATATTAATTTGTCAATAATTTTGATGTAGACTGAGAGGGCGCTCTCGATGACATTCTAAGTAGATAAAAACTGGTTAATGTTTTTTGCGGCTTAGACTATTTACGTTTTTTATTAAAAATATCAAATTTCTGATCATCCTCTGTTCTCATCCCAATCACTAAATTTTGTGAAAAAATGTTAATTTTAGAGTCATTCACAAAAATCGAAAATTAAGTTATAAATTTGACACCCTGTATCTTGGTTCCTCTAGCCTTTAAACTAAGATACTTTTGGTTATATTGCAATACTTTTACCCCGAATACAATTAATGAGATGCTGATTTTTCCTTCAGAGTTAGCAGAACGTATTCTCAAAATGTAACTATCATGTAACTATGTATCAAGAGATACATCTGAAGTTAACTTAGCTAAATTTAAGCATCTTGTAAGCATCACAGATTGGGGAGGTATCTATGTGACAAATAGTGTTGAAAGTGTGATGTGAGAACTTCATTGAATCACTTACTAAACTCCTTGATATTTTCTGTCCTGTCATAACAAAAAAAAAAAAGGGAAATAAGAATCCCATGAAGCAACCTTGGATCACACATGATATTTTTGAGGAACGTAAACATCTTCAAAATTTATTTTGGCTAATGAAGCAGACAAAAGATCCTTTAGTAGAAAATGCCTACAAAGAATACAAAAAAAATCACAAATCTATACAAGATTCAAAAAGGTCATACTTTCAATCTAACACCTCAAAATCAAAAAATGAAACAAAGTGTCTGTGGGAAATTGATAAATACACAACTGAATCGAGTAAAATCTACAAGTAATCAGCTAGAAATAAATATAAACAACGAGATAGTATCTGACAAACAACAAGTGGCAGAATGTTTTGTTCTCAACAGTGGCAGGAAATAAGATACGTCAGCATTTTTCGCATAATATCTCCAAAGAATGCACTACCTGCGAATATGTATCTGATTCATTTTTTTCATGTCACCCATCACACGAGAAGATATAATATGTACTATTAAAAATCTTAAATCGACTAATTCCTCGGGAATTGATGGTCTTACACTAAAAATCATTAAATCGGCAAGTCAGGACATTGCACTTCCACTAACATATCTTGCAAATCGTTCCGTGAATTCCGGCATTTTCCCATCGGCATCGTGTTTGAAAATAGCTTCCGTTGTGCCAGTATTCAAAAAAGGTGATCCATATGATATTGCGAACTATAGGCCGATCTCTATTCTTAGTATTATTTCTAAGATCATAGAAAAAACTATATGATAAAATTACCATTTTTTTGAACAAAAACAATATCTTAACACATGTCAACATGGTTTCCGTAAAAATCACTCGACGGAAACAGCTAGCGTTCAATTTATGCAATATGTTTATGAAGAACTAGACAAAGGATCGCATGTCGCTGGTCTATTTTTTTGACCTTAGCCGTGCCTTCGACACGGTGGGGTGCAATTTATCTCAGAAAAAAATGTACAAATTAGGTTTTAGAGGAATTTTCCTCGAGTGGATTACATCCTATTTATCTAATCGCATAATGCGTGTAAAAGTTGAAAGTACATATTCTAAAGATCATGTAGTCAGTCTTGGGGTTCCACAGGGTTCCGTGCTTGGGCCTCTTATTTTTTCTTTTATATGTTAACGAATTACCAACCCACATGAGGGGAAAATTAACAATGTATGCGGATGATACATCTATAGTTATATCAGCACGAAATCCTATGGAGTTGCAGGATATGATCTCGGAGGAGATAAAGCAATTCAATACATGATGCACTAAAAATATATTGATATTAAATTTAGAAAAAACTGAATGTGTGTACTTCTCAAAGCATCGTAATAGACCAGAAATTTGCCAAGATTTACAGCTCTCAGAGAAAATAAAATTCTTAGGAACATTCGTTGACAGCAAACTTACTTGGCATCATCAAATTGACCACATTTGTAAAAAATTAAATAGTGCTTATTTTGGTATAAATACTCTTAAGCAAACACTCGATCCATCTGCTCTGTTAAACATCTACTATGCTTTAGCGTATCCTCATATGACTTATAATATATTATTATGGGGGAGAGCCTCATCCTCCACCAGAATATTTATTCTTCAAAAACGTTTAACAAGGCTTATGTACAATATGCAATTAGGAGATACCTGTAAAAAATGTTTTATTAAAAATAAAATATTGACTTTCCCTTCAATGTATATATATATATATATAAAATGGCAACATTCGTCAGGCAAAATCTTACACTATTTAAAACAAATAATTTCTATCACCACCATAACACTCGACACGGGGGCATGTTAGAAGTCCACTTACATAAAAGCGCCTTATATGAAAAATCACCTTATTACTCAGGCATTAAAATTTATAACAAAATTCCGACGCATATAAAAGAGGAGACTCTAACACATAAAATGTTTAAGTTACAATTAAAAAAGTTTTTAATCGCCAAATGTTTTTACTGTATAGATAACTTTCTAAACCAATAAAAACTAATTAATTAGTATATTTATAGTACCCAAAGTTTTTATATACGTTTACAAATTATGTAAAAAGTTTTTATTGTATTTTTATATGTACTAATATTTTTGTTAAGTAATTGTATGTTACTCATATTTAGTGATACATAGTGTTTTGACGGCCACATCTGTTTATATGTAACAGCATAAGTGACAAATAAAATTATTCTATTCTATTATTCTATTCTATCAATTCAGATCTTTTTTTATCAGCCTAACAGCAAACTCTTACTTTCAAAACCCATATATTCTCTTGCTCCAGAACCGCCCCACGTTCAAACACGTCGGACATTCTTCTTCATCGCACTCCGTTTCTCCTAAATTAGGCATAAGATAATTATGTTGCAGTTGATATTATTTTTCTCATTATCTCGAACATGACCGAAGTACCAGGCGGCTGTCGGTTCATTAAAGAAGTGTCTCTGTTCTGGACTATGATGGATGACATGTTGTTATCGCGATATCGTTCTCGAGACACATCGGGGCTCGCGTCTATGCCCATTGGTGGTCTTATACTCATTGTTAGACTTTCGGATGTGGAAAAAAAAGAAGAGTGAAATTAATTAGGGAATTTCTAAAGCGTCAGAAATA
Organism: Aromia moschata; assembly: GCA_029963805.1. Taxonomy (NCBI): domain Eukaryota; kingdom Metazoa; phylum Arthropoda; class Insecta; order Coleoptera; family Cerambycidae; genus Aromia; species Aromia moschata. Next base: position 13,216 of record JAPWTK010000255.1, read on the forward strand.
TTAATTGTATACAAATATTAACTGCGCGATGTATAACAAATTGCCGACAAAACGTTTCGATTTGGAGATAGGGGAACTTGGCACTTCGGAAAATGGATTGTTTCCCCATTAAGCATGTTAACTTATTAAGGGGTTATATGTAGGGATTGCAATCCGGCACCAATTTTAATCCGGTCGGATCCGGCCGAATTTCCATCGATCGTATTGCTTCCATTATGAGCTGTATTTTTCTTCGGATATTTTGAATGATTTCAGCTGTTTACCAGGGTGGATAATTTCTTTTATACTTCTTAAATGGTGGTACACATGATTCAAGAATATTATTTACAATTATGTAGAACTTGTCACATGCATCATTTACATCATTAGAGGATTTAAGAAAATGACCAGTCAGTTGTTAATATCATGTCATACATCAATGGATAGTTCGCACGCTTGAAATTGTATCTTTTACGAGAACCATATTCAAAATTGCTGGGCTGATATCTTTCAAAAACCAAGCTAAATGTCAGGGCAGGATGATAGTCATCCTCTCCTACAAAAGGGCAGTTGTCTCTATCTACAGTACAATTCAGATTCGACAATATCAGATCTAAGAGTCTTCCTCTTTTATTTACAATGGTGTTGAGTTGATTCAGGTTTAAAAAACTAATAAAATTATTCAATATGATACTTTTTGTATCATTCTGGTTAGCATTGAATAGGGGAACGTTAAAGTCACCCATAATTATAATTTTACTATCTATAAAGAGATTACATAATGTCTCTACAGCATCAAGAAATAATTCAAATTCGGTTAGAATGACCGATGGTGGAATATACAGAACAAAAATAAATAAAATATTATCAGTTGATACAACCTTACATCCTACGATGTCAATACATGGAAAAGAGGCCTTGATTACATCGACGTTGACACTAACTGCGTTTAAATGATTTTTTACTGCCTGTAACACTCCTCCGCCTCTTGATAGACCAGTAGCTACAAAATCACGGTCGCTTCTAAACACGGTATAGGCATCGGGGATGATTTCAGTACAATTGACGTCGTTGGATAACCATGTTTCCGTCAACCCAATCACATCATATTCACATATCGACACTGCATTGAAAACGGTTACAGTCTTTGTGTTTAAACCTCGAACGTTTTGGTAATAACAGTATAAACTTGAATTTGTTTCGTATCTGGGCGAGTTTATGCGTTTAAATTTACAATTTTGGGACGTCCATTTACGTATTTTATTTTGATTCCTACTTCACCGTTTCTCTTCCGCTCTTCTAACGCTTTTTTTACTTGCCTGTAATATTCTATCTGCTTAGGAGTTCTGTCCAATGCGATAGAAATATGCTTGAACCTATCAATTTCCTTTAAAATCTTAGCTTTTTTTATAACAGCGTGTACTTGGTCTTCATGTTCTAAAGTGATCTTGATAGGCCTGTCTCTATTATTTGAAAATCTACCAAGTCTAATAGGTTTGAAATTTACACCCTGCGATGTCTCACTTGCAGTGGCTAGAATATCATTGATGACAGATTTATCGGTTATTGATCTTCGATCCTCGCCCCGAGCTGACTGTTCACTCACACCAAAAAAATATCAAATTACATTTTCTTTTTTGGCGTTCTGTCATTTCTTGTACTACATCTTCAAATATATTTCCGTCTGAGTTTTCTGCTCCTTGATTCTTTAAGACATCAATATCTTTTTGCAATTTATTTATAGACGTTTTTAATTCAGTGACTTCAAGTTGATAGGCTTGGCATATTTTATATTCAAGGCTTGCTATTTTGTTACTAAAATCATCCTTTAGTGATGCAAGAAGGTTTTTTACATCTCCAAGACCACCCATAAATGTATTGCATTGATTATTCCTATCCCTAGTTATATAGGTTTCGAAGGCTAAAAAAGCATATTTTCTGTATTTTTTTTAATATAATAAAAGATTTATTTTATTCAAACTTTTTTAGCATCTAAAAGAACAACAATTAAACAATAATTTCTGAAATTTTCATTTAAAAATTTTTTAAAATTCAGCTGTTGGGACCCGATTTTCGGAGACCCCTTGGAAAAAAGCATCCTTGCGGTAAGAAGGATAGCTCATGATAGCTTTATGTAAAATCAACACACCAAATATTTTCTGTTAGCAGATAGTATAATATCATAAGTATAATATCAAAGAAACCTCGCGGCTAAACAAGCAACACGAAACTAAAATATTTGAAAAGTGTAACCCTAGAAATCGAACTAGCAATAGCTAAGCAGCTGCCTAATATACCTAGCTAGCTGCAAAGCTCCTGGCCGGCCGAACCTATAATGATATGAATTTCTAAAGGCTATCTCTAGAGTTTTATTACGATTGAAGAACTTTGAGAAAATATTCTTGACATGTTGAACTATTTGATAAAAAAATAAACAAAAAATGGATTTTTTGTAATTCCAAAACCCATGTAACCCCTTAAAATATTATTAGAATTAGTGTCCGGGAGAGTTCGACCACTTTTTTTCATTCGCAATTGTAATTTTATTATTTAGTGGTATTTGATTTCTGAACCCGTTAAATCATCGGCTACACATTTAAGTTCATATATTAACTGCAACTTGCGACAAAATTAACATATTTATTCTTAGAAGGTTTGTATAAAAACATTGCATTTGGTCGGTCTCTCCCGCATGTCCGGGTTAGACCGTCCACCCACTAAGGGTGAGACAGACCTTTAAAAATAACAAAACATTAAAATATTAAATGAAAATATTAAACACATTTAAAAAATTAAATGAACAAAACATAAACAAATAAACATAAATAACAAATAAATCCTTTTAAACTGGTTTTCTTAGATTTTCCACAGAAGTCGCACAAATCGTTGTACTTTGAGCAACCCTCGTGGAACCAACGACTGCATCTGAAGCATTTTACCCATTCTTTTGGTACTTGACGTTTTAAAATAATCATCTCCACACCCCACGCATTCGTTTTCGTTCCACTCTTCTACTGACACATAGCTCTCTTATAAAACTGGACTTTCACTCCCTGAATCTAAAGATTGTTCCAACTGTTTTCTTTGTTTCTTCACAGTTTTCTTCTTCTGAATCGGGGCCTTGTTTGTTTTTTCTTTATTTCTTTAGCCTTCTGCATCGAAATGCGTTCTGAACTATTCAGAATGGTAGCAATCTGCATACCGCGTTGTTTGACCACCACTGCCGCACTTGTTTTTATAATTGGTGAAATGTCATTCAGCAATTTATCTGGTGTGGCGTCACCTTCAATTGCAAATCCAAAAGTTTGCATTTTTTTTTATGTGTCGCACCAATTTTAATTCTGCATCCTTTCCTAAGCAATATGATGGACCAAGTCTGTTATGTTCTGTTATATTAGACTTCCTGTTATATCTTTCAGGGTTGATTTCGGAATTCCGAATTCTCGAGCAGCTTGGTTTACACCCATTATATCATTTGTTACACATTCAACTGCATTTTTCAAAAGAATCAGCACTCCATTTAACTCTTAAGTCGTTTTTTATTTTATAAGTTGTAAGCATTTTTGGACAATCTGCAAAAACATTATTTTATAAACTTCAATTGTCTAAATTACTGCTCATTCAAATTATCCAGAATTTCTTTTTAACTCCCACAAGTTTCATTATTACTTAATCCCCTTCGTGGTCGGTCTATACCTGCTTTGTGTGGTTGGACTGTACCAAAGTCGCGGGATAGACCGACCATGTTCTTATCACGAAGTAAAAACCGTTATGTGCATAGTTTTGAGGTTATACTGTAGTTTCATGCATATTATATCACACAACATTAAAATAGTACAAAACAAACTTACCTGAATTTCAAAAATTATCAACACTTTAAAACAATCGAAAAACTTTCATATATATTAAAACTAATTTACAATGTGTGTTTGGTACAAAAATTGTTTTTTTCGGATTTTTAGCTTTAAACATTTCGTGAATGACTTTTTATTGAAATTTAGGCATTGCCATAAATAGTTGTATTCTAGGACTGTTAATTTCAAATTTCTTCAATAGAAAGTTTATTTGCTGCACTCGATAACGAATTTTCTAAACAATATATATCGTATGTGTACAACAGACACCGGCTAGTTATGGAAAAGGACAAACCGACGTGAGACGACAGACAAGAAGCAACAGCATACGCATCAAAGGTAGTGAAGGAATAAGGCCGGCTCTCTCACCACTCTACGCTAGTCGTTAGAACGAAAAGTGTAAGAGTTTGTCCTTTTTCACAACCGGCGGATGTCGGCTGTACACATACTGTATATTGATTTCTTATGATGAGGATATTGATATATTACAATGATTTCTGAAAAAGTATGTTTTACGTATAGGGAATATTTGTATGAATAGACAAAGGTTAAATGATATTTGAATATACTGTGTTCTATTTGAAATTGCCGTTAACAAGAAAGGATAAAATTGTTCTTTACTGATCCTCTAACCGCTTTAAAAATAATTTGAAATAACTCGAAAACAGTCCATTTTAGGTATAGGGATTGATAGTATGTCTTGAAAGGGGATGATAAAAAGAAGCACGAGGAATCATAAAATATATTACGTTCTATTTAAAACAAGCGACTAAAAAAAGACCAAAGGTTATTCAACTTTTACCTTCTATTTTGAACACCCTGTATATTTTGCCGTATATCTAGAATTATTTGCAGTATACTCAACCTTTCGCACTGATATATTAAAAAATAATCATAGAATTTTATCACAGCGGAAGTTTTTTTTCTTGGAGTTTGCAATTTCCAATTTGTTTTATATTAAAATATCTCGAAAACCATTTATTTTACAGATTGAAAGTGACTTTCCGTGAAAATGATTAGCGTGCCATTTAAAATAATGAAATCAGTATTCACTTTCGATATATCCCGAAATCCAGAAAGTCGCCAGTATTTTAAATATGTAGTGAATTTCTGAAAATGGACATTGCAAATTTTCAGGTCCATATCGCTTATAGTTCTTCTAAAACCATTTAATTAGCCACTCACCGTGAAGCACCCTCTATGTATGTATATAAACATATGTACATCTATTCAAATCTGAAGTAGGTAATCCGAATTTTAAACTAATTTTTAATGGCGTTAATTAATATGGATAATAATAAAAGATCTTGATTATTATATTATGAATATTTTATAAGACCTAACACCCTTCAGTGAAATTATTGTTTGTCAGCTGTTTACCAAATTAATATTGGAGATGCCGAAGGTGATATGGCTTGTACACATAAATGACAGAAAATAGAAATTCCTTTGAATATAAAAGTTCTTATTTCAGCTGTCACTATAGAATTTCTTTTACGCGTTTCCTTACTAGACTCTCTCGTTTTTTATAATTTATTTTTTTTTAAATGAAGATTTTGAAATACAACACTTTTTTACAGTTTTTCAATATAAATTAATTTAATAAAACATTACTTATAATTTATTTTCATGTCCAGATGTAGGTAAAAGTTAATAAAGAAGGTAAATGACTGTACAGAACTCCTTCTTTAATTATTTATTCATGATTTCAAAAATATTTATAATTTCACGTAATCTATTTTTATTTATATAATGTCTTAATGAAATTAACATCAAAATGAAATTCTTCATTTTGATGTTAACATTCTTAAATATCATAAATATGATCAATTCAAATTCGTATTATTATACAGCATGGCCCATGTGTAGATCTGGAAATATGTCCCTATCAGATTAACCTGACATTATACAAAACAATGTTTAAGTTAAAGTTGTATGCTTAAGACTTCCAGATATTGCGTAGGTCAGGCATTTTTTTGGCATATCAAAATGAGCAATTAAATAATGACCCTTTTTTAAATGGAAAATGTAATTTTTAATGATATCATATTATATAGAATGTTTTGTTAGAAAGCAGTTTTAACGTAACAAATGTTCATATATTTTCAGGATTTAGTTCAAAATTCACATTTGAATCTATCTTATAAAGTATGAATTATAGTTCTACTAATGTAATTCCTACTAATGTTATTATATTTCTTCTACTTCTAAAAGTTCAACGATATCACGAATCTTCCTATAAATTATTGTTTTTAATGATGATGATTCCATAAGAATAAATCACGAGGCATGAAATCAAGCGATCTTAAAGGTCATTCCACAGTTCGTCTTCTATGTACGTATCCAACAATTCGGAAATGCTGAATCTAAATACTTGCATACATTTAACTAACACTATGGTGGAACTCCATCTTGCTGAAGTCGGAGATTTACATTCTGAATATTTCTAATTTTACCAAAAGGAATACTATCTAGAGGAAGTTTCCCCAGTACTGTACAGCTCTCAGTACCGAACAAAGCTTTTTCATGTATCTGCTGATAACTAGCACAATCCGTCCAACATAAATATTCACGTTAGAGCAGGTACATACATACACGATCCATGTTGAGGAAGTTCTCAGGTTTCTAGTTCAGTAATTATTAGAGGTTAGTTCAGAGATTATTATATACCAGTAATTTCCTTTGGGAAAAAAGTTTCACGATTCATTTTTTACACATCAAAAGAATTTTCTGATATATGCATTTTTATATATAATGTTCATGTAATATCAACCCTGTAGACATATGGGTGCTTATGGGACTGTATATTTAAAAAGCCTATGTATCAGAAATGTACATATTATAAAGGTATTAACAAGTACCTACTCATAAATTAATAAGTAGGAATAAGAAACACATTAATATCGACTATTAAAAATTATTCATCATAAACCAATTAGTCGCAGTGATTATGACAAAGTGATGATCTCAAAGTTTACTGCCCATCGTTCTTACAAAAATTAATCACGGAAACGTGTTGCAAACAAGTCCCTAATGACCATCAGAAATGCTTAAACGACCATTCAATAGGCCAAGTAATTTACTACAACCTAACTACACTTCACACTTTCAAATACAAATAAATAAAAACCTATGCTACTGTACCATCTTTTCTTTTTATTTGTGTGTGAAGAGAACTGTTAATTCCAAATAAGAACGGTTACACTGCAGATATATTTGCAGATGTTACATATGTAGGTGTACTTGGTCTCAAATATGCAGAAACAGAAGCGCTCTGAATTTTTTCATAAATCCATTAATACAGTGTGGGCCATAAATATGCCCTACAATAAAATTCACTTTAACTATTTTTGATTTCGCTGTGTGAACAAAGACAATGAGAAAACTTATAAGGTATAATATAGGACATACACACAGAAAATATGACAACACGCCAGTAGTGGTCAGTTGAATTTGACATGTTTGTATTTTCGTAGAGGGGATGAGACCCACGCCATATTTTAGGGGGTGGGTAAAAAACCCAAGTAGTAGGCTATAGTAGCAAAACATCTTTAAATGAAACTTGCGATTTTTGTTTTCAAAATGTCTGCCTCCCCAGAAGATAAAGTAAATACAAATATACAAATACAAAGTCCCCGAGTAAATACAAAGTATTTTTATACTTGTGATTTCCTCCAAATTTCGAGGTCTGTAAAAGTTATGGTAATTTGAATTTTTACATCATCCCAACATTTAGTCTGAGATTATACAATAATTGAATCTTTAAGCAAAATGTTGCCAATAGCACAAGAATAAGATGTTTTTGTATTAACTTAGTACTTAATTGTGGAAAAAAAAATCGCAAATATTTGGCAAGCCGTTCTCAAGATCTTTTGGGAAGGCAGATATTTCTTGAGAAAAGTTTCATTTTTTTTCATTTCAGTTTTTTTCATTATTGCCTCATTCTATTGCCTTATATGTAGATCTAGTAATCGAAAATACTTCCTTACGAAAATACGAGCATGTCAAATTCCACCAACAGCCACTGACACACACACAAGAAATGGACCCAATCCCCAGTGTTTTATGCCCCTGATGTTACAATTATTTCGAAATTGTAGCATTTCAATATTTCTAAGAAAAGCCATTTTCAACTTCTTTTGCCGCAAAAAAATCACCGTATGATAACTAAATATAAACACATAATAAAGAAAGATAAAAATTTCCATAATTTACACATGCGGAAATCAATTGTTATTTTTTATTAACTAAAGCAACGATTTAATAAAAAGAAATTGTAATGCACGAGCGGACACATTTTCAGACCAAACGACTGCTTAAAAGGGAATTACAAACATAAAAAAATTCAAAGGAAAACACACAAAAAATATGCAATAAGTAGTAAATAATCTTTACTATTTATAAAATTATGTTAGTAGTGATTCAAATTCTCCCTAAGGCATGCAGTAACTAGGGTTTCATCAAAACTATTTTTGTTCATACATCATTCTGTTTTTGTTATAAAAATATTGAAAATCGAATTTCATTGAAATTGTAAAAGTAGAAGCAAATTTTCCATTCACATTTAACTCACTTTTTTTCAAATGGGAAAAACCCAGGTATATTATGTTTATAATATCTTTGGCAATTCCCCTTTTCAACGGTACCAAACTTATTAGGGTAATTCATCTTATATATATGATATTTTTCGAGCTTTGATTCCTTTAAGATTAAAAAGAAACATTTGATAATTTTGAATGGGGTACACATTTCCCAATCCGAATTTCCCAATCCATATTTCCCAAGTCGAAATTCCCAAGGAATATTTTACCCAAAGACATTTTTCCCAATGACTAATTTTTCCAATGACTAATTTTCTAGAAAACCTTAATTTTTTATAATTTTCTACACAGTTCTGTTCTACAAAATTTCTCGAGTTAGAAATGTATAGACATCCAAAAAAAACGTCATCAACTCTGGCTATGAACGAGAGAGAAGGAAATAGCGGTCATGTCTAAGCTTTTGGGTTCTGTCAAACTTTGGACAAGTGACTGTCACAATTTGTAAAATAAACAATGGCTGTCATATGGTGTGACAGTCTTGACAAGTAAATAAGGTTAAAAATTCGATTAAGAATAGAAATACGTCTTTTTTTCTCGGCCAACTTTGATGACGTTTTTTTTTTTGGATGTCTATATATATTCGATCCGATAGCCTCGAGGTAGTCCGATATTTTGTCTTCCTTCTTGTATTCATCATAATTTGACACTATATAAAAAATCCGCTCGTCAATCCGTTGTCTGTTGGCCGATTGATTCTGCAGGGCCTTTAAGAATCTCTATTCCATCGCCATCAGATCTTGTAATAGCGCGCACCACATTCTTTCTTTCTTCATCGGCAATTCCAATATACGCTACCATCGCTTTCCGAATGTTTGTAATATAAATAACCGTCAATGTGCAGAAAGTGACCTTTTCCCCTTGATTTAATTAATTCAGCCATAACGACGGCAGCAGAAACGGATTACGGAAGACTAATGTGACAGATTTCAAAATGTGACAAATTTCGAAAACATTTGACAATAGAAGTAGAATGTTTATTGAAACAGAAAATATAATTTTTTTATTAAAAGGAAAATTGAATAACTGGAGGAAAAAAATAATCGGAAAATAAAGCAATTGGGAAAAGGCGTCATTGGTCATTGGTAAATAGAGCATTTGGAAAATGCGTTACTGGGAAATACAGTTTTTGGGGAAAATAATTATTGGGAAATATGGCAATTGGGAAAAACGGATAGGGAAATGTGACCCACTACTAATAATTCTATAACATAATAATAATTTTTATTTATAAAAATTATTTTGATTTCTTCTTACTGAGAATTACTTGTAAATTAAAATTAAACAAAATATACAGTGTATATTTTTATACAGATAGATCTAATTTAAAAATACATTATTCCTCTTTATCTGATCTAGTTAGTTACGGAAAAACGGGAAAAATGGTAAAAGACTCAAAAAAAAATTATTTACAACAGTGAAACCCGCAACACATCTCTTTTCAAAAGTTATTGAGTGTAATCTTCGTAGACATCAGGGTACATGTACACTATTATATTTAAGTATACCGTGTGTGTAAAGTCGACATATGTATGCATCGAAGGTAGTGAGGGAATAAGACCGGCCCTCTCACCACGTTACGCTAGTCGTTACAACGAGAAGTGTAGAATTTGTCCTTCTTCACAACGTTAGACAATCTTGTTCACAACCTTGTTCACGGCCTTATACATACTGTATACTTATAAATTATAAAATTCAGTGGCGGCCGGTGGAATTTGACATGCTCGTATTTCCATAAGGACCCATGGGACCCACACCATAGTTTAGGGGGTGGTTACTAGCCCTAAGTAGAAGGTTGTAATGGCAAAAAATCTTCAGGGAAAACTTACGGTTTTTTTTAATGGCTGTCTCCGGGCAGATCTTGGAAACGGCTTGCAAAATATTGGCAAAATATTTTTTTTTTTCATAATCACCGAGTAAATACAATTTTTTATACTTGTGATTTTTGCAAAATTTTTTATTTTCCTTAAAGATACAACTATTGCAAAATTTCGTAGACGAAATGTTGTGATGAAATAAAAAATTCAAATTTCCATCTTTTACAGATTCGAAGAAAATTTCGAGAAAACCACAAATATAAAAAAAATTGTATTCACTCGGTGATTATGAAAAAAAAAATATTTCGCACATATTTTGCAAGCCGTTTCCAAGATCTGCCCGGTGGCAGCCATTTTTGGAAAAAATAATTTCGCAAGTTTTCCCTGAAGATTTTTTGCCATTATACCCTTCTATTTAAGTCTAGTAACCATTCCCTAAATTATGGTGTGGGTCCCATGCCTCCTTAAGAAAACACGAGCATGTCAAATTCCACCGACCGCCACTGATAAAATTGTATACAGTCAGTTCTTTAGTAACCACTGTTTAGTTCCTCTAAATAACATTTTCTTTTTATATAATATTCTTGATGTTCTGCTCTGTCAGAATAGTGTTACACAAAAGTCCGTTTTTAGTTTAATGCAAGTTAGATAAAACATTTTTTATTAGTTTTATTATTACATTTTATTTTTTTATTTATCACATGCGAGCAACAAGGAACGAGCTTGTCGGTTTTATTCTGAACGGGAGAGCGCATCTGTGGCGATTACATAGTGTCGCCCTTTAGTGTATGTCGTACCTACTGATCTAATAAGATTGAATTCCGGATATACGACTTTTGGCGAGCGAGTAACAAAAAATGAGGATATCTTTCTCGCTTTATCTGAGTTTGGCAGTGACTCCGACAAAGTGCTTATGGCCTGGGCACACAGAGCGCTATGTTCGCTACGTTCGCTATGTTCGCTATATGCAGTAAAAATAGTCCCCCCTTGTTTTAAACGGTGGTGGCCATACTGACGTAAGACGCTACGTGCGCTATGTTTGCGATGTTAGATGCGTAGCTGAGATGTATGATTTCTGGCTATATTTTTGCAACGTCGCCGAAGACGCGCGGGAACAGATGCATTTCACGTGTGCTTTTATTTAACTGTTAAAGTAGTTCCTAACATAATAGTATACCCACATTATGGAGCAATTAATCAATTGTTTTATTAAGTGATGTTATTCACCGTACTTTTTCATCTTTTTGTTGACATCGTATATCCATAATCTTTTGCGTTTCTTCTTTTTACACAACGAAAACAGCAATACTGCTTCATCATCAGTACTATCACTCTGCCACGGCAACCGGCTTGGTAACATGTTTGTGGGAAACTAAAAGTCTTGTACTTACTATTTTTTGGTGTGGCCATATTTGATAGCAAACAAAGCGCACATAGCGTACACATTGTTTATAGCGAACATAGCATAGCGCTCTGTGTGCCCAGGCCATTATGGGAAGGACATTTGGTTAGGTGCCGACTTTGTCGGGGAGCCAAAATATGTCTGGTCCCATTACCATGCATTAGATGGCGATACTATGGTATCGCCGCAGATACTCTCCTGGTCATGATAAAACCGACGCGCTTTGTCTTTGTTGCTCGCACGACAAATATGTCATATTGATAAGAATAAGACTGAAATCCAAATATACGTCTTTTGGCATGCGAGTAACATAAAACTAGTCTTTTTCCTACCTATACTATTTTTATGCCTTAATGTAATAGAGAAACAGAAATGCATTAATTAATACTAATTGTTAGTAGTAATTGGTTACTTAACTTATTACGAAAACTAGTATATCTCCATAAGACAAATATATGTGACAAAAATATATTTCGTTAGAGGAAACAGTGCCATTCAAAAAAGGCATCAAATCTGGCAATGAACGAAATAAATGGAAATAGCAGTTATGTCAAAGCTCGAAGCGAAAGAATGTTGTTGTCAAGCTTTTGACAAGTGGCTGTCACAATTGTAAGACTAATAATAGCTGTCACACAATGTAACAGCCTTGACAATTAAATAACATTATTCATTTAAGACAGACTAGAAATACGGCTTTTTTTACTCGGCCAACTTTGATGAGGTTTCTTTTTTTGGATGGCTCGTTAGAATACGAATATAACCAATTATTTCATTTACATTCAATATATAATTTACTTTTCTCTCACGGCAGCAATGAGGATGCCAGAATACAGTAGCCGTAACAGTCCATAGGGCAATAACAATAACAAACCTGCAAGGGTAAACATAATAAGGAACCGACTCAATGGCCATAGATTTGTAGACATGTTACTTGTTATAAAGGAGCCGTTGCTTGGCTTTACCTTTTATATTCTGCCGACACTGTTAATACGAGTTTTTCAGCTTATAAGATTCCTTTTGAAGATGACGCTGTAGATCTATTGGCAATGTAGTCTCAAAGTAAATTAGTGTATAAAAAAATGAAGTCAATATATATTTTTTTTTTTGTAAATTTCTTTCGATGTTTTCTTGATACTATAGCCTTCCTTTTATAGTTTATATTTTTAAAGGGTATATTAATAACCCCCTAAAATAAGAAAACTACAAATTCCACAAGCCGCCATCGCTACAAAAAAATAATTATTGTTCTTAACATTCTGAACATCTCTATGGAGTTTTCTATGACCGCACTTTGTCAATCTTGAAAATTCAACGTTTGGTTTCATTCATATAAAAATTGTGAAACGAAAAACATAAATTAAAGAATAACTGCAAGAAAGTATGTACCTATGTAAGATTAAGTTACAACGATGATGCAATCTCGCGCAAATTTTATGTATTAGCAGGGTTTGTTAAAATATTTGACGAAAAATTGACCGTGTTCTAATTCATCAAAGAAGTTTGGACATGAAAGCCGTGAACTCTTGGACTTTTACCAATGTCCTGTTTTACATTCATCAAATCTATTTAAGGTTAACTTCATGAATTTATTTGACATGAACTTTAAGTGTAAACCCGTTTTTAGAAACAAAATCATTTGATATTATTTTAAAAATTATGTTTTCTAGATTCTATATAATAATTACCATGCAACCCGTCACATAACTATTGATATCCTAAGCAGTGGCAGCTCGTGGGTGTGTTACATGGGTGGGCACACACAGGTAGGATTACCTATTAGCTACCAATGGAGCCGCAGGCGAAAATTTTTAACATTTTCAAGGTCATGCGTTTTACTGACACTTCAGAATTTCAATGAAAAATTTTTTTATACAAAAATATAGACTTTCACAAGAATAATTTTTGGAATTTGGTAGCTTTTTTAAATAATTATTAGGCACGAATATTGAGGGCTTAAATATATTAAAATAATGGGTGGCAACATGTGAAAAAAAATTGATATAGATATCTTACCGTTATTTGTAGAGGAAATCAGCTCGCATGTCCTTATTGTTCACAAAAATGTTAATCGCCTTTTCATTAAAGTCCCGGATTTTTTCACAAAATTTAATACAATTAATTAGTTGGTCTGTTTTTATCCACATTTTCATTGTGACGTCTTATATTTTCACGATAAGCACTATCAAGCTGTTGCCTTATGCCTACCTTTCCCAACACACTAAAAATCTAAGATGTTATGTAAATGTTTTTCATTGTAGCTAGCATGTTTCTTAGCTCGTCCATTTAAATGTTTTAAATCACTCACCCCTTCTTGAGTCCATGTACTTTGGTTGCCACCCATCTCTAAACAAATAAAACAAAACAGTTTGTTTCTTTTATGACACATAACCACTTAAATCTGTCGTAGACACTACTATTAAAATTTCGTGAATAATTTCGCGATTTTCCTACATCTGTTTTGGAAATAATCAAATCGGATATCGGCCTTCCTAACCGTTTAATTTCCGTTCGGATCTCGTATGTAATATCTTTATTAGTCAATAAAAAGTCCACCGAATTCGTTTTTAAACGTTTCACAATCAAAAACAGTAAAAACACACTTCTCAGCGAAGAAAATAAACAATCACTAAAAAAGGTCACTCAACAAGTGTGACCCGTTCAGCTGATTTTCGAACGATTTAACGACGTCTGTCTGCTGCAATGGTCTGCAAATAGTGCAAATATTACCAGTCACCGAATAATAATACATAGAATATGAATAGTTTGTCGTATACAATTAATTGATATTATTGTAACAGTAATTTAAAGTAAATTAACACAAAATAAATATTTTCTATTGAAATTTGGGCTGGGCACGTGCCCCTGTGCCCTTTATCACCAGCCGTCACTGATCCTAAGTATTATTTAATCTGCAATAGTTTGATATCAAATTTACTCTACCATCAAAATAAAGAATTATTGATCTTAACTCAATACTAATCAATAAAGCACAAACCCTAATAAAACTTGAAGTTTTGAGAATAAACACACATTAATAAAATATAGCATCACCATCACTTATCAAAAGAATTTCAATTTAAATATCAATTTAAATTTCTTTAATTTAAAATTAATTTAAATATGGCATATTTAAATGTTATACGTACATGTCGTTTTTCCGTAGAAACAATGACATACATGCAAAATTTTCATAACCGGAGCTAGTATTTCTACAATAATCCTAAAACACCACTATATATCTGAAGGAACAAACACAAAATTGTAACTCTTGCGACAAAGACAATTAATGACATTGTGGGGCAAAATGCAATGTATTTACTATACTTCACGCTTTTAATTGAGGTAGATTTCTTAGTGCAATTTGTGTCAAAATTTTTCCTTGAAACAATTTTAAAAGGGTAAAATGTGATTTCCCAACAATTAACACATTTACATTCACGTCATAGGTTCTCCGGAGAAGCGAATGCAATGGCCACTTTAACATTATTAGACATTTTTGTATTAACTTAATTTACTTATATCTAATCTACTAAGAAGCAGGTAAACAGATAAATAAAGTTATTGAAAAGTCTTACGCATAAGTAACTATTACGTTAAAAATTGAGTATTACTTATCCTCTAGTTAATTTCAAACCTTAGTAGGACCAAGTGCTTTCCCCTAACCACAACAATTAAATGCATTAGTACGTCCTTTGTAAAAAATTCTGCTATGGTAATTAGCAACCAGACCTCCTGCTAGCCATATCTGACTGATAGCCGAGATTATCTGCACTTCAAGAAGACGAACCTAACTACCTGTTTCACCCCCTGTGGATAGCGTCAGCGGCATCTCAGACAGACAGTCAGCCACGAAGTGAAGGAAATAAAAATACGATCGGCTACCGTTTAATTATTTCTGTTACGTTGAATTAGAAAAATGGTATGCATATTTTAATGTTAATATTCCACTCACGTCGTCTAATAATATCTTTCAGCATGCGTGAAAAAGTATGCATAAGAAAACGAAAATTGGTATCCAAGTTGGAAGGTGCCGAAGAAAAAAAGTTTCCTCGAACCCAATAGATATTTTTCTATGGAAAAAAAAGTTTCTTCAGTTTAAACAATGTTTTAATCTTACAAAGAAACTCTCTGACACAAGAATTATTATCACGTTCAAAGACTATTAGTAGGGTTCGGAAATATGTGCTACAACGCAACTATAAAACTCTACGATAATGAAAATATAAACCGTGTTTTTAAGTGTTTGTAAATTATATAAGTGTGTATTTCCTGTCCCTGCATGCGTACGTCACTGACCGATCCTGCCAAGGCGCCAGAACCCGCGTATGCGCAGTAGTACAGGGCAGGATATTCTTACGCAGTTTAACATGCGAGACGGCAAACATTGCGAACCCTAGTTATTAGTTATTGGTTAAGTTTAACCAAGTTTTTATCAGCTCTTTGTGTACAAAGGAGAGCTGAAATATGTAGATTTTGATACACATTACAAACAATATCTATAAGAAATATTAGACATTAGAAAACGTAGCGCAGTACTAAGTCGAGTGTGTATATGTCGTAGTCACATAATGAAATTCGTTTTTTTTTTCATGAAAAGCCTAGGCGTTCCATGAACTGCCGGCATTTAGAGTAAAAGGCTCGATTTTACACTATTTGCCTAGGTAGTTATCAAAAAGAACTGATCTAAACTAAACTGAATGATTACACAAAACCACAAAAAAATTTCTAATGTTCGGAAGTACAAACCCGGTCTGCTTTGTGTTTTTGGGGTCGCCGAACACGAATCAGATCTCAGTTTTCCTCGTTTATCGCTAGTTTCTCTCTTTTTAACCTCGAAAAAACACATTTTACACGGTAGCTTGATTACACAGCACACAAACACAAAGCCAGAGAAAACCATTCCAAAGGGAATAGGGTTATTGTTAGATCATCCCCATGACATTACAGTCACCAGCTCGTCAAGTATTTTATTTGATTTAGTGGTTTTATAGAGATTTTTGTTCCTAGGGCAAAAACTGATGTGTGTGGGCATGTTTTTCACTACCGTAGATTTGGGTGGCTTGGGACGATTTTCATATTTAATATATTCTGAATGAAAAAGTATAAAGTTCTATTTGAAATGGGTTTGACCATACCATGCCAAATGGCAAGGGCTATCAAGTGGCATAAAGTATATGCCACTTTGACCTTTCGTTACAGAAAAAATAAATAAAATGTGGCTGTCCCAAGCAGTGGCGGTGGGCTATAAGGTGCGCTGGTGCGCGCGCACTACCGACAATTTAGCATTAATAATTTTATTTAGTAATTAATGGATGCATTCTTAATTTATCGCCTTGCCGCATCCCTAGCGTTAATACCATCTCAATATTATTTGGTAGCAGCGTTACGAATCCACTAGACGCTAGGTCTCTATCTCCAAGGCCACTGGTTTCCGATCGCGGCACGGGAATCGACACGCGCAATACGAAAAAGCGGGACGACCATCGCGCTTCCGTGCAATACGAAAAAGCGAACGCGTATTGTTACTGCTTGCCCCTCCACAATTACGAAAAGGAGTGGGCGAATCCTATAGATATGATGTGCGGAGTTTAAGAGCGCACGAGAGTGATCGATTAGTTTGTGAATTGTTTTCGTACACAGCTGTTTTATCCCTCACGTTTTATAAATATAAACTCGGGTTTTTGGTTAGAATCTAGTTTGGAATAATGAATTCTATTCAAAACTTATTAAAAACTCCATTCTCTAGCTTGAGTTTGGAGGAAAAAGTGCAAATTAAAACTCTAGGTAGGCCCACTCCACAAATTAATTTAAAATTAGCCGTGAAAGGAAAAAATAAACAATTTGTAAGAACATTTAATAATGACTTATTTAAAAAAACATTTGTGGTTAAGTGGATGCGATATATTGAACGCAGTGTTTTGTTTTCCGTGTGTTTTGTTTGGCGGAGAAACACCTTGGACCAAAACTGGAGTAACAGATTTAAATCACATAAACGAGAAAATAAAAAAAACATGAAAATTCTGCTGGACACATGAATAATGTTTTGAATTTAGCCATGCTAGGCACTGCAAATATTGCGACGATGCTCGATTCTGCTCATCGACGAGCAGTGGCAGCACACAATGAAGCGGTTTCAAAAAAACAGGTATGTTTTAAACATTATTATTAACTGTATTCGTTTTTGTGGAAAATTTGAACTGGCCCTAAGAGGACACGATGAATCGGAAACATCATCCAATACAGGCATTTTTCGTGGGTTGATTGATTTCAGTGCCGAATTAGACGAGGCTATGAAGTATCATTTACAAAACGCGGCGGCTTTTAAAGGAACTTCTAATACTATACAAAACGAGCTACTTCAGTGCATACTTGAAGTTTGTCACGATGAAATAACCATTGAAATTAAAAAAATCCACTTTTGTTGCTATAATAGCAGACGAAACTACAGACATTTCTACAATTTTTCAGTTGGCTTTAATATATCGTTATATGGTGGGTGGAAAGCCTGTAGAAAGATTCTGGAGTTTTTTAAAACCAGTAGGACATGATGCAGAGTCATTGGCGGAGTGTTTAAAAAGTGAACTAGACTAGATTATCGTTATTTTTATGTATGGTGCACCCCCAATCTTAGGATCACGCACCGCCACTGGTCCCAAGTCATCTCATGTTTTGGGTGTATTGGGACATGCATGCATTTTTTTGGATTTATCATCTCCTACACTATATTAGGTGACTTGAGACAAAGAAATCGTTTTAGGTATATTAGGGAAGGCTATGGAAATAAAAAAAATACATGCTTTTGAATGTTTAATAATAAATATGTAATATAAAAAGTAGACATCTACAAAATGATTAGTAACAATGGATATAATCTGGTAACGTATAAAAACTCAACAAAAAAACGTTCTATACGTTTAATACTTTCTTTCCAGGGTGGATTTAGGAATATTATATTTATCGCTAGCCTCTCTAAAAAGTTAAACTATTTGTCCTGATATCATTAAGAGCTGTTTAAAGCGTTTTGTCACTGAAATCGCGATTTTTACGACTCCCCACCTTCCCCACGTACTTATTCGGCATGTCCCAGATCATCCTAAAAATAACAAAACAAAACAAAACATTTGCCCACAGGTGGTTGTGAGGTTGTGTCTTTATCGTACCATATAATATATTGAAAGAACATAACAACTATCTCCTAAAAAAATCCCGGAGCACATAGGTCCAACATAATAAAAAGTATAAAGGTATACAAAAAAAGCCTTATTTACTCACATGTAATTTAATTCAAAAACACAAACACCTGAAGATATTTTCAATTTATTCATATTTACGGTCAGCTGGCGTCATCTGTTAACGTCAGATTCAATATAATTTCGAAGTTCGTCTACTTAGGTGTAGATGGTAGCACACGTTCAAAAAGAAATCTGTAATTTGTCCCAAGACATACGCTCGTCCCAAGCCACCCAAATCTACAGTACTTCAAACTTTTAACACTAAATCAAACAACATACTTGACGAGCTGGTGACTGTAATGTTACGAGGGATGATCTAACAATAACCCTAAGCCTCAGAAATCTTGAACCCTACGACACACATATACCTACTCATAACCCCATAACCTCAAAATCTTAAACCTCAAAAAACCCTGTATCTGTGTTGTGCAACTGCTAGAGCGCAGCAAATGGTGCAGAAGTGTAAAGATGTACATCTTTAAAGCGTTTCTGCGCATATGCTCCGCCTGTAAGGCCCCAGCGGTGTCGACCGCATGTCCATGTGCCACAACATTTCCATGCCTCCATATTCAAACGATCGGCAACGGAACATCTGCGTGACCCATTCCACACCGCCTTCTCTTCCACATATAATTACTTTAGCTGGTAATATTTGTTATCGCTAAGTCAACATGGACCAACACAGTATATGAAAATACGTACCGTTTCATTTACCTCTAACCTTATTTATCTCTGAATAGTTAAAAATATGTTTATTTTGTTTTTATTATATTTAAAAAAATATGTATATTTATTATACTTTGACAATTAGGTACTTAAAAATAATGTTAAAACGTTCTAGAATTTGTTTTGTTCATCCAGCTGCTTTGAGATTTTATGAATTTTACAAAATAGTTTACATTTAGACAAAATATGATTAGATATTATTTATTTAAATCATTATTGATCGTGTATGTAGAAATTTCACATTAAGCCTCATTTCCGTCTTTTCATGAGGTGACGACTGAGTAAAACCGGCAACTCGTGTGAATTATCCTTTACACTAAATGACAAAAATATTTAGGCTTTTCCTGAAAAAAAAAAATTATGTAAATAATGTGAAATCGAACCTTTTAAGCTAATAATTTAAGCCCACATACTTTCTTTGTATATTTTGTTACTCAGTTTTTTAATTTAACTCAATTTTAATTGCATATTTTATCTACACATACAGGACTTGGATAAAAAGATAATTATTTAGTAGTTTTGACATTACTTGTTGACTGCAATTAACATGGCAATATTTAGGAATTATTTTTAGGATTACTATTAGTGTCCGTAGGGCATTTTTCAATTAATATTTTTTTTTAAACTTTGAGGTTAAGTTAGTGGTGTATAGGCACGCTCGTAGAAAAATGTATTTACGAGTACATTATTTTCACGGATACATTTCAAAAGAATAAGTACAATTTTTTTAAAGTATTCTGTAAGTAAGAACTGAAGAAGCAAAAACAAAATAAAAACTACATTTGAGAATCGAAACGAACAAGAGCTAATGCATACGTCAAGTCCAAGAAAATGGTAAAATAAAAAAAAAAACTCGAAAGTACGAACTCAAAAGACACTGTACCGGGTGGGCAAATTTCGATGTTTTTATAGGGTATCTCGGTAACTGTAAGGGCTATGGAAAAAATGAACCCACCTTTCCCGACCTCTTTTTTCGAGATAAATTCATTGGTGAAAACCAGAATTTGCTATATCTTTTCGTTTTCGAGTTGTAAACGAAAATTGATTTTTTTGAGTTTTCGATTGGTGTCGATAACTCGGTTGTTTGTAAAATTAGAAGAAATCTGTTTGCACGTTCTACAGGCACTTTTTTAAGTAGAATAGGATTTCCTTAACAGATTTTTTATATCTTGTGTAGTTTTCGAGTTATGGCATAAACTTCTATTTTTTTAAATGGAAACCATAGTTGGCTATGATTTAGCTAAAAAGAGGATTTTTTTCTCTTTACAACGATATATAGTTTGTGGGGTCTATGATGAGTGTTTATGCGGAAACAGTTAAAAATTTTAATTTTTTTGTATAGGTATACTTACTTTGTTTTTTCTTTGCAGGAAGAGTAAGTTTCTATAGTAACACATTGTTACAACAATGTTTTAATAATAATAACTGTTGCTATGGAAATTTACTCCTGCGAAAAGTAATATAAATACATAGTAACAGTCGTATATAATGAATGGTATATTAAACTTAAATAACTAATTATGACATATTAGTGACTAATTAATAATTAATTATAACATATTCATAACAAGAAAGTTTAACACACTTAACAATCAAATTTGTAACAAATAATGTATGTAAAAAATACTATACAATATATTTTACAAAAACAAAACTAGACAGATTAAAAAAAATACGAGCATGATTATTTACCTAAAGTTTTCAAATTGTCGTCCGTTGTTTGCGATGCACAGTTCACATCGCTTTGAAACACTTTTTTGTTGCATTATAGATGTGAATATTTGAAACGGAATTCAGACAGTCTATAAGATTTTCTCTCAGTTGAACCAGTGTATGTAGTGTATTATTAGTATAAATTGTCTTTAATGGTTCCCCAAAAAAGAAATCTAACGGTGAGAGATCTGGCGACCGAGGAGGCCACTTTACTGGCCCATTGTTCCCTATCCATTTCTCCCCAAAATTAGTATTTAATAATTCCGAGATTAAATTAGTATTATGGGGTGGTGCCCCGTCTTGTTGAAAAAATACATGTCGTCTTTCGTTAAGTGGCAAGTTGTCTAAAAATTCTTCTACTATGTGGTAGTTTATCATAATGTAATACCGTTGACCATTTAAATTGTCATCATAAAGTTGGTAAGCTAAAATGCGGTTATTATATAGGGCACACCATACACTAAAACCGAAACGTCCTTGATTTTGAACATCAACAGTCTGATGAGGATTATCTTCAGACCAATAATGTTTGTTGTGTCGGTTGAAAATTCCGGCACTACTTACGTAACTTTCATCTGTCCAAATGATATTTTTAAAAAATAATTGGTCTTGCTCAATTTGTTGTAGGTACCAATTGCAGAAATCCAGTCGGCGTTCAGGATCAGTTGGAAGGAGCTGTTGTTTTTTCCTTATTGTATAAGGTCTAAATTTGGGTTTTTTTAAAACTGAAAGTGCTCTTCGTCGCGATATACCAGACTCTGCTTCAATTTGCCTACTTGAAATTGAAGGATTTACGACTACCATACCAACAACATTTATGGCAACATCCTCAGCATCTTGAATACGATAATTTTTTGGTCTTGGTTTATTAAATCCTCCGTATTCAACGAGGTTTTCTTTTAGTCTACCAAAGATGGACATATTAGGTTGTCTCCTTTCAGGGTAGCGATTAAAATATGCTTCCGATGCAGCTTCAGAATTATATCCATTTTGAATAAAACACTCTAGCATATTAAACTTTTCGTAATTTTGATACGCCATCGCGCCTTGTCAATTTCTTTAATCGAAACTTTAAAACTATAATGCAAGCAAAAAACCAAACATAAACAATTAATCAAACAGTAATGTGTAACTGTGTATTTACATCCCAATATCCAACTGTTCTGTTTTCAAAAATGACAGGCGCCTACTGTGCAAAATCATTGAAATTACTATACTGTCCTTTATTAGAAAACATATGTTTTTAACTGTTTCCCGCATAAACACTGATCATAGACGCCACAAACTATATATCGTTGTAAAGAGAAAAAAATCCTCTTTTTTAGCTAAATCATAGCCAACTATGGTTTCCATTTAAAAAAATAGAAGTTTATGCCATAACTCGAAAACTACACAAGATATAAAAAATCTGTTAAGGAAATCCTATTCTACTTAAAAAAAGTGCCTGTAGAACGTGCAAACAGATTTCTTCTAATTTTACAAACAACCGAGTTATCGACACCAATCGAAAACTCAAAAAAATCAATTTTCGTTTACAACTCGAAAACGAAAAGATATAGCAAATTCTGGTTTTCACCAATGAATTTATCTCGAAAAAAGAGGTCGGGAAAGGTGGGTTCATTTTTCCATAGCCCTTACAGTTACCGAGATACCCTATAAAAACATCGAAATTTGCCCAACCCGGTACATAAAAAATGGTCCCTTTCCGAATTCGTTAAAAAAATAGGGTTGTTATTTACAAATAAGACCGATGGCAATACTTAATATCTAAATCGAAGTGCCCTATAATTTTTTCGTAAAATGTTCCCAAAAGTGATATCGAATATATTCCAAACTTTACAACTACGCTGTAGAATTACGTTCTATGTTTATTTAGTTAAATTTGTCTGTTCTGTACTATTTTCATAATATTAAGTTAAACTATTTAAATACCTATATATATCTTAATCGACACACATTCCATAAAATGTGAAAGATGTTAAAAGTTAAGTCGTTTTTATTTCCTTCGATTTCCATCCATTCAAAGAAATAAACATTGCGTTGTAAGTGTAAGTTGCTGCACCTGTAACATAAAAAATCTATCAAAATCCGTAGTTGGATTTGACTAAAACGCTGATTAGCGAATGTAACTTCTTAAATCATCCTTAAGTATAAACTATAGAGGTTTCTAAAAAAAACGTCATCAAATCTGTCAATGAACGAAAGAGACGGAATAGCGGTTCTGTCGAAGCTCAAAATGACATTTTGTTGAGCCACTTGTCAAACTTTTGACAAGTGGTTGCCACAATAATTGTAAAACAAATAATGCTTCTCATACAATGTGACAGCCTTGCCAATTAAATGAGACAAGAAATTTAGAGTAAAAATCCGATCCGACGCCGGGTTATGCTTATCGCCAGTAATTGCGGCCAAAACGTGGTCCATCCCACACCGACTCCTCTTTCACACCTCCTTCTCGTGCACATACATTTTTTTAATAACGGTAATATTTGCTATATCTGAGGCAACACGGGCCGACCCTGTATGTACGTAAAAAACTAGAACCTCCCAATTAAAATTATACGAGCCGCCACTATGATATATATGTAATGATGAGTTTCAAATATTTCATGCAAAATTAACAATTGAAACTAGTCACAAACAATCCTGAGGCGATCCTTAAACTTTTGACGTCTTCCTTATATGAAAAATCAGTTTTAGTTAATAAGCAAAGCAATTAAAATGATGTCAATTGACGAAAGTACATGCTTTAATTAAAGCTACCTATTAATTATCTGCACCGAGTAATAAGTTTAAAAATTGAATTAAAAGCAATCTGTTTCTAAGTAATACGTTAGATAAACAGACTGGATAAAGTGAAGTGAGGCATGTGTCATTTTAATTACTTCGCATGTGGTATAGGGTTAAATGATGTGTAAAAATTGACTGGTTATTAGCAAGCCAATAAAATAAGTTTTGTATCGCTCATATAAGGAATTTATTACAAGGTGGGGATATAATTAGATTGGGACGTGTGGGTGTGATGAAGATGATGTGCTATATATTCATATAATTTTAGCGATAAGAAACGAAAGGTTTAATATACATTTTCTGAATAACATTATTTAATATGAGTTATTTTATGCAATATAACCCGGCATATAATTTTGGAAGTTTTTTTTAATTCGATAGTTCTCATACTAATTTAACTTAGTATTTATATAGTCGTAACTACATATTATGATTGGTAATTTATGAGCTATGAATACAGGACATTAAAATGTTGAAGAAGTTTTAAACAAACCACTTTCACCAAAAATTAGTACAAAATTCACAACATACAAAATTATTATTTAATAATTTTGTATGTTGTAATATTGTCATATATTGTATAATTTTGTACTACAATTATTACAATGACAAAATAAAACTTATTATAATAGATATATAGGACACCAAGAATAGTTTTGCCCGTAAATTACATACAACCAACGTAATACGAAGTAGAACGACTATCCCGGAGATATACTTGTATATGATATACCTACAAACTACAAGTATATCTACAAACAAACAATAACACTGTATTTCTCAAAGCGTTCATGGCTGCAGTAAAAAAATACATGAGCACAATTTCAGGTTTTGCCTTCGGCCGCAAGGGCAAAACTACGTTTAGTGCACTGTATCGACTTAATCCCATATACCAAAATGGTTTTGGTATATGGGTTTTTACCAAAATAATGTTTTAACATTTCTTACAACGATAGCACCGTTACACAAGAAAAATAAGTGGAAATTACAGTAGAATATACCACCATACCACTTGTTTTTTGGGTCACTGAATTCTAGTCCGCATTCCGAGTTTGGAAATTTTTCCTTTTCTCAAAGTTAAATCTCGACTTCTCGAATATTTTAGACTTTATATTTTTGTGTAATTTAAGTAGCAACCTTTAACTAAAAAATTATAATGATTAGCGTGAATCAAGAGCATATCATGCAACTTCTAGTCTTTTCTACTTCAGCCAGGCAAAATTACAAAACAGTGTTAAATATTCCTTTTTTCAGGATTTTTCTTAAACCACTGAAAATTTGGCTAAATCAAAATTTGGCATCACCTTCATAACCTGTAAAATACGTAACTGCTACTACTGCTTTTGGCTAAATTGAGTTAACCCTCAAATCGATTGAGTTTCATGTCTCTCCTCCTATCTGAAATATATATCTATTTTTTTCAATTGTTTATACATTTTTATGGTGTAAGTATGCTATCTTTTTCTGCGAAAATCCCTTCTTATTCCAGACATTAAATGTCGCTAGTGGGATGGTAGGAATCTGCATAAATTAAAGAAAAATGTAAAAAAAGAGCTTTTAAAATAAGTACAGTAAGTATAATAGGTACGCAACTTTTCACCACCAGGTTCATAAAGTGAATCAAACGTATACATAGGTAAGTGCTCAAAACATTTATATGTTTAGTTCACCACGTAATAACATTATTCTATTAAGGAAAGTGGGGTAAATGTGGGCAGCGGGTGCACACAACTGTGCGCACTTTTTCTCTGGCTAAATCGTTGAATTAATTTGTTAATTCAATGAATTAACTTGAACTAAATTGAAAGCACGGGACATCATCTACATTTAAGAGACCCAACTCTAAGTCTCGCAAAATGGTTATATTTCTGTTGTACAGTTAACATCTAGTATAACCTAAATGTTTAAAGGCGGACCAATGTATTTTTTTTCATACAAAATATAAACCGTAATTACTGTGTATTTGTTTACTTATAAATCCTATAGTGCTTTAAACGGTAAAGTCTTAGGCGTGTGATGCATAATATTTGCTAGATCTTATGTTTCTGGTAACTAGGGGCATTGTTGATTGGGGTAATTTACGCGCGCGCAGTTATTATACCTCACAAGAATATATTACTTTGCAATAATTTCACAGAAGAGCAGGAATATAAATTAGGACATGTTTTAACGTTTGCTAAAATATTTCACGTTTTAAGCCCATTGCGAATTCCATAGGCTCGCGTATGGATATGTAGATTTATTTTTATAAAATATAATTACTTTATACACGTAGGTACCTACTGGATTAGAAGTATAGTATTCATGAAATATATTTTTTTAATTACAGGCTAAATAAACCTAATATGTTTTTTCTAGAAACATTTGTCTAAAAGATATTTTAAGATTAAGCGAAAACAAATTTATTGTCTGTATATCTGTCGGTCTGTCTGTCTGTCTGTTAACGTTTTTTGTGTCCACGATAGCTCGAGAATGCGTTAAGATATCAATTTGAAATTTGGAACACTTATGTACCATGATGAGGTCTAGAGCTGATTATTTTGAGCTCAGGTCAGTTCAGGGGTTGGGGGATATATGGGGATAGCATACTTTTTCCTTGTCTATAAGTAATTCGCTTACTAGGTTTGGGGGTTTAGGGGTTGAAGGGGGTAAGTATTCGAAGTAGATAAAGTAGAGAAACATTTAACATACATTTTGATAATTACATAGTGAAAAGAGCTCTATAAAAATCCCCTACTCTTCTAACCCCAAGGGTTATTGGTCATTGATACATCTTAGATTCATTTGGTCAATTGGTCAGTGATACTATCTTAGGTCATTGATACATAGGTCATAAAAAATCATACAGACCATGCTGGGCTTAAAGACCGGCCATATTGGCCAAACAGGTCATAAATGTCATATAAATCATAAAGGTCATATCCAAACACATAATAATATCACACTTTTAAGAATATAACTTGATGTTTTCAGCAATTTAATCTAATTAAATGGTGAAAATTTGGAATAATATCCTCTATTCGTGAATGTAGGTACTGACAATTATTATCCTCTATTCGTCCAAAATATGAGCCTTTGTAAGAATAAATTTTAGAAATAAACTTTAAAAACTTTTAAATAAAATTTTGCAAATACAATTAATGACACATACTGCAAGAATATTTAATAAATTTTACCAATACAGTTTTGGTTTTTCTAAATATTATATTATTATTGCTTAATAGAGTGCACATGATGGGATAACTTTATGCACAGACTTTTTTTTGATAATTATATTATACTTTATAAGGATAATGATAAAAAAATCATATAATTAAATACATGGTATTTTGAACATTTCTTTGAGAGTCGCCAGTTTTTCCATGTTCCAAAAAAGTTATCGAAGTTTACAGAAACTCTCGAGTCGAATTCTCTTGAAACAAATGGTATAACCAGTCGCTATAATGTTTAACATTACTTTTTCTGGCAAAATCCGTATCTACAAAATTACGACGTCCAATGGCTGTCGATTGCTGTCAAAGTTAAGCAACGGAGAACGCGCTCGCCACTTGTCCCGTACATTTGCCCGGCAATGGTGTGCCTGGTAATTTGGCATTAGGGTGGTAACCTAAAACCCAAATTCCGGGCCCATTGTAGGTAGGTTCGAGTCCCACAAGACAAGAATTTGCACCTCTCTCGAGGCATGGGCGAACTGTCCGTTGTAATATATCTGTACCCTCCCTCTACACAGCTACGGCTTTCGGATTAAGGATGTCTACTCTGTGTGTGTCTAAACTTTAAAAAGAATATTAATTTAATAAATTATTAAAACCGATTTTTTTTCCGCACTCTCCTACACTTCAACAATTTCACACAGAAAAACCAATGATTTCAGTTATAATGGCGACCGACACATTGCGGAAAGCTTTATCGCGATTTTAATATTTAACAGTAAATACAAAAATAATTACGGTTTTCCAACGTGTTTTCATTAGTGCACACTATAAAAGGAGACCCGACAATGTACATGGCACTGACCACATTCAAATATTAGTTCAGATTTAGAACAGAGTTTACTAAATTTAAATTAGTTGTTGCTCTCGCACATTCGTTATTTTGTCCTCTCGAAACATAATGAATAATTAAAAGGCATAAAACGTGGTCACAGCCGCGACTCTTGTAAATTATTTAATGTAATTTAAAAAACAAATAATGCCGTATTTAACTTTAATTATAAAAACTCTATGTAAAATTAATAATAAAACGCATTTCCATCAAATGAAAAAGTAATTTTATGGTCAAAAGGTTTCAAATTCAATTAACTAGGTTACCTCACTCAAAATAACCTAAAGCCCATAGCAAACGTTTTAGCAACATGCACCTACATATTTTATGCGTTAATAAATAATATTCATACATTATTTTTATCGCTTCGTTTGTGGAATATTTTGATCAGGTCAAATTTTAATTACAGAAATGGATATTTTGACTGCCATAGCTTAATTTGAGTGGTCATTTTTCATGGCCACAACGGTCATGAAAGCATTTACTCTGAGACTTTCCTACTGTCAATGGTTAGGAATTTGTTGGAAGCAGTTGGCCTGATCTTGCATTTTATTTTTAATGTTACAGTTAATTATTAGTGATAACAAAATTTGTGTTTTATAATTTTCATTTCGAATTTTCTCTAAATCATCTTATCTTTTCTAATACAAGGTGGTAAAATACGAAAATCAACACCAAAAATATATGCCAACCTCTCTTTGTATACTATCTATGAGCATAACTGAATAACCTGAATATATGTCTTTTAGTATTGTTTGGGACGTAGTATTCTTCAAAATAAGCTGTATGTTTTAATATTACACAATAAGAATGTACACTCGACATCCGCATATCCGAACTTTTTCATTCCGCAAAATTCCACATTTCCGAACTTTCTTCACCTCAGGATAAACGAACTGCTGGCGTATGCGCAAAGGGTTTTTCTGGTTCATTGATCATTCGACAGCGACAAGTTCGGTTGTGTGGAAGTACAAGTTCGGAAATATGGTGAGAAAAAGTTCGGAAATATGGTGAGTTCGGATATTTGGAGTTCGGATACTCGGGTGTCGAGTGTATTCAAAACATTTCGCTTTTAACAAAACCATTTTTGTTGTAATTAAATGACTTCTTCAAAAAAAGCTTCTCATCGACAATGAATTTTTGTGAACTGGTTGTCTACAACTTATTTATAGTCCTTCTAATTTTAATTGAAAATGATAAATACGCCTGGGGAACAATAAAAGCGGTGCAACTTTATGATTCCATGGGCGTGCATATCTTTTATAAATTCGAAAATTGTGAAATATTTTTTTCATTCAAATCAATATAGGAGATTAAAATTAGCCTGCATACAAAACTCTTAATATTTGTAATATAATTTGCTGTAAATAATGCTCATTTAGCCGGACAATCTCAAAAAATTGTCTGTGTTAATAAACCTAGCTGAAATACACGTCACTGGCGCCTTAAACACGTAAAATTTCTAAAGTCGTAAATCATTTTAACGACGTCGTAAAAGTTTTATGGCACAGTGGACCGAATAAGTATTTGGATGTATTACATATAAAGCAATCCGATAGTATAATGGTCGGCATTTGCTGGTGCATTCGCGGCATCGCGTTGCCGGCTCTTCAAAATTTTCTTAAGTATAGTAACATACATGAAGTTGTTTTAATTTATAATTATTTTTTCCAGCAATTTTAAACGCTTTATTTTAATGCTAACTAATAAATTTATATCTATGTATTTTTTTTAAATATTTCCAAACTAGCTTTCTAAGAACGTCACGAACTAACAGTTTACTGAAGTATGAAGTATACTTGTATAGTGAGCTTAGCAATATATCTGACAACCTTGCTTTTTTCTACCTATTTTCAATTTAGAATGGAAATAGAGTACTTCTACTTGACAGTTTAATCAAAGTGTCCGTTGATTCAATCCGTACCGATTGTGCTGGAGCATCTGCGTCTACCCACTGTCGCTTACGCCTGTGATTTACATAAAGCACCCACTTCTCATCCCGGGTAACAAGATTGTTCAATCCGTCAAAAGAACGACTGCAGGAGAGAAGTTGTACGCAAGTGTTACTCCGATGCTGACAACCGGCTTCGCTTAATAAACGTGATATTTGCCCAACTTTTGGACTTTGCCTATCGTTTCGAGTCCACATACTTGGCTGTGGCCGGGCTACAGCCGAGCTCTCGTGCCATCTCTCATGTGGTTCCATATCCTACCTACATACCTACCCACCCACCGTTTCTTACGAACGAAGTACACGACATTGTATTTCGCTCTTTTTTTTCAAAAGGAGTTTGCTTCGACAATCGTACGCAAGCGCTCGATATCCATTTGACCTACCAGATCGTGGTTTATCGTCGATGCTGTAGTTGCCAGGTGTGCGAACCAACTTTTGCATGTTGCTAAACTACGGGCGTTATTTTCGTACGCGTCCACCAAATTTCGGTGTACTTCTATTGTATTATGGCCTAAAAGAAATTTAGATACTAATGATCTCAATCTCAATGATCTCAATTGAAGTTTCGCTCATTTTGACGTTGTACATTATACTTCCGCTCAGATTTAATAATGTTAACGCACGTAACTGTACGCTTTATACGAGGGTAGTTTGATAAGTCCGTGATTTTTAAAGGAAAACATTTTTTTCGGCAAAAAATCATTTTACTTTTCTACATAATCTCCTTTTAGATCGATACATTTAGTCCAACGTGTTTCAAATTTTTTTATTCGTTCTAAATAATGTGATTCCACAAGGCCCTCAAAATAAGCGTTTGTTTCAGCGATGACCTCTTCATTCGACCCGAATCTCCTACCACCCAGCCATTTCTTCAGGTTTAGAAACAGGAAATAGTCGGAGGAGGCTAAATCTGGAGAATATGGTGGATGAGGTAGCAGTTCGTAGCCCAGTTGATGAATTTTTGCCATGGTTATTACACACGTATGCACCCGTGCATTGTCCTGATGTGAACAATACTTTCTTCTTCGCTAAATGCGGTCATTTCTGCTTCAAAACAGTGTCAAATCTGCCCAACAGCTGTGAATAATATTCGCCGATGATCGTTTTACCTTTTTCAAGGTAATCGATATGAATGACACTGCGCGAATCCCAGAAAACTGTTGGCGACAAACCCATCTTAGTTAGCCTTCGTCGGTGCACGTTCACTTGGAGAAACCCACTGTTTCGATTGTTGCTTGGTGTCTGGTGTGGTGTCATGGATCCATGTCTCATCTAAGGTAATGAAACGGCGCAAAAACTCGTTTTGATTGCAGCTGAACATCCCCAAACACTGCTTTGAAGTGGTCACATGGTTGTGTTTATGGTCGATCGTGAGCAATCGCGGCACCCATCGCGCGGACATCTTTTTCATATCCAAATATTGAGTGATTTCTGGCGTAACGATTTCTTTCGGGCGACCTGAACGTTCAGCGTCACTTGTACTGGTGCGGCTACAACGGAACTCAGTAAATCACTTTTTAACCACTGAAATTGACGGTGCAGAGTCCCCATAGTATCTATCAAGCCTCTCCTTGGTTTCGGTAATGTTTTTTTTTGCGCAAAAAAGTAATGCTTAATCAGCACATGAAATTCACTTTTTTCCATTTTTGTCGAAATTAACGAGGTTAGCTGCTTTCAATGGCTGTCAAACATAAACTAAATGACGTAGCTTGCTCAAAATTTTACAATAATCTACCGATAGATGGCAGTTGACGGGTCAGTGTTGCCATTAAAGTTACTGCGCGAGAAATTCAAAAACTCTCGGACTTATCAAACCACCCTCGTATAATCTGCACCTCACGACTCTCCAGACTTGTCTAGAAAATTCCAGGCACTTCGAGGGGACGGTTCAGTACTAATGAATCAACCGGATAATAAATACAGGGTACACTCATCTCTTTAGTATGAAATAAATATATTAATACTGATTTTGTTTCTAGTTCTGGGCAGGCACATATTTTGTGGCCACGAAAGTTGGCATCATATGGAAAACATTTTGATTTTTGTTTAAAGATAATTTGAAATAAATCTTTTTGCCAGATCTTGCACATATTTGTTAATATTCACGAACGTTATTCCTACTTGTTGGATATGGACTTAGATTATACAAATATTTAAAAACGCTCTAAACTTTAGGTATCTACTAATTTTCTTTCATCACAAAAGTTTAAGGGAAAGGAATTAATGCATTATTATTTGAAATAAATATTAGAAAATAAAAATAACAAGTACAATGTTAATGTGCAAAAATTAAAAAACGTAAAAAAATATCTCCTCGCAAATTGGCATACATATGTAAAATTGCAGGACAAACGTTTACTTCAAATAATTTCTAATAACTATAGAGACATCCAAAAAAAACATCTCAACTCTGGTTATGAACGAGAGATATAGAAATAGCGGTCATGTCTAAGCTTTTCGGTTATGTCAAACTTTTGACAAGTAGCTGTCACAATTTGTAAAATAAACAATGGCTGTCATATGATGTGACAGTTTTGACAAGTAAATAAGGTTATAAATTCGATTAAGAATAGAAATACGTCTTTTTTTCTTGGCCACCTTTGATGACGTTTTTTTGGATGTCTATATTTCCGATATGCTTATCAAAAACTGATTTTTTTTTTAATATGACATACATAAAATTTGACATACAAGCAATACGTCACCATACACGCCAAGCATCACATTTAGATCGAAAAAAAGATACCTTAAATAGTAACAACCTAAGATATTAAAGAATAATTGTCTTTTGTCTTAATAATATTATTTACTGCATTTAATTAATACCTAAAAAATTAATAACATAGTAACTTCAGTTTAAACTGAAAATTCATACTTTAGGTAGTAAAATAATAAAAAATATAAACAAAGTAATTCAAACTATGAAATAATTTGGTAATAATCTAATAATTAATTCACAATTTAAAAATATTATTTACTGCATTTAATTAATACCTAAAAATTAATAACATAGTAACTTCAGTTTAAACTGAAAGTTTATACTTTAGGTAGTAAAATAATAAAAAATATAAACAAAGTAATTCAAACTATGAAATAATTTGGTAATAATCTAATAATTATTTCACAATTGAGAAAGAGTTCGTTCTTATTGCCTTAACCGCAATCATTTTTACAATACGGTTTTTTGTTTAATTGGACGCCTTGCACCATCTAGTGTAGAGCTGCAGTGACAGGCACAATTTGACTGCAACTCAAATAACAGTTACCATTTACAGCTACAGTATACTCTACAGAAATTGACAACTCCAGAACGAAGAGTCATCCTTATTTCAAATTTAGAGATGCAAATAAGAGGTGGCACAGTAAAGGCAAAATATTAATTTGTTTAATTCCAATTGAACTCGGAATTGAGATTTAACTAAAATCGGAATATATTTTGACTCAAAATCAAACGTGGTTTGTTTAGACTTAAATTGAAAACGACTTTGATTGATTGAAAAAAATATATTAAAGGATTAATGATAATATTAACATAATTTGTTAATACACTATTACCCATTTAACATTCGACAATTTTCGACTGTTAAACGGGTAATAGTGCGTTTTATATCTGGCAAATCTCTTGCAAGTTGCCTTGTCATTTGTTTTGCTACTTTTGTCTAATTTTCTGCTGCCAACAACTGATAATAGTATTAAAATAGTTCCTAAATTGTTACAAATGTTCAACCTTAAAGTTCTAATCTGCTGAAAGTTGAAAGTAGTAACTTTTGTATGTATTGCAAAATTACTTTTCAAGTGTTAATTAAAAAATGCAATTAAAATTCAATTTGTAACATTTATTATAATAAAAAAAAAAAAATTCTACAAAAGTGAAAATCTTATTAGAATAATAATCCTGTAAATATAATTCAAAATACCTACTTGTACAGGGTACACGTTTTTCTCGTCCTGATTGAGATTTGACACACTGAGATTTTAGTCTCGGTGTCCTGGCTTGTGTTCTCTTAAATCTCCATAAATTATTAGCCAAGATCACATAGTGCACTTTAAGGTAGTAAATATTTATTGCATGACAGGACCGTACTTAGGTTCGGTTACGTCAGTGTCAAACGAAGAATAATAAAAAAAAACTTTAAAAAATCTATTTGTATTAGCTATGTTATGTGCTATTCAGTGGCGGACTAAAGGGGGCAGGGGCGACGGGGGGCGGTTCGTCCCTGAGAGTCCACCACCATGAGGAGTCCATTTTGAACTATTTTAGTGTTAATAGATCAATTCCTTTAAATTGTCTCCATAACATAATTTTATTTATATATTACGCACATTAATTGTAAGATAAGGAAAGCCATATGCAATTATTAAGACAAATGTTTCTTTCTAGCTTACTTACGGAGTCATATTTATAATTAAGTACTTACTTACTTAATTTATATGCTAATAGTAATTAAGTGAATGTTTAAAAAGTAATTAATTATAATTTTGAGAGAAAATTTCAGCGAAATTAGCAAGTTTTACATTATCCTCCAGATTTACCTCGTTTTTCTTCAAAATTTTTATTCAAAATAGGAGCCCACCACAATCCTCCCTAGGCCTCCCAAAGAGTTAATCTGCCACTGGTGCTATTATGTTATTAGTTTACTACTTCAACTATTGGGTGCAACAAAAAGTTAAAAGCCTAATTCCCACGTTGTCTGATGAAATGAGTAGCGAGTAGTAGTTATACTAGTGGCACCATCTGTTGACGTTCTGATATAACTATAGAAAACATTCTACAATAATTGTATTTAGCTAACAAAAAATAAGTGGTTTCAATATAAACAGATGGCACTACATATTAAGATTTTATTTGTATATGTCATAAAAATACAGTTGATTGTTAGTGTCGCTGTCAAGTTATTAACCTTGGTTGTCATGTAGTTTCGGTATGGAATGACGTTTGGTTAGTTTGACAAGTTAATAAATATGCCACTGTGAATTGTAGGTAAATTAGCAAATTATCAAAGAGGGATGAGTAAAACTAACATTTATTCACTAAAATATTCCCTTTTTTCAGATGGTTGCCGACGAAACAGTGTCTTATGGCTATTCTGGCGAACTTAGGTGAGTGTTATCAGTTGAACTGTTATCAAAGAAGATAAATATGTATAACTCTTCTTTATAAAATACAACTAAATATATTTCCGAATAAAAACGATTGTTCTAAGCTTCTAAATTAAATGGAATATTCTGTTTTGGGGTTTGAATAGTACCTAGTCCCCCTTTATATTTAATGGTCACGGTTAGAATTTCCAAGAGGCAACAAATTTTTATTTTTCATTTTACAGTCATTCTTGAAAAAAAGTTTGGCTTGCTTTTCGGATAAGATTAACATCGATAACTTTAACGTTATATGTACTAGATAACGTTAAACTCTAAAAAACCACAAAATGGTAAAAAGTAATGCCTTTATATTAAAAAAATATTATTAATACCTAGTTTATTATTTATTTATTTATTATTAACTTATTCATTTATTTATTAACTTATTTATTAGGAAAAGTTGGTTAGGATTAAAAGTTTTGTCTGAATCCCAATTTGTGAGTGAATTGGTCTAAAACAGTAAAAAACTCCAAACTGATACAGACTGTTCTAAATCTGTATAGCGGGTATAATATACACATAGGTGGGTATATACAGGATGTTCAATAAAGAATGAGCCATATACTTCAAGAATAGCTTATTTGGACGAAAATAAAGTAATTTAAATCAACTTACCTTAGTACCACATTGCTTCCCTAAGTAGTTATGAGCCTGGGAAACCATTATTTTTCTATAATTTATTTAGTTTTTGGGTAATTGTACCCAAGTTTTGGAAAATAAGTTTTTTTTTGGTGGTAAATACGAATATCTGCTTTGTTTTTCCGTTAAATGTATACCTAGGTAGTTCAAAGCGCCGGCGCCAATATTTTCCCTTCAGGTTTTTTAAGGATAGAGATTTTTGGGAAAAGATTAGTTATTTTGAAATTGCATTCAATTGGCTTTAAAAAAGGTATATTTGTTGCTTGTCGCTAAAATGAACCATCTGAAAGAAAACTGCATTTAATGTATTTGTTAATTTTAGAAAGTAATGCATGAATTATTTTAAAAGTATTTTAAAAATTAAAATACCTTAAATCATAATCAGTGATCATAAGTAAAGACAACGAGCGCTTTATGGTAATCTTTAGTCAGATAAAACCAAGAATTTATCCTTTTTAGTGCATATAAAAGTTTGTACGTTTTTTAAAAATAGTGTTTTTAAAAGCATGTTTTTATATTTTTTTTACATACAAGTATATATGATCAAATTATTAGGCCAATATCCTTCAGGACTGGAGTAGATACCTCAGACAGACCAGTTAAAAGTATGGTTTGTTCTAACGTGGCATTGTAATGTAGCCTTCTAAAATCGTTTAAAGTTGGTACATAGGAGTATAAATGTTTTAAAATAGCCATTTTAAAGAAGATATTTCGTTATTTCGCCATTAATTGGGTCGAGGTGATCATGAATGACTTCCATTGCTCCTTTTATCAGTTTCTTGATTAGTTGTTACCGTCGTCGAAATGAAGAAATACATTAAATATCGCGGTGTGCATACGAACTTCCATATGTATTTCAAATTTGTCGTGTAGCAAATGTGTTTCGAAAAAGAAAAATACCCGCGAAGCACTTCTCAGCACTACATACCTATTATATTTACATAATTGTTCTGAATTCTCGCTAAGTTAAGAGCAATGACACTCGCGTCAGCTGTGCGCTTCCTAACCGTTTTAAGGTTCATAATAATAAGTGTGTATTTTTTTTATGAACATTGAAATGTCTTGGTATTGTTAACATGAAGAGAAAAAAGTACACGAGATGTGTTTTCAAGGTAAGTAGGTACCCAGTAGAAAATTCATTTTTAATTATAATTATATGGCTTGCTACTAGCGCAAATAATTATTTTTTTTTAATATTTAGACCTTGTTTCATAATTCCTTGTCACCTAAAAAAGACAAAATTACATGCAATTTACTTATTTGCTCATAAGCGTGCAACACTTTTGTAGGTTGTCAGAAATCGACAAAATATGGAACAAATTAATTATAAAGAAATTACAAATAAGTATTTTCCGAGGTACTTAGACATCTCAATAATAGTTCTTGGCCAATTGTTTGGGGATGTTAAAAACATTTTGATATTTTGTGTCTAATTCTTATTACAGTTTTGTTCTTTACACAAACTTTAAAAAAAAAAAATGTTTATTACATAATATAGAGGGGTGATTAATAGAAATCATTCATTAAAAGTATTAGGGCTTGCAGAAATTACTATTTTTTTTAAATTAGGACATAAGTTAGTAGGCATGAACTTGATGAAAATACTCTCAAGATAGCTGCACTTCAGGTTATACCGGAAGTCAGCATCAACTTCCTTATTCTAAACAGAATGGTGCCTTTTTTATTGCATATTTCATTCTCGGTTTTTCAGGTAAATTTTCAGATTTCCCTAGAGCTACCCTTTTTGATTTACCTTATTTTTGTTCATTACAAATTTTGTTCATTACCACCATGACATTTGACACTGTCTGTAGCGGTAATTTTGTAAAATAATAGGTACGGTAGTAGAAAAACCCTAGAAAAAGTTTTACAAAAACGGTTTTCTAATTTTTCAGTTATGTATAGGATGCTTAAAACAGAACTACCATTTAACACAACTTAAAACCATCCAAACTCATTTTTTTTAATATAATACCCCATATTTTACTTTACATTTTGCTGTAGAATTAAAATTTGCATTGATCTATATTAACATTCCCTATTCTAGTTTTTTAAAAATTTGCTTATTACTTCCAATAAATATCCTTTGATATTTCAATAGCATGTCATGGAAATGATACTAATGATAATATATAATGGAACTACAAATACTAACGATGCTAATGTTATTACTAATGATCATTATTAGTGTTTTAGTGTTTTCTTGATTTTCAATGGTTATTTTTAATAAAATACATATTCTGTGACAAAAATATAAATACTAATATCTATGAAATACATACATGCACGTAAGAATACGTATAAATACACACTTACGAGTGCATGTACATTAGGGTGGACCTTAATGTTTTTTTTTCTCAGGGGGCCGGGTGAAAATCAGTTCTAGGTACATAAAAACTTGTGCGGAAACCAAAACTGCCGCGATCGGAACCTTTTTTCCTGTGCCGCAAAGCGCCGGAAGTTTCTTATGGGATTTACATGTTTAAAGTCACTGCAACCGTTCGATACGCTCAAAAACTATGAAAATCATCAAATCTGATAGTCGCAAGGATATATTTCCATGTATTTTTTCCTCCTGAATCAGATGGAATCGTCAGATTTCGTTTATTCGTTGAGTGAAAAAATTATGAGCAAAAAATTGCGACAAAACAACAAATTAAACTAAAAAAATTTGAAAAAAAGACGAAATAATTTATTATGGTGATTGTACCTGACTCTGAGGAGTAGGAGCATATCATGATTCAAAAGTAGAGGTAAAAACCTACAATTTGACGTCCGGTTGAAGTCTGTAGGTGCCTCTGAACCGGAGTTACGATCATTGCAAGTTGTGTGCAAAATTCAGGAGCGTATACGGGGGAAGGCAATTTTTCTGTTTTCTGTTTTTTCAATCCTGATTCTCAAACGATAGATTCTCCTGCATCGACTTGCATAATTTAACGGTAATATGAAATGCTCCCCAACTCCAAAGTATGATGCTAACGTTACAAGTACCATCTCCAA
The DNA here is from genome assembly GCA_029963805.1 of Aromia moschata. Lineage (NCBI taxonomy): Eukaryota > Metazoa > Arthropoda > Insecta > Coleoptera > Cerambycidae > Aromia > Aromia moschata. Next base: position 52,103 of record JAPWTK010000255.1, read on the forward strand.
TAGAGATATTAGGACATACGAGCTTTAGTTTTAGGGTTGTCGGGTTCGAAAAATTGAGTTTTGCGTACATGAGGATCTAAAAGTTGAAGTTATGGGGTTATGGGGGGTTCGACAGTTTTCAAACTGTCGAACCCCCATAACCCCATAAAGTGACCCCATAACTCATATGGGGTCGCTTTTCCCCCACTGTAACTTTAAAATCGATGTAAGTGGAAAGAGCAACGGCCACTGAATGACTAAAAACTTGTGAAGCATACTTGACTCATTTTTTGGAAATTATTTGGGTATAGGTAGGTGTTCATCGGTTAATTTCTGACAAGTCGGTATTCTTTAAATTTGTCATTATTATAAAAAGTGACTAGGTAATCTTTTCTAAGGTAGAACACGTCATTTTACTAACTAGTAGTTTAAAGCACAAGTCACAAAATGTCAATAAATAACCAATAAAAAAAATATGTCCTCTAAAGCACAATAGTGTCTTTAAATATCCACTTATGAAGTGAGATATTTTATTAAATAATCATAATTCATAAATTGTGAACCATAAGCCACATAAATATCAATAAACATGGATCCGTCCGGTATAGCGAACTGCCCGCGACTCTCGAATGAACTTCAGCTTTAAGGCCTGGGCACACAGAGCGCTATGCTATGTTCGCTATAAACAATGTGTACGCTATGTTCGCTTTGTTTGCTATAAAATATGGCCACACCAAAAAATAGTAAGTACAAGACTTTTAGTTTCCCACAAACATGTTATCATGCCGGTTGCCGTGGGAGAGTGATAGTACTGATGATGAAGCAGTATTGCTGTTTTCGTTGTGTAAAAAGAAGAAACGCAAAAGATTATGGATATACGATGTCAACAAAAAGATGAAAAAGTACGGTGAATAAAATAATAAAACAATTGATTAATTGCTCCATAATGTGGGTATAATATTAACATATTATACCCAATATACGCTAACGCAACTACTTTAACAGTACTTGCAGCACACGTGAAATGCATCTGTTCCCGCGCGTCTTCGGCGACGTTGCAAAAATGTAGCCAGAAATCATACATATCTCAGCTACGCATCTAACATCGCAAACATAGCGCGCGTAGCGTCTTACGTCTGTATGGCCACCACCGTTTAAAACAAGGGGGACTATTTTTACTGCATATAGCGAACATAGCGAACGTAGCGAACATAGCGCTCTGTGTGCCCAGGCCATTACGCTGAGACAGACGGTATGAGTGCGGCCGCCGACAACCGATGAGATTCGGGACGGGGCAAGGAGAGTGCATTAGTGGGTGGAGCTTAGAGTGGACTTTCTAGTTTTTTTATGTTCGGTGCCCACAGTAAACACGCAGTATCCACGCTTATAAATGCGTAAATCACATGATGAGTTAAACCCTGCCGCACTGCTCGAAGTTTAACTCCTGGAAGGATTTAATCGTACCATCGACTCGGCTGACGCGCTCGAGGAGTAAAACTGCTTGCGTATCGCTCAGGTTTAACTCCCGAGGCGAGCTAAAGGACCTAAGTATTCGAATCCCATCTCCCCATCTCGATTAGATCGTATTCTCTGCAGAGCGTATCGCTCGCGATAGGAGTTATACCTATCGCCTCTCAAATGACTCGCTCTAGGATTTAATCTCAAAAGGAGCTAAACCTTTTACTCGTAAGCCCTGATTAATATCCACATTATTTGAATATTCTTGATTTTCCATGTTGACTGGAAGTGCAGCCATTTTGTAAATATTTTTTCAAATTTGTAATAGGCCTATTAGCCAAAATCCAAATTTTCAAAAATTCAATAATTCCTAGAAGCCCTAATACTTTCAATGAATGAGTTCAATCAATCACCCTGTATAAAATATTGAGCATTATAATTGTGATGTTATTAATGTTTTTGAATTTATTTTATGTCCTAACTCCTGACTGATGATGATTTCTTAAGGATAAATCAAATAACAAACAAAAATATCAGTAACCTACTGATAGATTGTTATTCCGAATACCTAGTTTTTTAATGTTTTCTCTTTTTTCCTCGAAAGATTTATTATAACCTACCTATAAATATTAAGTTAACAAAGGTCGCCTGTTAATGGTGTATTGCATTAGCTCCACTATAAATAAGAAAAACAAAAAACGTTGGCTTTAAAAAATATTCATGAGCCTTTTATAACCAAAACCAAGTTAAGTTTTTTTCTTAATTTCGTTTTTATTGATGTAAAAATATTAATCGCATTTTTATATATTAATATTCCGTAACAACGTAATAACATCGAATGAATTACAATATATTATTATAATTTTATTACCTTTCTGATGCAACATATATACCGATCCCAGATTTTTTGCTCACGCAATATCTCAGTAACTGAAGAATAGAGGAATTGGGAAAAAATCAAGGTTAATCTAAATTCAGTAAAGCTGTAGTCTGTAATGTCGCTTTGTAGTAGATACCTTGCAGACAAAAATCTGAGCTATGTTGTTTAGAAAGTATCTGTTTCAACAATATAATCTGTTTAAACAATACATCGTTGAGTTTATAAGCCACTTCAAAAGTGGCATCAAATTAGATAGGGTGTCGTTTACAAGATCAAAGTAAGTGGCCGTTGCTAAGCAACGCTTTGACATACCTACTGCTATCATAACACTTTTTATCCGTTACCAATTACAGTACCAACTTTTTCGCCTTCAATGTACTCCCCTTGGCGATCTCTACACCAGTCCATACGACTTGTAGCATGCTATATCCATGTAGCAGTGCTCGAAATCCACTTCTGGCAACTGGTTCAGAACCTCCGTCGCTTTTGCTTTAACCGCTTCCACACTTTCGAATCTTATCCCCTCCCTTCAGTGTCACGGTGACTAACAAGCCTGGATCAGTGCCAATGTTGTCTAAAATGTCAGCGCAAATGTTCATTCTTGATTCCTTTTGCTCGGAAGTGAGGAGTTTTAGCACCATTTTTGCGCAAACTTTGCGCGTGTTGAACAATTCATGCAAAATCTAGCGAACACATTCTTTGTCGATTCCTGTTATTTCAGCAAACCCTCGGATGCTTAGACGACGATATTCGCGGATTAATTTGCCGATTATTTCAATGTTATCGTCCGTTTCTGACGTTGAGGGCCGTCCGGGGCGCGGATCGTCTTCGGTCGTTTCACGTCCCTCTTTAAACCACCATTGAAAAACTTGTGTGCGGTAACATTAATTCCCATACAATGTTTTAACATCACATAAGCTTTTGTACAACTGTTCCCCAGTTTCACAAGAGACTTGAGATTAACCCGTTGCTCCATCTGAACACTTAACATTTTTTCGACGCGTCACTGGTGCGTAGACTAATTCAAACAATTGCTGTAGCAATTGTCAAACTGAGCTTGTCCAACGAGCTGAGGGTGGGGAAAGTATCACCAGACACAGTTCTGTTCAAACTTGTCGCGACACGCTCGCATCGCGCTGGTAGCAGCATTAGTTCGATTATTTAATAGACACACCTCGTATTATATGGCTAATCTGACATCAATGACATTGCAATGAATTTAAAGAAACCCTGATTGTTTTCCAATTCTCCTACGAATTAGGTACCAAAATATTACTTGGCAAAAAAAATCTGAGACACCCGCTATATTCTGTACATCATTTTTATATAGAAAATGTGATTTAATGTACCTATAATATGGAAGTTGACTACATATTCCAAAAACTGTAAAAACACGAGGATAAAATTATAAACGGGTATTCTCTCAGTCTCACACCGTTTGCGTCGTTTTCTTTCTTTTTACTTTTTTGCAACGTAAGGTTCTTTAATCGTGGTGGTTAGGTTACACATCCGTTTGCTAGTTGAACGTTCGTTGTATGTGCATACATATGTATGTATGTACTCGTATATCGTTTTTTATTCTACAGTAATACTCCTGCCATTATCAGATATTAATTGTCTGAATGGTGCGAATTAATTTGAAATGAAAAATTACAGAGGTGTTATGTTTCAGAAAGGGCCACAGCCACACTATATGTAGAAAATAGTCTCACTTCCTAAATTCATTTCTTAAAGATAAAAACATTTTTATTACTTTAAAGTCAAAATTATCGCGTTAAATAACCTCTCATTGTAAACAAAAACCGACGATTGTTATGCAAACCTATATTAAAATAAACTCTCACTTAAAGCTATAAGCCAATCAAACTGGGTCATTGCCACTTTCGATTTCATTTCGGTCAGTCATAAACCAGTAATCAGTTCTATTCTGCAGGAGAACAGACGCAAAGTATCCGTTTTGGAAAAAAAACATTTCACGTCTTAAATAAACCTGATCTAAATGTGGTTCACTTCTGTGTCAGTGTATGTACTAATAACGAGAAATCGTTGGTATAGGTAGTTTAGTACGTGTAGCTCGCTATTTCATCAATTTATTTTTGATATTCACATTTGAACTCTTTTCTACCTAACACCGACCCACCTTTTTGAACTGAACGCGCCCGTTTTGCCAACCATGTTGACATCAGCATTAGGAAATGATTAAAATTGTCATCATCAACTGTAGTTAACATCAGGTTTAATCATCTCTTGTTGATGCCTGCATGATTGGCGAAATGCGTGCGTTGAATGCAAAAATTGTTCCAGTGTTAACTAGAAAGGTATTGAAATACGGTGAAGAGTTTGTGCGAGGGCGGAGTGTAACAGGACCGTAGTCAGTTAACGAATGAAAATATTAATATGTTTACATAAATTATGTAGCAACATAGTACTATTTTTACCAAATAGTACGGTTAAATCAAGGATAAAATACCTATATAAATTAAGATAACACGTAACAATGGCAACACTTACTCGACAAACGTCAGTGTTGAGACAAGGTTCCCTTGGCAGGTTGGCGGTGGTTAAAACATATTATTATGTGCTTTTCTACGTGTTCTGGAGTGAAACGGCGACGTTCGTCACAAATTAGCTACTGAACGCCCGCAAGCATCGGTAGCTTCGCCTATAATAAAATACACGAAATTGTCCGCAATGTCTTCGCGTATTGATGTCACTACATTGTTGTAAACCCGATCGACATATGCAAGTCTTAACGTACTTTCATGAGGAATTTTTCGGTCCATATATTTTTCTAAAAACGTACGTAACTTCTCTAGTTAGTACGTTTCTACGTACTAGGGGTTCTCTAGTTTGTTTAATGGAATATTGATTGCAACAAAGGCTTCTGTAAGTTCGTAGAAAAATACGGAGTCGTCGGCGCTGGACGAGGCAAGGCTCTTCAGATGTCTTGTTACTTTAGTTTTATCTCAAGAATTTATAATGCGTTCACACGCAGTACAAAAAAGGTCATTTCCTTGAATACGTATTTCCCTAAAACCCTCGGGATCACTGTCAAACCACGTTTGAAATACTTCCCGTCTATTTCTTTTCACCTTTGGCATAGTACCTCACTTTGTTCACTTCTCTTCTCAACCAATGATTATTAATATTTATAAAGTTATTTAAACACACGGCGAATACGTAAAAACGAAACGTATCAACGCGATGCAATACTGGCAACTGTCTGTTACAGCTTGCCATAAATAACTAAATTTGCTAGCGCAGTTTTCGTGATGCAAGTCAACTGTGAGCTGTGAAGGCCAACGTGTCAAGGGCAGAACATGTACAGTGTCGGCCCTGTGACATTCGCGCTTGGTAATAAGTAATAATATTTAATAATGTACTATGATGCAACATAGTTTCTGTGAACATATTAACATTTTCATTCGTAAACTGACTACGGTCCTGTTACACTCCGCGCTGCACGAACTCTACGATAAATGTATGAATTTGTGTTTGGCAATCATGCATGATCTTTTTTTTTTAGTACAAGCATGCACAGTTTCCCTTCGCCACCACACGTACTCTATTTCCATTCTAAATTGAAAATACGTAGAAAAAAGCAAGGTTGTCTGATATATTTTCTAAAATTGCTAAGCTCATTATACAAGTATACTTCATACTTCAGTAAACTGTTAGTTCGTGACGTTCTTAGAAAGCTAGTTTGGAAATATTTAAAAAAAAATACATAGATATAAATTTATTAGTTAGCATTAAAATAAAGCGTTTAAAATTGCTGGAAAAACAAATGCCGACCAGTATACTATAGGATTGCTTTATATGTAATACATCCAAATACTTATTCGGTCCACTGTGCCATAAATTTTTTACGACGTCTTTAAAATGATTTACGACTTTAGAAATTCTACGTGTTTAAGGCGCCAGTGACGTGTATTTCAGCTAGGTTTATTAACACAGACAATTTTTTGAGATTGTCTGGCTAAATGAGCAATATTAACAGCAAATTATATTACAAATATTAAGAGTTTTGCATGCAGGCTAATTTTAATCTCCTATATTGATTTGAATGAAAAAAATTATTTCACAATTTTCGAATTTATAAAAGTTATATGCACGCCCATGGAATCATAAAGTTGTACGGCTTTTTTTGTTCCCCAGGCCTATTTATCATTTTCAATTAAAATTAGAAGGACTATACAAGTATACTTGAAACAAGCTCCAGTTTGTGTGTGGACTATGTCCATCTGGCACGCCAATGCGCTTGCTTTGCCTGCATTTTTCTTGTATACAAAAGAAAAATCGTAAAAAGAAACGTGACATGTGGTGTAAAGAGTGGTTAGCGAAAAGCAAAATATGGTTGGTATGGGAATACCCATATCAATTTACTGAGTGAGTTGAAGATATATGTATGTGCAAGTTTGGCGTCACAACAACTGTCTCAGAATGAATGAACTTAATATTGATTTGAAGACTCGTTGGTTTCCGGGTATTGCCGTGTATGATGAATTTCCATTCTTGACGTTTTGCCGATCATAATGTCAGCTTCTTCAGAAGTTACAAGCACTATCACTCTGAGCATTGAACGCTCTTACTTAGTGCTCAACGAAACTTCTGAAGAAGCCGACAATATGATCTTCGAAACATCAATAATGAAAATTCATCTTACACGGCAATACGCGGAAACCACTGCGTCATCAGACAAAAGCCTTCAATCTAAAATCTTATTTTAACCTTTTATAACACCAAGACTTCTGGTTAATTTTTTCAAATCATTAGACCTATTGATAAATGTTAGCAACTATAACTAGACGTCAACTTCATGAAATCCCACTCAAAACTGAACTTTGCTTGCACAAGCTTGCAACAGGGCGACTTGATACAAGGAGACATATAACAGGCACAATTCAGTCAGTCTTCAATTGCCGCTTGCGCAGTTAAAATGCTTGCTCAAAATTCTCATGCAGACGCTCAAGTATACTAGTAAATTGATCATACATACATTCTTGTCAAGTTTGCAGATACATATGTGCCTTTTGAGCGCCTTTAGCCAATTCATCTTCTTGACAAAAAAATACAATCAAGAGTTGCAACGGTAGATGTATACGAATTATATGTGACTATTGTGTGACTCTTAAAGCCAATTTACAGTTTTTATCGCAAGTCATTACAGCTAACTGACATTTAGACAATCCACTTGGTGAAGAGGTTCCGTGAAAAAAAGCAATCCTTTTTTTACAAAACGAAAAGAAAAACTTTTGACACGTCTTTCGCAATACCGAAACACTACCTATATCACTCTACGTGCGCGTTTGGCCAACTTCGCTGACATTGTCAGGAGATGATTAAGGGTGAGATTAAGACTACTTATTACTTTAAAATTTGTGAGTTTTCTGGTGATTATATTACGTATACTTCATTTTTGTATTTTCTCCAAAGAAAAGCCCAAACGAACAGACTAAGATCTGACTGGCCGTAAAATTTTCCCAGCATTTCAAATAATATTAAAAATTCCCCCTTAAACATTGGATCACTGGTGTGCTGTTATGTACTGGGCAACTGCGAGTATTATGCTGAAACCAAAATGTATTTGTATTCTTGTACTGTTTGTCTAAGAGCTAGTATTATTTGTTCTTGCAACATGTGGAGGTAGTTTGCACCACTGGAATTATCAGTTATATCCAGTTTTAAAGTGGTGCCAAAATTGTCTAGATGTGGACGTACGTCATGTAAAACAATATATGTAGTTAACATTATCTTCAGTAGTTGATTATTTTTTATTTGAATTTGCAAATTGTTGCCTGCTTCGAAAAAATATATATTTTTCAAATTTCACAGGAGGCAAAATGTTTTTCCGTCATTATTATACACCGTTAAAAAGTAAATTTTGAGCACTATTTATCCACATAAAAATCCAATATGGCAGAAGTTAACGACGAATCGTCGAAATCATCTTAAAAAAGTGTCCTAAAAATGTATTCGCTGAATTATGAAGTCCAGTAATTAAAAAGATATAGGACATTCTCTAAAACGCATCTTTTCGGTTTTTTGGAATCATCTCGAAAACGATTACAGATAAATTTGAAAAAAAGTTAGAGAGTTGATAAAATCCTCTAAAACCATTTAACCAATTTCCTATCTACAACAATAACCGATATACCAAAGCATACATAACCAATTTAGGACAGACTATACATGCAGTAAATTTTCATACTCGTACAGTACATTTAGTTCAGGACACAGTAATATTAATATAATATTTTATCAATCACGATCCTTCAAATTTGCAGACTCAAATCAAATCCATCAATTATTATACTTTTCCAAAGCTAAATTATCAAATTTGCCGCGCTAGTTTCAATTGATCATTCGAAATGCAATTTAGTCGTTTTCAAGGAAAATAATGTCGGCTTATTTTAAAAAAAACGCCTGTTTGAAGACAGTTCTTTATATTTACTCTCGAATTCGATATTTTTTAAATACATATTTTGTTATATCAACTGCTTGTCCCTACACGAATATTTATAAAAAGGACTTGGTAGTCCATATTTTTCTGTTGTTTTTCGATAACTTATTTCCCGTTATCCATTGTTAAAATTCACCTAAAATAATGTATCCTTTATAGAAATCAGATCAAATGGTAAGTATAACCAGACTGTCTATTTAATGGCAAATATACAGGGTGTTAAAAAAAGTGTGACAAACCTTAAGGACGGATAGTAAGGCCTAAAATATGCAGAAAAGTCATAATGAAAATGGGTCAGCAAATTTCAGCAAATTGGGACGGTTTCGAAGATAGAACCCTAACATAGAAGATATAACACCCTGTATATGTATATATGTAAATGTATCTAGCTTGAACACACGACACAGATAATGCTCACTATCATTAGTGAATAGTGAAAAGAAAACCAATGATAAAGGACAATACATTCGCCTGTATTTTTTATATAATACTTCGTTGTACGGACACAACCCACAAAAAAAATGTATTACCACAATATTATGTAAATGTAAGGTAGCTGTCTCTCTAAAATTAAATTAAAAGGGGAGAGAGAATGCCGGACAAACTAGTGCGAAGGTCAATACATTTCTATTTTAGCAAAATAATATGTACTTGTTTAATATAATAACTGTAATCTATACATATATATACATGTACATATGTATATGTAACAAAATGCGAAAGCTACATTTGTTACCAACACCTAATCTGACAAACAGGTATGTGAATGTGAAGTTATACGATATGGGATGAGCACTGAAGTTGCTGCAATACGTATGGTGGATATACCATATTTCAATACAAAAATACATGTAAATATAAAAGCAAGTAGTACATTTGAATGTACTTTGTTTGTTTTAACGACTGTATTAACATCGTTTCTAAAAACAAAAGTACAGTACTACTGAACTAAGTACACATGTTAAAATATATTAAGCAGTTAAGTATACAGGTAGGGAAAACGTCCATTTGGATATAGTAGATTAACAGCTGAAAGATTCAGTGTGGAAGGGAACAGGCCACGCCTTGAGCCGCCTGTGATCGATGCAGTTAAATGTTGCACAGTTTGAACTGACGAATGATACAACACGTGCAACTAAACAAAAGCATTTAGGGGGAGGAGCATATACGCAGAAAAGCCTATGTCGTTTTTTGCTTCTTTCAGTGTGGACGAAGATTGTTAGCTCAGTGTTCGGTTCCTGTGTTTTGAAAGGTAATCGCGAATATGCTCCCTGCAAAATGATCCCTTGCGAACAAGTTGAGCATTTATAAAAAAAATATATACAGGGTGTCCCCAAAAAATGGAAGTCCTTGGGGGTTTTATAGGAAATTTAACGTTGAACAAAAACGTTCCTATAAACAATCATGTCTTTACTGATAACAGTGATAACTAACTGACCGATTATTATTCAACGGAATCACAATCTCACTTTTGCATGTCCGTTCATAACATAACAGAAACGGCCAAGGTTGCGAAACACTATTTTCTGTAATATTTTCCTTGTCGATTTATCACGGACCTGGAACTAAAGTCCACTGATTACCACTGAACTGTTTGACAGCATCTCAACCTGCATTTGATAATCTTAGTAATGTGCGAACTCCCGTTATCATTGGGGAAAAAACAACCAACAAGAACTAACAGGATACTGCCTTGTAACCCACTTTTTGGATGATTAATGTTTGATTTTAAATCATAAGGAGAGAGGTAGAGGGCGAGAGAGATATGGTAGAGGGCGAGCGAGATATTATTATTTTTATTATTTCGCCGACTTTATAGTCACACTTCTCAGCGTAAACGCTGGGAAACATTCACCCATTCCTGCTGCAGACAGTGATGGCTTGATATCTCATCCCCGCCTCCAGCAGAAATTAGGCTCAGGCGAGGGGAGGAAATTCATCCTATCCCAAAACCTTTCTTACAATGTGGCAAGTTTGTAACAATATTGCCTTCTGGCCATTTCTAATGACATTAAAAGATAGTCCTAATGCCGCGATGTTCTTTGCGAATCTCGTCGCCATCACTCCCCTCTGCCGATATTACTATGGCATACGTCTCCACTTTCTCCAGTTTCCATAGGCGCTTCAGCTCGATTATTATTATTATTATTATTATTATTATTATTATTATTATTATTATTATTAGATATGGTTAAAAAAGTTCGAGTTGAAAAGAATGAACTTAGGTATTTATGGCAAAACCAGGTTTTGAGTGAGAAAACATGGATATTACAAAAATTTATTTTTTCAAAAAATCATATCTCGGCAATGAATAAGGAAACAAGCGGTTGGCGGCATTGTACTCCAAATTTAATGTACTGTAACTTTTTATTTATTTCGGGTTCGTGAGGTGTGAAAAATTAAACTCGCACTTTTAAACTAACACTATTTATTTAATAAATACAACTACGGACTAACGATATTTAACTACACTAATTTATTTATACAATTTATATTAGCGCGTTGCACGGAACGCCGCGCCGATATTCAAAATAGGATCTGCCCCGTCCCGCGTCGAAACCCCGCGTTATATCTCCTTGCGGAGATATCTCGAAGCTTCCGGGCCGATTCCCGAACCATCGGGCAAAAGCCGCGATCTTTCGACGCGGGCGCTGCCCGCGTACGTCATCGACGTTCAGTTGGCTGGATCATCGAAGCAGGCAGGGGCGGACTGGCCCAGCGTTCGTAACACTGCCCCTCCTTAAAGACATTTCGTCTCGAATTGTATCGTCCTCTGGTCCGTGTCGATACCTGCAGAATGACCCATTCTTGCATCGGGAGGTCTGGTAGAAGAAGCAGTCCACAGTCTTCTCGTTGAGCGATCTCCTGGGGTTGTAACAGCATACCAGAATCTCAATTCCAGTAAACCGGAAGAGGACTTCTAGCATACTCCTGATCACCCTCCAATCCAGGCCATCTAGTCCGCTGGCTATCTTCGGTATCGCCAAACTGCTTATGCTCTGGGACAGGAGCACATCCCTCAGCTCGACTAGTGTGTCCCAGACAGTTTGATAAGTTGGTTTATGGTGCGATAGCTGCTTGGTCACCAAATAGAAAACGGACCTCTCTTTCTCTTGCTCGGCCGCCGTGATTTGAAGGACTCGTCCAACCTCTGGTCTTTGTCTGCGTAACTCCTCCAACTGTCCAACCGCCTTCTTGAAGGTAAGTGCAATCCCTCGGGACATTCGGAGGTCCGCTGCCACACAGTGAGCAAGACAGAAGTCAGCAGGAGTCTGGAACAGGTCACGTGGTTCTTCTCGCGTTACACCGTAGCGAGCTTTCTGGCCGTTGGAATGAAGCGACATGAATTCCTCGAAGGAGAGCTCGCCGTCTGGTGGACTGACGTGTCGAACTCTGGCTTCAGCTTGTTCGTCATTGCTTCCGGCGAAAGGGGCTAAACGGTTGAAATGGACCACCCTAGGTTTTCCTCTTGGCAACTTCTGGATTCGGTAGACTACATCGTTAATCCGGGTGACGACCTCATACGGACCTTCCCAGGAGCTTTGAAGTTTTGGAGATAACCCACGACGACGTTGTGGGTTCCTCAAATTTTCGAAAAACTTCGAATTTCCTCAAATTTTCCGTCCACATATTCGCCTATTTGTTTCTGGAGGCAACTAGAATTTTCCATAATTTTCTTTTCTAAAGTTGTATAATTTTCGAGTAGTTTTTTATCTAAGTTTTCTAATTTTCCAGATGTCTCCTCTAGCTTCTGTTGCAGGTTACTACCATTTTCTATTAGTTTCTGTTCCATCCCTCTTAAGTTTTGCTCCATCCCTCTTAAGTTACTAGAATTTTCAACCAACTTTTGCTCCATCCCTCTTAAGTTTCCAGACGTTTCCTCCAATTTCTGTTGCATTTGGGTGGCATTTTCTAAAAGCTTCTCTTCTAGATTTTTCTCCAAGCTTTGCAACGCCGAATTTATATCGCCAGCAATGTCGAATAAATATGTCTCGGGATTTTCACCGTCTTTTTCCAGAACTTCTCTTAGTCTATTTTGCAGATCGGCCTTTTTCCCTGTCGTCTCGCACTCCCGTTCTTCAAGTTCCCTTTTTTAAATCCGCCACTTTAAGGTCCTTTAAAAACACCTGTCTTGAAGCCATTTCACTTAATTTATTTATCGCGAATTTATTTATTTAAATGTTTTTATTATTGTTTTGTTTCACACGCCACACCTGACACCAATGTAACGTTTTATTTATTTCGGGTTCGTGAGGTGTGAAAAATTAAACTCGCACTTTTAAACTAACACTATTTATTTAATAAATACAACTACGGACTAACGATATTTAACTACACTAATTTATTTATACAATTTATATTAGCGCGTTGCACGGAACGCCGCGCCGATATTCAAAATAGGAACTGCCCCGTCCCGCGTCGAAACCCCGCGTTATATCTCCTTGCGGAGATATCTCGAAGCTTCCGGGCCGATTCCCGAACCATCGGGCAAAAGCCGCGATCTTTCGACGCGGGCGCTGCCCGCGTACGTCATCGACGTTCAGTTGGCTGGATCATCGAAGCAGGCAGGGGCGGACTGGCCCAGCGTTCGTAACAGTACTATAAGTTTGACTTCGAGACATTTTTTTAATCAATAAGCCATTTCATAGTAATTCTTGAATGAAAGTAAAAAAAACACGTTTTTTGTGTTTTTTTGAGCTTTTCATTAGTAAGACTTCATTTGGGGGCCCATGTTTATAGGAACTTTCTTGTTCAACGTTAAATTTCCTATTAAATCCCCAAGGATTATCCTTTTCTTGGGGACACCCTGTATAGTATAGATATCTAAAAATAATTTTAATAATCCATCGACGGAACAACGTGTTTTTTATCTCTCCGTTTACTTCCTCCTCTTTACTAAACAGTAATAATAATCAGCACTATTTGCTTATAAACAAATTTTTAATCACAACAACATACATGTATCATGCGTCAACTTCTCCCACACACATGTTGATCCATCGTTAAATTGATAATATTATTTTGATGAAATAAAAAAGTATACATACGTATTGCGTTGTTAAATAATGCTATTAACATTGAAATAACCATCGTGAAACCATAACTTACTCGTATCTCTACGGAAAACATTTTCTATGTGGCTAATAATAAGTGCTAACCAAATTACCATGGCGCGAGTGAAATGTTAAGTTTAAAGTGAATATTTATTTGGTATGTAGTTTTCTTATTATTTCCACTGTACAATGGGTATATTGTGATAGTTAACAATACTTACATTTTCAAACTAATCTCAGAGAGTGATTTTCTAAGCTCATTAACGAATAAAAGCTAGAATATTACATATTTCCTCTCTTCTAAACCAGTTGAATTTCACGACCTCGTAAATAAACAATCCAATCTCAATTTAATATACAATACTAGTATTCAGTGAGTGTATGTACATATGTATGTACTTTTTCTAAACAGTTAGAACCATTAACCACCAGAACACCTCTTTATTATTTTTTTATTTATGATCCAGTTTGAACTGTTTTGGTATAAAAATGTAAGGCATAAAAACTGTATTTTAACTGTAGTTTTTGAACAGTATGACACTTATGATATCCTCAATCCAAGGTCTAATTTAATATTTTTTAGGGAGTTGAAAATGTACAAAAAGCCTTAGGAATTTTTTTAGGAGAAAAGCAACGACGCCACTGTTCGTCGGCATCCTTCAAAACTATTAATGTACCTTATAACATAATAGTTTTTCTGCGTATTAAAAGAAATCCCAAAATTTTTGCTCCTTTTTAGACCTCCTGAAAAATATCAAAAGTGTTATCTTATTCAAATATACAGTTTTTTATGCCCTACATTTTGACACTAAAATGACCATTCAAATTGGATAATAATTAAAAAACATTATTTATTAATTCTTGAAGCACATGTTATAAAACTGCAACAAAAAAATTGATGAAAATGTTGCAATGTGGAATTTCTGTTGTGAAGATATTGCGTTTTGATCAGGAACTCGATTATTATATACCTTCAAAGAAGATTTTCAGACTTTTAATTTTCATTATTGTAGTACTTAATATGAAACCGATTTTGACAAGATTCAAGTTACTACAAATCAAGAAGAGTGTAAATCTATAAAATAAATAGTCTTGTATAAAGAGGGATTAATTTGAAAGCACCAACATTAGATGGCTTTAAAAACAAAACCTTGCTGACTCCTTTATTTCTGTTTACTCTATAAGCTATATAATTATATGTATATATGATTTTGATATTTTTTTTTGATATTTCTTTATTTGATATTTTGATATTTGATTTTGAAATTTTTTTTAATTTTTTGATATATATATATATATATGATATGTCATATAGAAAGGAGGGTGATAGGTGAGATAGGGGTGAAAAAGCACCCCTGTTGGTTTTTTCAGTTTTATATCTCGTAAATAAAGCAAAATTTCGATATATTTTATATAAAACTTGTAGAGAATCAAATTTTCCATCGGATAAGCATTTTTCAAAAATTTAAAAAAAAAATCATGCCAAAAAGCAGGGAAAAAAACATAATGTATATTTTTTGTTTTTTTTTTGCTTTTTCGCCTGTATCTTTTTTTTGGCAGAGATAGGTATAGGCATTGCTACAGACAAAAAAAAGTAGATTGAATTTCTTTTAAAATGCTGGGCTGAAAAATTTTTTTGGTTAAAAATTGACCGAGATATGGTCATTTGAACCTGGCTTTTTTTCGCATTTCATCCCTCTTGTACGAATATTGTTTTCGTTCGCATTTTATTGAAAACATTATCGTTTTACTCAATGAAAAAAGGTATTTTACGTTTATTATTTAGGAATACATGACAATTAGGTACAACAAATGTTTGGAACAATGGTGCTACTACATTTCCTCAATAATATTATCAAACTGGATATCGTTATCATCATCTATCTTCAATAATGTCGTCTTCTGCAATATCAGCTTCTTGTACATTGTCACAATAAATCCCCATACATTCTTTACAAAAAATTTAACAAGTAATTTGCAATTTTCTACAACCACAGTTACCATGGTAATACTAACCTGTAGTGCAACCACAAGCAACTGTTTTAAGCAAAATCTCTGGCGCTGGAGGTGCCGTTGTGCGAATCGCAATTAATCCATACTTCGATCTTTTCCAACCCCAGCTCAGGTGATTTCTCAAGTGTTTTCCTTTCCACTGCTGCATTTGGAAGTAAGTCCTCTAGCCATGCTGTTTGATGGCATCACGTGTTGGAGGTAATTGGGCTAGAGAAAACTTTTGCATTTTTTGACAGTTTACAAAAATTTTGGAAACGACAGTTGCTCAGACTCATGTTCGTCTTTGCCCCATACAAACAAACTGTAATTTTTTTTCAATAAAATGCGAACGAATACAATATTCGTACAAGAGGGATGAAATGCAAAAAAAAGCCAGGTTCAAATGACCATATCTCGGTCAATTTTTAACCAAAAAAATTTTTCAGCCCAGCATTTTAAAGGAAATTCAATCTACTTTTTTTGTCTGTAGCAATGCCTGTACCTATCTCTGCCCAATAAAAAAAAATACAGGCGAAAAAGCAAAGAAACACAACACATCGAAATTTTGGCTTTCTTTCCTGTGTTTCAACTGTTTTGGTATGAAAAATTTTTTTTTAATTTTTTGAAAAAAAAAGTTTTATATACAATATATCGAAATTTTGCTTTGTTTACGAGATATATTGAAAAAACCAAAAAGCCTTTTCACCCCTATCTTCAATTTCCACCCTCTAATTTAATAGCACTCCGCGGTTTTTTCTTCTTTAATAACCTATTGAACGATTCCTGCAATAAAAACCTGTGAACGTCTTGGTTCCTTGCCCTGTTTTTTAAGACATAATCCATAGCCTACTAGTCTGACTGCATTTTTTAATCGAATACATGAAAAAGCGACGGAAGCGTATTAAAATTGACAGGTTTATTAACATTGAGAGTCAACAATGTTTTTATTTTCAAAGCCACCTAATATACATATTATGTGCATTAAAATCATTCCCTATTTTGTGTTAATATTTCCAGGCATTTGATGTTACATTCAGTTTTTTTTTTTTGAAAATCCTTGAGTAAATATTCAGGTGTGCATCAAACTGTTGGTAACAAAAAACACTATTTGAATAATGTTATGAGCCATACTGATCATATTTGAAAAAATTGCGAAAACATGAAAAAAAATGTCTTGGTCATATTTAAACGTTTAAAAAACGGTTAACAAAAAGAAGATAAATAATTTTTCTACGTCTACGTGACTAAAAACTGAAACGTTTTAATCGACTCTATCATCCGGTGTGTATGTACATACATAGGTATACAGAAACTGAATGACCTACGTGTGATAAAGCTATTGCAAAGTGTGCAAATATTGTAATAAAAGAAGGGTGATTTGTTTTTGTTATACTGTATTTATTACGGAAACTGAAAAACAAAGTAGAGCTCACTCCAGCTTCTAAAATTTGCTATTTCACCGCGTGAAGGTTACCTACATTACCTACATTACAATATGGAATTCGTTTAAAAAATCGTGTCAAGTAAAGAATCATTTCGTTTAAATCATACAAAATATTTGGTTCTAGGTCTTATAGGAAAAAGCAATTTAACTTTTTAAACAACAATAGAACAACTACAGTTTCTTCTAGTAGCTTTGGTGTGAAGTCATTTTCACTAATAAAGTGTATATATGTACATGTATAAAATGTATATACTCGTGTGTTTATGTACGTACATATACAGAGTGATTCACGGTGAGTGGACTATTAAACGTTGTGGGAGAACTATAAATGATATGATGCTGAAAATTTGTATCTGGAGGTTTTCGGAGATGTTTTACCCATCTAAAATAAGACCTTTCATCATTTCCGGGAAAATAATACCGGAAATTAATAACAACTTCATTATTTTAAACAGCATGCTCTATTTTTGATGCCACATTTGGTCTCTATTTATTAAGTTGTTTTGATAATCATTGTTTATCTCTAAAATGAACGGTTTTCGAGATATTTCAATCTTAAGAACAAAAAACTGAAATTCTAAACCATATAAAAAAAAATTAATGAAATGAAACTCTCACCATGATAAAATTCTATGGTTAATTTTTTTACCTAATAATATCTACAACGTGTGAATGATTGAGCTTCCTGTTAAGAATTCTAAATATACTGAAAAACATACATGGTGCCCAAAATTGAGAGTCAAACTTGAACAACTTTATACTTTATTACATCTATTATGTAACGAGCCGTCCAAAAAAAGTCATCAAAGTCGGCCGAACAAAAAAAAGATCTATTTCTGGTCTATCTTCAGTTTATAACTTTATCTAATTGTCAAAGCTGTTTCGTTATGTGACAGTCATAATTTATTTTAGAATTGTAGCAGTCACTTGTCAAAAGTTTGACGTTTCGGTTTGAGCTTCTGCTATTCATCTCTCTCGTTCGTAGCCAGCTTTGATGACGTTTTTTTTGGATATATCTTTACGTCTATTTTTGTTACATATTAAGTGACCATTTCAAGAAATCGGAATTAAAAAAAATAATTTTTAAAAATCTAAGGTTACTAGCCAAAGTTTTGTCTAAACTATTTTTGGATATTTATGTATCTAAGGTAGTAACTTTTTCATTTAAACTGTGGGTATAAATGAAATTATATAAATAACTTTTTCCCTGTATTATTTTCTCAAGTGTACAAACTGCTTATCGTAATTCTTGCTGCAGGCGGTAATTCGTGCGTAACCAACTTTCCCGTTTTGGTTTGGCAGTATTCTATGATAGTGATTTTAATCACTGTGTAAACACGGTTGCTGATTTAATGATTTTAACTAACCACAGCGTAAAAATTAACGTAACTAGATGTGAAATCCAAAAAGTTTTACACCGTAAAGCTTAAAGCCTAACAGCCAAGAAATTGTCATTTGCAAAAAGCAATAAGTATGTATGTCCCAGACAACATTTGTGTATAAAAACAAAGAGGTCATTGATTTAAAAAAAAAGTGTAGATTTTCTCCGGAGCATTTTGAAAAATCCCTTTTTTTGAATCGAAATTTGTATTTTGTATCAATAGTGATTAAGTTTCTCCGCTTAAAAAAAAAAACCGCTATTGTACACTTTAGATCATCAGTATTGTTTTTTTTTGCTATATTCGGGATTCTAAATTCGGATTTTACGCAAAAAAATATGCAGGAGTATCTTCAAGTTGTGAAACAGATTTCAGGACCCCCCATTATGCAGACATGTGATGTTTGTTTCATGAACCGATGCAACGAGCCAAAGTTAAGTTCGGTTATGTCAGTGTCAAAATTCAATAAAAAAAATACTCCTATCATTCAAAAAACCTTATCCGGAAAAACTCGGTGACAGGTCATTGCTACGCTAATGTACTCAACGGATGTGTTAGACTTCCAATAGTACAAGTCGGTAATGGTCTTTCTACGTTAACGGAGGTAACTGGCCCATAAGAATAAAAATAATAAAATTGTCTAACAGCATTAATAGAGTCCGTAGATTAATAATAGATTCCAGGACCGGCCTTAATGCGACTTATTAATAAAGTATGTACGTCGTCAACTCCTGTATACTTGTATATAGTCGTGTAATAGGAGTTCAATAAAATAACACAATTATACATATTTCGGAATATAACTCGTCTGCCGTGTTGTGCGTCCCATTCTCACCAAGTTAAGGCACGTGCCAAAGGTCGAGTCGTAAACATGAACATAATTTACACTAAGTGGTAGTGTTAGTTAAACTGCGTTGGTCGATGCATCATTCGTGTACACGAAACGTCGAATAAGCTTGCAAAAATGTCTGGACAGCGTCCGTCACATGTTACAGTGGAGCATTGAATAAACAATTTTGCGGAACTGACCTTTAATGGCAGTGAACTTCGTTTTACCGTGTGTGACAGTGTACTGACATGTAAAAACAGCCGTTGTGCAGCATGCTGTTACAGACAAACATTCTGTAAGTGATGGTGTGAGTGCGCGAGACAGACAGAGCAAATTTAACTTGGATTTAGTCCAAATGATGGTAGCGTGTAATATTACCAAATATTGTGTATTGCGTGTAATTCACCAAATTAGATCATCTCGAGTTCAGACAACTTGTCCAGAACGCTGTGAGCGAAATACAGCAGAAACAACTCAGACGATTATACATAGCACCACTTTGTGAGGAAAATATCGTCTTGGAATTCCACGATAAACCTATATGGCTTAGTATTGACGAAACAACGGATGTTAAAGGATATAGCTAGCATAGTAGTTGGGGGACTGGATGAGGCAAATGGAAGGGCATTTGATAGCTTCAAGGGTATTAAAAAGCTCAAATGTGGAATCAATTAATGAGTGTGTAACAGTCGCTATGGGGTAAGCAGACTCAAAACGCTAGGCCAAGTCCAAAAGTTGAGCAAGTGGATACATTTGTTAAGCGAAGCCTATCGCCAGCATCGGAATAACATTTACACACAACACCTCTCCTGCAGTCGTCGTTTTGACTGGTTGAACAGTCTTGTTACCGGGGAAGAAAAGTGGGTGCTTTATGTAAATCACAACCGTAAGCGCCAGTACGGAAATGCTCCAGCACAATCGGTACCTAAACCTGACGTCCACCCGAGAAAGATGTCAGTTTAGTGCACGGTATTATAATAGAAGGTATGATATCTAGGCGGTTGAAATACGTACCGCTTTGCGCAATGACGTCATCTTGTGCCCACGATCCCAATATTTCCCATTATTTTCCTTTATAGTTTTGCTATTTTTCATTAAACTTATTATTTATGTAGATATATTACATATGTGGAGATAATTTTTTATAAATATCGACCGTGGAATTGGAACGATGAAATAATTTATATGTGTTTTAGAAAGTGTTTTGTTCATGAAAGGATGTTTACCCGCGAAAACGAAATTCGAGAGTTTAATTTTCTTGAATGGATGAAACAACTACATGTAATACAAAGTTTTATCCACAATCAGAGCAAGTATCATCTGAGTTTAATTGAGATTAAAAAGTGTCACGTCGAGTGACATTATAAAAAGTCGTGTCAACTTGGTAGGCGCTTTGTTGGTTTCTATATTTGTTACTTTAATTCAATAGTGGATGCCACTTTACACAGTTCAATGAAAATAAAAAATACGGCTACTTTATAAAATGATTGTGGCTAAAAAAACAATATTTTTTGTGTTGCTGTTTTTAGAAACAGATATGATCCAGGCAACTTGATATGATTACGGATTTTAATAAATAATAATACATGTTTTTTTTTTGTTTCTATCACTTTTTAATATATTTATTCAACACTTTTACAGTTTTAGAGCGATTTAAAGAAATATTGTTTTTCAAATAAGTAATAAATTACTGATTTGAATAGATCTGTTTTCAATATAGATACATATATACTAAAATAATTGTTGGTCAACATTTTAACTAATGTTAAATATAGATATTCTAATTATTTTGTTACGTTTTTAATTTGAAATACGAACTTATGTTTTGCCAGTACCAAACAGTTTTTCTTATTCTAAAGAGATATGTCTTAGGTAAAGCAGGAGTTGTCAAAAAATTATTATAAAGTAATAATAAAAATAAAAGTGTTTATTGAGATAATACAATTAATGTTAATAGGTAAATACAATAAGAATCTTAGTTAATAATTTATAATAATATAATAATTAATAATTATAACACAATAAGATCCTTAGGTAACAAAGATAGTTTTAGGTCCTAAATAGTAGGATAGGATATATAAAATTATCTTTCCAACTAAAATGGATATGTTCGGAAATTGTTTTATACAGTTGAATAGTTTTTAGTGGCTATCCTGTATATAATTATTACAACATAATAAAAACACAGACAAGGAAGTTTACTCAAACAAACCCTTTTAAAATTTGTTCCACAGTTTTCTTGTCCTGCCGTTTTTTCTGCCGTTGTACTCCATCAGACTTGCTCGGATTTTTTTCTATTGGGAAGGTTTTTTGATGGAACAGCTTCTTTCTTAGATTTCGCTGATAATCTTCGTCAACGAAGTGATTTGAACAAATTCTGGCATTATTAACATTGCATGTATCTTCACGTTTACACAGATGCCTCCACTTTGCTTTCAATTTCTCGTCTTTAGGAAAGCCAAAAAACTTGAAATTGTTTTTAGAACGATTGTTCGTATTATAACCGTATACAACATACCTCATTTTAACAAATTTTTACTCTCAAAAATATAAAAACTATCACAAACTTATCAAGTTGCCTTCAGAACACACTCCTTGGCTGACAAAAGTGGGCACAAGCTGACGTTACAGTCATGGCGTCCGGTTGCGCGATATCATACCTTTTATTTGTATACCGTGAGTTTAGTGGGGCCTTCGCGGCGTGTATCACTGAGAACTCTTGTAGGACAATACCACCGTCATCTTCATTATTGTGCTAAACTCCCGCAATTTGGCCGCCCAGTTCGATCTTCTGCGGCCGTAGCTGGACAAAGTTGTACTGCACGATAATGCACTTCACCATGTAGCAAAACAGATACGCCTTGAACTCTTGCAGTTAGGTTTTGAAGTTCTGCCCCATCCACCGTATTCACCTGACTGTTGTGTGTACTCAGCAAATATTTAATAAATAAATTATTTGACGATCGTCACCATCTACAAACAGCCATACACAATTTTTCGCTTCACAACCACGTGAGTTCTGGGAATGTGGTATCCGCAGTCTGCCTACTCGTTGGCGAAAGGTTATAGAATCGGATGGCGCTTACATTATAAATTAAATTCCTTATAATTATAATATAAATAATCATATTTCAACATATCAGCAAGGTTCAATACTTTTGAATCAACCGGATAGTTACATATTGCTGCCCAAAATATGTAAGTGACATAATATATGGGCCAATACAAGAATATACATAAGAGTACATCTCCAAAAACCCTATACTTTAGTAATAGTAACAGTAGAAGAGGCAAAGAAACATTGTTGCAGGCTATTTCCTGGTTTCTATTAATTCATTTAATTTACATAGTCCTGGAGTGGGTACTGGAACCTTCGGCGTAGAATAAAAAATGGAAGTTTTTTCAAGAAACACTGAACTACTATACTTTTCTCGACGCGCGTTTCGCCAACTAAGTTGGCATCTTCAGAACAAGATTACTTTTAATAATGATTAAAACTCTTTGATTAAACTTTTTTTTGTTTTGAATTTGAAATTGAGTTTTAATCATCTCCTGAAGATGCCAACTTAGTTGGCGAAACGCGCGTTGAGAAAAGTATAGTTCGGTGTTTCTTGAAGAACGTATATTTTTTTTTTCATTTAATTTAATTAATTCATTTGTCATTATCGGTATTTTCAGAGTGTAACACCGATTTAGTGTTACGCCACGAAACCAATATTTTTGCAATATGATATAAAACAATATTTTTGCGTTAAATTAAACTGTCGTCTGACTAGTAATTAGCCCTTAACCATTAGACAGAAAACATAAAGTAAGCAAATGTGCCGAGTACCAGTGAAATTTACCTTCCATTTATGATTAATTAAACCCATCTCCATATAAAAATAATTACTGACATAACACCTTATCCATATCGTCATTACGTTACACTGCGTTAGACTAACAATGAGTATACGAGTCAGAGAAAGTGAGCGCGTTTACTGCCTTTATCTGGCGTTGCTTGTGTCCCCTTCGTTACACGAGATTTAGAATTAATCAGTGCCGTAACAGCGATCTGCCCACCCAGGTGTCCGAAAGCTGTTCTTAAAAGACATAGCAATAATCAAATCTGTAAATTTGAAAGGGAACTGACCTAAAATTATTAAGAAATATTAAAGATGCAAAAAACTTTTTTCGAATTGAAGAATATCTCCAGATATTTTTGTTCTAAGTAAACTGCTTCAGGTTTAATTACACTACCTTGCAAAATATTTTGAAAATTTTGTGCCCCTGGACAATTGCTTCCGAAGTAATTTTTCCATCTGAAAACAAATCTGGGCTCTATCACGTCAGATTTTTGACATATGCTAACCTAACCGTGCAAATAGCACTATTTTTACATTAAAAAACATATTTAAGGTTATGTAGCACCGCGATTTTTTTCTTAAAAAAGAACGTGTGGGATCTTATAGTACAAGTCTTCCATTTTCAAATACCGTTGAATTCGATTTTTTTTTCGCTGAGATGTCGCATTTTGGAAGTTGCATGTTTAATGTGTTTTTTAATAATTTCAATATGCCATTCATTTTGCCAAAATAAATGGTTCAAACATTTTGTTTAAACTATTGGTTTAAAAAAATATTGCAAATATCATGTTTTTTTTAATTAACACTAAAGTCACATACCATCAATAAAAATACTCCTCAACTAGTTACTCACAAACCTCTAGCCTACAAAACCAAACTCACAAACCAATAACCTACGAAACTCTAACCCTCAAACCCCTATCTCACAAATCCCTTGCCAAAATACCCCTAACTTACAAATCTCAAACCAACCATACCGTAATCGTAAAAACTCAATAAGTCGGTGAACCCTGAACAACAAAAAATATAAATATAAATACGCAAATCTCAAAACACCAAACCATAAAACAACGAATCTACAAACTCCAACCCCATAAACCCTAAACACATAAACCTGAAATCTACAAATCCTAAACATATAGTCCCAAGTTTAAGGTTTGTACCTTAAACTCCAAGCACATAAACCACAAACCCTAACCCCTAAATATGTTTTAGTGTTAGTATGCGATTTTAGTATTAATTTAAAAAAACGTGATATTTGCAATATTTTTTAAACCAATAGTTTAAACAACCCGTCTAAACAATTTATTTTGTCAAAACTAATGGCATATTCAAAATTAAGAAACACATAACAAACTCTTTTACATATTCACAGTTTATTGATAATACAAAATTTTACTGTGTTAAAAAGTGACCATAAAATTTTCGTATACCGAGAAATTCACGAACATGCAAATTCAAAAATGCGATATCTCGGCGACAAAAAAGATATTTGAACAAACTCGGCGACATTTGAAAGAGGAAGACTTGTACTTTAAGGTCGCACACAAAGTTTTTTGAGAAAAAAAATCGCGGTGCTACATAACCTCAAATATGTGTTTTTTGCACTTTTAGGTTAGAATATCTCAAAAACCTGACATGATGGAGCAATTCTGATTAGCATTTTCCGGATTTGTTTTCAGCGGGAAAAATTACTTAACAACTATTCATTGTCCAGGGGCAAAATCTTGCCGGATAGTATTAACAATTAAAACTAAGAAATAATCTAGCGTAAGTAGTTCTCTGTTTTACCTGGTATTCAACCTGCAGTATTTAAGTTATTTAAACATATTTTGAAACCTTCTAAATTGATTCGTAATGGATTTTTTCGTTAATTTATGTATCTCTTTTTTTAATTCGGCTTTATTATAAATGAAATAGTCAAGAAAATAAAAAAAAAAACATAACTGAAATACATAATATGACGGAACAGAGAAGTCAAACTTCCCCAAAATTAGGGATTTATTAATACTTCTTATTACTATTGTTAGGTACAGTGCAACCTCTTTAATCCGAACACTTTTCTTGACCCTACTGGGATTAGGTAATCTTTCGAATTAATGAATATACGACAGCGGAATTTTTGGCAGATTAAGAATTTTTTTTGCACTAAATATCATTTTAGCGGATTATTTTTTTAACTTTCAATTTTAGCGTAAATTTAGATTTGTTTGATTAATGGAAATTTTGTCATTATCCAAATTAATTTGAGTGTAGTATATTTAAAAATTATATATTCGTTTCTGTTTGCCTTAAAATTTCAAACTAAACATAATTTTCGTTAACTGAAGCAGTTATAAAAGCAAAAGTTGAACAATAATCCTGGAGTGGGTACTAGAACCTTCGGCGTAGAAACAAAAAAACTGGACGAGTCGAGAAAAGTATAGTAGTTCGGTGTTTCGTGGAAAACGTCCAGTTTTTTGAACAATAATATTTCACAAACAAGTTATATAATGTCAAAAAATATACCATTGTTTCATGTCACTTTTTTTAATTTCCGCCATACCACATTACATTACTAATTCACATGACTAATTACATGACTAATGTCATAATATATTTTTTCGCCTATATTTAAGTAAAATGTATAATAGAATCCCTAAAAATATGTTATGTTAAAATTAAGAACTTATTGTATCATAGAATCCCTAAAAATATGTCATGTTAAAATTAAGAACTTATTGTATGTGTGAATCATCAATCGACGATATCAAAAAAAAATGTAAAGCCATACAATAAGAAATATTCGTTTCAAATTTATTTAAAATGATCATTTTCAAACCATTTTAATAAACTCGGGTGCTAACACACCAGAAATGGCATCTACCTATGTTCTTTGTGGTTTAGATAATTTCATAATGTCGTTTCTAATTAGAGCAGCACTGAAAATTGCTAAATACGCCACTGGAATTAATACATACACCTGTCGCCTGCATCAAGTAAGGGGAGCAAAAGCGAGGTGACCAATAACGTTGTTTCACTCCATTCTGGCTTGTCGTGTTGCCGGAGTAGCCGACTCTAGCTGACTTGTAAATAGTAACTGTATTAACTTCGTTATCATGCAGAAATTGTGGTGTTTGAAGTGTGGTTTAATTTGTGGGAACAGCTGAAAAACGAAATGACATATCCATGAAAGGTTCGTATTATTGTTTCTATAGGCACTCCAAGTAAACGTCCCATTGAATCGACTTCATTGAACTTTATGTTTAGTTTGTCATTAGGAATTCAATGAATGAAATATAGAACTAAAATAAAAGCAACGATAGTATTGATATAAACTCATTAAGGGCGCAGGTCTATCTAGACAGCTATGAAGCTACAATTTTAATCCATTCTGTTAGAAGGAAATCGTGAGAGACCATGGCTGTGACTCAATGCAAGTCACTGAACGGTTTTGTCTGGAAAATCTTCACATTTGCGGCATGGCATTTTGTCAGAATTCTCGTTTAAATATTTATTTCGTATTTAACTTATGGTTTCAGGGTATACATAATATTTTATACCTATATTGGTTTTACTGTTTCTTTATATTGCCCTACGCTATTTCCGACGAATGAAAAACAGCGCCCTTAAACACGGAAACGTGTAAATCCGTGAAGCGAAACAGCATAGGTTTTGAAATTACTCGGTAGTAATGAACTAATGAAATTATTGAGGAATTTGGTTGCTTTATCTTTAAAAAAGCATTATTTAATCTCTATAGCAAAATTAATTCATTTTTCTTGATCTGTCCTGACAGTGGATTACTATTTTTTCGTTTCATTATTAACTACATATTTATTACTATCCAGTAATTTGATTTCTGTTTCTTCAATGTTTTTCTTCTTTAGATACCTCTCTTCCTATCCCATTTTTACTTTGCGTGTTTAATTTTATGATATAAATGTACATATAGAGTAGATAGTACGCGGATCTTTATGCAATACAACTAATAAAATTAAAAACATAACATTTTACACCATTATATAAGGTGTGACAATTTTCTATTCAAAGACAAACTTCTATTATAAACGAAAACTAAAACAAGATAATGAATAAGCAGTATGCAAGTTCGTACAGGTTTATTTGACAGAGATTTTAATGTATGTATCTATATTATTCACTATTCACGCGACAAGCTTTTAACACAATAAATTCAACATACCGTATAGTCTCCATATTCATACTCAAGCTTGTCGACTGAAATGAATATTAACATTAATTTCTGAATAGTAAACAAATTGTGCCTCGCTACAACGAATTGTACCAAGAAGACTAGAACTGAGAAGACCGAAGTCGTTCGGTGTCATGGTCTCATATCTGTCCGCCTCCATAAGGCGCTGTAAGCAGTGCTGTGCTCGACGTCACGTGATCTGCGAAAGTCACGTGATGAGCAGCGGACCACATGTGACCGTTTATGAATGTAGGCTGTCATTACGTATGCTTACATGCTGTTTGGCTTTTAATAAAAATACAATCCGAATGTTAAATAAATATGCTTCGAAAGTGCTGTGTTGCATTGTGTGATACAAGAAGCGTTCCGAAGGGTCAGGATAACCGACATTATTTCAAATTACTGATGTATGTATGAAACGAAATATTTTCCTTGTTTGTATTGTTAACGTTGAAGCACGTAACATGAAATATTTTGAGTACATTTTCATATTGATAATTACAAAAATTTATAATTGCAAACATAACAACAAATTAACGAAAAATATCGAGCGTCTGTCACATGTATTCGCACCACGGACATTCACACAGACTCTAACGCACACAGATTAGTACAGAACGACACTGCTTACAGCGCCTCTGGAGGCGAACATATTCGAGCCCCTCGAGTTATACAGCGAAAAACCGCAGCTCTGTCTCAGTTCTAGTCTTCTTGAACAGTTGTACAAGCACTTGCATAGGGACTTCCCGCTAAAGACGCGTTTACATTAGTCAAGTAAAACGGACAGGCAAGTAGTCAAGTTGACTGTTCGAAGTTACTTTCCCCGTGGAAACGCCTTACTTGCTACTAACATCATGCTAGGCCAGTCCAGCTCTACTTGCCCGCCAAGTAAAGTGAACAGTCAAGTGAGTAGAGAGTGGTTTTATTTTTGAGCCAGTACAGCTTTCCCCCTCCATCAAATTCGTTTACCTGCCTTCACACTGGCATGGCTGGGACAGGATGTCATGTTATTATCGTCAAGTAGAGCACGTGGATGGGATATAGGATATAGGTTACCGTTTATTTGTATTTGATTAAAAGAATTTCATATTGGCCTGGAAAATGCCACCTCCAAAATGGAATCATACCACCATATGCAAGTTTGTTGCTTTGTTGCAAAAAAAATGTTGCAAACTTCTGTAGTTCATTCCTGTAGTTAAATATGATAATGTTATTTCAAGTTTTATTCGTGCTGGTATAGCATCGCGCATTAAAGTATTCGCTTTTGGAAAGTCAGATTAAATTAAGTAAAGTCTCGAAGCATTCCGAAGACATTCTTAAAAAATACTTATATTCTCTTGGATCTTCATGATAAAGTTCTTTTAACAGAAGTACAGAACCACTTCGTAAAGATCTCTTTGCTATCCAATTTCTCACCCATAACCTTCTTGTTTTGTTAGACTCCTCCTCCAATACTTCCAAAAGTTCAGCTACTAATATTTTTGTCATGGTTTTGAATACGTTTTTTACTTTAACACGTCGTTTAAAATCCATGTTGCAGGCAGGCAGTTTTACTGGCACATCACTGAACCAGCTTAAATTGGGACACAACTTGCCACTTTACTTGCTCGTTTGTAAAATGTAGCAAGTCACTTGCCTACTTGCCTGTCCATTTTACTTGAATAATGTAAACGCGCCTTAAGAGACAAGAGGTCAAATTACAGTCAGTAGACGTAGAATAAGGCTAGGCGAGCACGAACGATTTTTCGCTCGGCCGATTTATTAATCGGTGAACAACAATACATTTTTTTTTAAGTCGGCAGATTTTCCAATCGTGCGCTTTTACATTTAAATGTATTGTTGTTGGTCACCGATTAATAAATCGGCCGAGCGAAAAATCGTTCGTGCGCGCCTAGCCTAAGCACAAATGCTAGGGAGCAAAATAATGTATTCACATTTCGGCGTATTGATTATATTCACATTTCGCCGGACGTCGGACATACTGTTTTCACTAGGTTCGGATAAAAAACAGTACGTCCGACGCCCGCCGAAATGTGAATAAAATCCGAACTATACAACCATAACGTTAAAATACGGAGGCGGAAATGTCGTCATATGGGGTTTCTTTTTCCCGGAGAGGCGTAGGCCCCAGACATCGTGTAAAGGGAATCATGGACCAGTATGTGTATATTAACATATTGGAAAATATTCTGCAACCATACGCTGGCGAGTTTATGCCTGTTACGTGGAAGCTTGTTCAAGACAATGATCCCAAACATACTGCGAAATCTGTAAAACAGTGGTTAATTAATAACTCCGTGTCTATTATTGACTGGCCATCTTGTAGCTCTGACCTCAACCCCATAGAGAATCTATGGGGTGAAGTAAAACAGCGAGTTTGTCAGCGTCAGTTTAAAAATTTTGATGAATTGTATGAAGCTGTTAGAGAGGCCTGGTACTCGATACCTATAGAGTTATATCAAACTTTAATAAGCTCTATGGGTAGGAGATACGCAGAAGTAATAAAGAACCATGGCTATCTAACAAAATATTAATGTATGTTACATAGTTTCTTGAATAATGAACATTTTCTTATATCGTTTCTAATTATGTGTCCTTCGAAAAATGGTAGGTAAATGCCAATTATAAATATAAAAGTTGAACTGAGACAGATGGAGCACAAAATAAATTACGAATTGATTGGCTTTAGAACACATGTTTATTGTATATATAATTGTTGGGACGGGTTAAAAACTAAATAACATAATGTGCATAAGTTATGCTAAAACAATGCCGTTTCTAATTATGTGACCGCCACTGTACATATGTACATCCCGTAACAGTTCAAAAACTTCTTCGTTCTTTGTTGAATAAAATGAATTGATACAAACATATAACCCGAATAATTTATTTAAGATAATATCAGTTACATATCAGGGTTTTCTTTTATTTCAATCCAAGGGCACATTAATACGTGACAACACGTTGACCTAAACTCATCCATCCAAAAAAAAAAATCACACACAAAATATGTTTATATTAGCTTCCTTTTTTTATCAAATGAGGGGTATAGATGCAAAACTCACATTATCCACTTTTTAAAAATTTTCAGGAAGAAGGAATAACTGATTTCTCACTTTTCAAGTGACTTAACGCTCTGAATTTTTTTTGGTATTTGCATTAGAACTTTGGTATTTACATTTGCTTCTCAATTGTTGAAATGACAGCATAACAATATTTGACTCCAAGAAAGTGAATTCAAATTTGTATAATGTGAGTTTTGATACAACTTTTTGGATAATGGTCGTTTTGCTCCAAATTATTCTACAGAATATTACACATTATTAGTTTTTACACTAAAATTCATGAAGTTAAGCTAAGAAATGGAACTTGAAAACAAACTCAATGGTATATCAATAAAAATATTATGTAATATGGAAGTTCAGAATCAAAATAAAAAGCTGCACAAAATACTTAGAATGCGGTTTTATTATCATCATTAACTGATGAAGTGAAATATTTTTATAATGAACCTAAAATTGCAAAGTACAAAAAATGTTGACAGTAAAAAGTTCACATTCTCACATTCTCCTTAGGAGAATGTGAGTTTTGAAACAATTGACAGATTCCACAATTTAAAATAAATACGAAAATGTGAGTTTTATACCACTTTTAACATTTAAAATGGTGTAGTTCAACACGATGAACAAGATAGCGCCACTAACTCTATTTCGAAAAATTATGGATAATGCGAGTTTTGCATATGTGCCCTCAAATAATAGTGTCAGAAAATAGATCTGAACAGCTCGATTTTTTAAGTGATTTTTCATAAGATAAGATCATCATCGAATATATTATTTTTATTTTTAAAATGCAGGGAGTTTCCAAAGTCATGTAATTATTTTAGGAAATAAACTAATTACTTACTAATTAAACTAATTACTTTCACTAAAAAGGGAGTAAAAAATTAGAGAGTAAACTAATGAAAAAGACTGATTGTTATCGGTCTTTTTCACGAGAGATGCATTTATATTGAGATTTTTTTGTACAATAGAATATCGTAAAAAAATCTACACCGATCAGATATTTCCTTTTTGAAAAATCTATATTCTTGGATACCTTCTAAACGACGCAATTCCAAACGACGCTTTTACGCATACCATAAACGTCATTGGCTTGATTATCACCATCTTATACATATATGTACATATCTCCTTTCTTACTCTTTTAACTTTTCTCAAAAAGTTTCGAATTCATTATAGCCTTGAGAAAAAGAATTTCTTATTAAAGCAGTTACCTAAAATAAACGTTTTAGGCGCAATCTTCTACAAAGTCACCAGAGAGTTTTTATGTTACCAATACAGGTAATGTTATACTTAATAATAATTTAGCAATTGTTGTAAGAACTCATGAAATTGTGCCATATCAATTTAGATCAATGTAATTGAACGTGCTAAAAAGCAATGATTTTGTAACTTCTCCATTAAAACAATTGTTAAATGTTTAACTTCATTAGTTTTGATGTAATGTTCCAACCTTGAATAACCTCGAACAATGAAGTTTCTGCCTTTATTTGAAAATGTTACATATTTTGCATAGCTTCAAAAACATCACTAACATAATTACTTACATATGTATACCCGCGTATTTGTAAAATATCCTATTAGTATTGAAATCTTTTATTCAGTATTTGAAGCAGTGAAGGAGAGTAATACAAAAGTGATATGTGAAAAATATAAAATATATTGTTAGAGTTCTTTATATTTTATATTATCCTCCAATTTCATAGATATTAAAAAAATATTTCAAATCATAGCGGTAACCCTTACAAATGTACTGGTTTGAAATAATGTTTTAAAGACACACTCAAGAATTGTTTTAAAGAGTGCTATTATTAAGATATATCTCTAAAAAATGGAAATTGATAAATGAAAAAATAAAATTAGTATATAAGTAAAAAAAAACATATGTACCTAAGTGTTTTTTGGGTTCGACGCACCGAAATGAAAATTTAAAAAAACCATTGTATCGCTGACAAAAAATGTTTACAAGGATATACTAGTTACTTTTACTGACTCTACTCTACAGGTTACTTTTAAAACTAATACATATGTATGTATACATGTGGTATATTTTCGACAGCGTAATAACCACAGTTACATTGTTAAAAATTGTTGTTACCCATAGAATAGTAATAATCACTAATCATATCCGTCAAGGTTTGCTATTGTATATATGTAACATACATAATTAAAAAAGGTTAGTAATAGGAAAACTATTTAATTAACATTAAACATTTAAAGACTGAGTGAGTCGGTAAAAACCCAAAAACTAAGAAAAATGTTACAAATTTTAATGTGTCCCAATAGTGACAATTATTAACAAAATATATATTTTGATGTTGCTATACAGGGTGTTACACTTAAGACGGTTTCTTCAACAACTCTGTTGTTGTAAATTTAAGAAAAAATGTTTCAAATAAAAGTTATCCAAAATTATGGTGTACATTAGTATAAATAGTGCAAGTGTGTAGGTTAGAATTTAGTTTTAATCTTCTTCTGAAGATGCCAACTTAGTTGGCGAAACACGCGTCGAGAAAAGTATAGTAGTTCGGTGTTTCGTAGAAAACGTCGTTTTTTTTTAATTATAAGTTACTTTCTAATTGAAGTTCATTAAATAAGAACAAATAACTAAACATACAAATGAACACTAAATAAAAAACATGTGAAGCTAAATTCTACATACTGCCTTTGTAATATTATGTGGATATAATATAAAGAAATGCTCATTGTCTATATGATCAAATGTATTCTAGAAGTAATAGATTTGATTTAATTGTACCGATTCATAGATTCATTTGAATTTCTTCATCCTCGATATTGTTTTGATAAAAATAGAAGATCTCGCATCGTATACATACCTTATTTTTAAACGCTTAAAAATCTGTTTTATTTTTTTTACGTTGTTTAAAAATAATCTATAAGTAAAATATGTGTCGTCATATGGAGATATGTTTTCAAACCGATTACCTACTATATGAGTATAGTATTAATGTATGATGTCGGTGAGCTAACCCAAATTAAACGAAGTACTATAATATAGGGAAAACTGTAATCAATTTGACATCAGTTACATTACGGTAAAAAATAATGTTATAATACCAAACTTCGTAAAAACTAAATGAATAGTAGTGTAATATGTATGTACATACATGTCTCTTAAAATCCAATTGTGTCATAAACAGTACCCAAACTGCTGTTTCCAATTATATTTCGAACTATATTTCGTGATAGTCCGATCAGCGAGTAAAAAATTAGTCAAATCAAAGACAGCGAAAGTTTGTTGTGTAACTACAACTCAAGCAATTTTCGATTCTTTCTCTCTTCTCTCAAGCAAGGTCGCTTACCGTAAGTCGATAGATGATATTGCTTCATAGTAACGTTGCTAACAAGCTCGTAAAAAAGATCATCGCCTTTACGGATGGTACACTGTTCTAACAAATGTTTAACCTTTTCTCCAGATACAGTGTAACAAATGATAGCAAGCTATTACTGATCGTTGCTTTTTCTATCTAGTTTTTATTGTTCTAAACTGTTTTCTCTATTGAAATTTTCACATGTTCACGTCTTTATTTTCTAAACTTGTAAAAAACTGTTTTTTAGTGATGGAATAATGTAATAGGAAATACTGTTCTCGCAGTTTATCTCTTATTAATTATGTAAATAATGTTTGGCTCATTATTTGTTATTTTTTAGAATGTTTACTATATATTAGGCCATTAAGTTTAAAGCCAAGAGTAAGCTGTTCTATTTTGAAAAGCGTTTGGAAATCAACGCATATACGAGTCATCCACGGCTTAAACTGAACATTAGACAGAGCAGCAAAGATCTAAATAAGAAAGTGTACTGCATTTTTCGCAACTCTATGCAGTGGAAGGCATATTTATCTGAAATTAATAATCGATTTAGCATCAGATAACAACGCGACTATTTTATAATGATCAATTTGAAGTATAGGTAATACAATATTTCTCCGATAGAAAATTTTAAAATTAATAAGTTCCTATGATACTAATTGCTACCACAAGAGTATCCGCACCAAATATGACAAATGCAATTGTACATTCTTGATTTATTAATTAGAATGTACTTAAATATATTCTGGATCACAAATCTTTAGGGGTTCTATGTAGGTATACCTCACGAAGGGTACAACATTGTACTTTAATATTGGTATACAGGGTGTCCCATTATTAAGAGGTCACAACGAAGCTACAGATTTTTTTGAGTAAAAAATATTACGATTTAACCTAACTTACCTTTGTCCAAAAGTTATGTAAAAGTTAAGATACAGGCTGTCAAATTTATAATTTTATTTTCGATTTCCGTAAATAACTTCTTTAAAAACGGTATTTTTTGCAAAATTTTGTGATTGGAAGTTTTTTTTGAGGAGAGGAATTTTAATTTGCCAATCATTTTGATGCAAGCTGTAGAGGGCACTCTCTGCAGCATTGTGAATACATGAAAAATGGTGTAAGTTTGTTGCGTCTTAGAATATTTATGATTGTATTGAAAATAA
Organism: Aromia moschata; assembly: GCA_029963805.1. NCBI lineage: Eukaryota > Metazoa > Arthropoda > Insecta > Coleoptera > Cerambycidae > Aromia > Aromia moschata. The sequence goes on from JAPWTK010000255.1 coordinate 87,175, forward strand.
TGATTTTTCTATCATTTATTGACAGAAAATGTATACTCTTTAAATGTGACTCTGAATGAGCGATTTAGATATATAATATTTAATAATATAATATTTTAACCCAAAGTATCTGTAGTTTCGCTGTGGCTCCTTAATAATGGGACATCCCGTATTTCATTCGATGGCCTTATTTTAACCTCCACATTCACTGATACCATTTATGCTACTTGATGTGAGACACCCTGTATATCGTGCACATAAATAGACATTTCAAACATGTAGAATGATGAACGAATATTTGTAAAAAATGTTGTAGCTTTCACTTGTAACACTTGTAAGATATCCCGAGTCCAAAAAATCTCCAAAATAGCAAGCATAAAACGCAATCTATATTATGGTACATTCGTATGATAATTAGCAATTATTAATTACATCAACGTTCAGTAGAACGGATATTCTGTATATTTAGACACAATAGCCTGATCTGCGGGAGATAGCATAGAAATACTAATTAGTAGTTAAAAGACATAAAACCCATCTAAGAGCCTTACGCAATCATTGCTAGAGGTATTCTAAGAACAAATTTTTTGATTTTGAGGCGGTAGTAGGTATGTGTTAAAACACATAAACAAAATTTTCGTTACGAAAAACAAAAAATTTTGTAAATAATCTCATTTTCATTTTTGAGTCAAAAATAATAATTGTCGATACATACCAGGTGTTCCAACTAAGACGGTTTCTTTTTATAATCTCTGTAAATGTAAGACAAAAATGCTGCCATACATATAAGTAAGATTTTTCTAATCTTACAGAGTACTCCATTTCATATGACCGTTACAAACTTTATTATTTTAAACGGAACACCCTGTATGATTGCACATTTTTGGATACTCCATTAAATTTTAGGTCGACTAGCCATAAAAGATCCTTGCGATTTGTACAGTTCATCTTGCCACAAATCATTCCACCATTTTCATTCCTGTAAATTGTTGTACGTTATTCAGTATCACAGATACTAGAATCTTCCACTTCACAATCTTTCAATAGCAATATCTGCAACCCGGTTTTTTAAATGGAACGAGGAGCTGTTTTAATTGGAACACCCGGTATATACATGAAATAACAGGTGCCATAAAAGTATGCCGGGGCAGCAGAGTCAGTCTTCCAAAAACATGCGTGTCGCGTTTTGTAAAACATACGCTGATATTAATTCGAATATAAATTGTTGTATATAAAGTAGTATTAATGTTAGTCAATAGTTTATTTCGTATTGTTTGCGTTAAATAAATTGTGTTTTTAAAAGTAAAATACGTGCCTAATTTTTCACACTAAAATGAACCCGAGTTGAACAAAACGATACAATATCATAGTTTTGACTTACAAAACTTACATACAGGGTTATTATAAAATAATTCACCGATTTCGTGCCATCATATTTTATTAAGGAAATGTACGAGTAATATAAAATTCTATCAGAGTTACAAGTATTCTATACATAATAAAGTTGTATATCACGACTTACAAATTACAAGTGTTGAATGCGGCCACCACCAGCAGCACGCATTACGTAAAGGTGATGTGCGAATTACTTCCAGGTGCATAGTATCACACCACGAGCCGATGAGTCGATTGTTATGGTTATTCAACTGACAGAGCCTTCATCTACGAGAAGGACCAACTGGTATCCACTTGCCTAACTTTTGGGCTTTTCCTAGCGTTTCGAGTCCACGTACTACCGTAGTCTAGCTACAGCCGAGCTCTTGTGCCATCGCTCGATATCCAGTTGAGGTGGCCTACAAACTCGCGGTTTATCGTCGATGCTGTAGTCGCCAGATCCGATGCGTACGAACCATGTGTTGCATGTTGCTAAACTAGGGGCGCTATCGCCATACGGGGACACTAGATTTCTTCTTCTTATACTTCGGTTGTGTTATGGCTGTTATGGCCTAAACGAAATCAATATAGTAAAGTGTATCGAATAGCACGTGAAGTTTCGCTCATTTTCACGGTTCACATACAGTTCCGCTCTGAGATTTAATAATGTTAACGCACATAAATGCATGATTTATATAACCTGTATCCCACCACTCTCCAGACTCGTCCAGAAAATTCTAGCCAGTTCAAGGGAATAGTTCAATACTGAAGACCCGTTTACATTAGTCAAGTAAAACGGACAGGCAAGTAGTCAAGTTGACTGTCCGAAGTTACTTTCCCCGTGGAAACGCCTTACTTGCTACTAACATCATGCTAGGCAAGTCCAGCTCTACTTGCCCGTCAAGTAAAGTGAACAGTCAAGTGAGTAGAGAGTGGTTTTATTTTTGAGCCAGTACAGCTTTCCCTCCATCAAATTCGTTTACCTGCCTTCATACTGGCATGGCTGGGACAAGATGTCGTGTTATTATCGTCAAGTAGAGCACGTGGATGGGATATAGGATATAGGTTACCGTTTACTTGTATTTGATTAAAAGAATTTCATACTGGCCTGGAAAATGCCACCTCCAAAAATGGAATCATACCACCATATGCAAGTTTGTTGCTTTGTTACAAAAAAAAAATGTTGCAAACTCCTGTAGTTCATTCCTGTAGCTAAATATGATAATGTTATTTCAAGTTTTATTCGTGCTGGTATAGCATCGCGCATTAAAGTATCCGGTTTTGAATGTCAGATTGTATTAAATTAAGTAAAGTCTCGAAGCATTCCGAAGACATTCTTAAAAAAATACTTATATTCTCTTGATCTTCATGATAAAGTTCTTTTAACAGAAGTACAGAACCACTTCGTAAAGATCTCTTTGCTATCCAATTTCTCACCCAAAACCTTTTTGTTTTGGTAGACTCCTCCTCCAATACTTCCAAAAGTTCAGCTACTAATATTTTTGTCACGGTTTTGAATACGTTTTTAACTTTAGCTCGTCGTTTAAAGTCCATGTTGCAGGCATGCAGTTTTACTGGCACATCACTGAACCAGCTTAAATTGGGACACAACTTGCCACTTTACTTGCTCGTTTGTAAAATGTAGCAAGTCACTGGCCTACTTGCCTGTCCGTTTTACGTGACTAATGTAAACGCGCCTTAACGATGAATCAACCGGATAGTAGTAACCCTTTATTTAATAATTACACCTCGAACATGTACTACTTTAATCTGCAGATCGAAATGATTATGGTTATTAAGTTTTTAAATAAATTGCAGGTACCGTCATCATTATGCAGCGCTTGTTTCTTTCACGTATCATCCCATGTAGCGGTCGTTATGTGTATATTGACATTTCGTTGCTGGAAAATGAACGTATCTACTAAAAAAAACAAGTCAAGTAATACGCTACGCCACAAACGTACCATCCGTCCCAAGGCCTTCTTACTTACCTTCGGCTGTTTTGTATTTTTCAGGTGTCAGTCGCGGCGAGAATGTGGGGCCGAGCGCAGCTGCTCGTGCTGCTGACCGCTCTAACGGCCTACGGGGACGACGTCCACGGCGAGGAGAGCCAGCTAAAGGTCGGCCGTGCCATCGATATCTTTACCCGTTACGGATACCTCAGCCTTTCGATGAAGGTATTTATTTTTAAAAATTGCACGGCGATCCGAAATGCTTTAATTTAGCAGTAATACCTCAAAAGAGTTACTTAACGCACTACTTGGTATTTTGGTTAAAGTTGGTTAAGGTCGGACCATGTATTCAGCTTCTTCAGGGCCTTTGAATTTTTGCGTTATTTAAGGTTTTTAATGTTACTATAAAAATAAATCTGTCACCTAAATAATATAACATGAAAATGATAGAAAAACTGGCCGATGTTACTTTAGTATAGTCAAAAAAATTAAACAAAAATTGAAACAAGTTGCATTACATGTTGTACTGAATACTTTTATTATGTGAAATACAATGGTTTTTTAAATACCATTCGTTTTAATTACTAATAAAAATATCAGATAATCGAAAAATATTAGGGCCGCTGGTGAGGCCGAAAAAACTTTAATATTATAAATAAAAACCATAAAATACTATAAAGTAACACGCAACTTTTTTGCATGCACATACACATGCATGCACATAGCACATACATACATATAAAATTTCCAACGTCCACTTTTTCGCTCCACCCTAGTCCCCATGCTATGTGCCCCATGGGCACATTTTTAAAAACATCGATGTTCAACATCGGTACCTACTATCGATGGTAGTAAAAACATCGGCTAGAAAACATCGATGTTGTGAAACATCGATGTTTCAAAATATATATACCGGGTGTAACAGGATCATGGTACACCCCCTTTTCTCCTTTACTTTTCAATCCAACGATACCAAATAAGTGACATTAAAACGTCAATATTTTTTACAATTATAATTTTTAGTTTTCCATTTAAGTGGGCCATGACGGTTCCGATTTAGTATAAATGACCCATGTAATGCTACAAAAAACAAAATCCCGTCAAAAATACTAAATTATGTGATTTATGAGCAAATTAAGTTCATCAAAATTGTTTTGGAGCAGAACTCAATTTTTTCAAATGGAACCATATTGGTACCGTAGTACCATTTATTATTACTATTAATAAGTAATTTATTCTTATGTCGTATTAATATGTGCGATAAATACAAACAAAATTACAGCTAAGAGAAATTATTTGATGAACTTTATTTGCTCATAAATCACATAATTTAGTATTTTTGACGGGATTTTGATTTTTGTGATTACATGGGTCATATAGAATAAAACGGAACCGTCATGGCCCACTTAAATGGAAAATTAAAAATTATGATTGTAAAAAATATTGACGTTTGAAATGTCACTTATTTGATATCGTTGGATTCAGAAAATTATGCAGGAATCAAAAATGCAATAATATAAAGGGAGTTCCATTTAAAAATCGAAAGTTAGTGTCACTTCCGGCGAAACCGGAAGTGGAAAAATAATCACTTGTATGTCAGACAATGCCGCTTATTATGTATATAGGATATCCCAAATTTCAATTAACTATCTTGAAAACTAAAGGGAGAAAAGGGGGCTATACCATAAAACCTGTTACACCCAGTATAAAGTGACTTTAATTTTTATGTTCTCTGAAAAAAAGTGTATAGTTTTGTAGAAGTAGAAACTAGAAAATGTGCCTACAGATATCGGCTTACTGTCGTTTAATAAATGAGATCTTTGCTGGAATTTAATACTTTCTGCCTTGACGGATATACATATGTCGCGTAAGTCACAATGTACACAGAGTAAAACGAATCAATTAGAAATTTTTTGGTTTTTTTTAGCAACTTAAAAATGTTCGTACTGAAATTTTAAATGATATTTGTGGGATACGTATTACTTATCGATGTTTCGATGTTTACACGCAACATCGATGTTGAAAATATAACATCGATGTTTAAAACATCGATGTTTCGAAAAGGTTCAGTGAAAAACATCGATATTTCAGAAACATCGATGTTAGGTGCCCATCCCTACTACAATCCGTGGGTTACATCTGGCCTGCGAAATTGTTTTATTTGGCCCGCGAAAGAATTATTATACTGGGTGTCCGACAGCTTCCAAAACAAGCAAAAAAACAGTTTCCATATAAACATGGGTCTAATTGAGTGAAAAGTAAATTTACAGATGCCCACGGCAACTTATAGCAAGTTTGTCATTGAAAATCGCCACATTGGATCATTCAAATTGAACTGAAAGGTTAAACTGTTAACTACTATTGTGAAAATTTCATAGTATATGGCGCAACTTTAACCTCATATCTCTAAAACGGTTGTTTATGGAATTTACTTATGGGTAATGGAAAGCCATGTTTATGGAAAGATTTTTTTTCTTATTTTAGTCCCATGTATCACTTCACATTTCCTCGAAGTTCCTCGTCGGACACCCTGTATCAGTGGCGGTGCGTGATATTTCAGTTAGCCATATCTTGAAAACGACGCATGGGACCCACTTGGGAAACAAAATGTTCCTATAAAATTAAAAATCAAAATGGCCATAACTTTTTGAAAAAAAAAAATATTTTGCAATAAATCGAAAAACGTCTCCTTATACTTGTTTCTAGATTACGAAAAAAAATATACTGCAAATATTCCACAGAGCATTACTGAGAACCCAGGGAGTGCTCCAGTGTTTTTGAAATTTTTTTTCGCAAACTTTACTGACGGTTTTTTCACTATAAATCCTTTCTGTAAGAGGTGTATAGTCATCACCTAAAAAGTGAAGTGGGTCCCATACGTCGTTTTCAAGATATGGCTAACTGAAATATCACGCACCGCCACTGCCCTGTATATTAATTATTTTTTATTTGAACCTCTGAACATTTGTAATGTTATTCAGGTTTTAATTGTGGTTTACGATTACTGACCATTTTACTCATGTACTATTTACCCATATCATCTTAAGTAGAAGAGAGAAAATCTATAGCAACAATTTTTAATTCACTTGCATAGGCGTCGCCTATATTAAATTGAATACATACATTGTGTATGTGAATGAAAATAAAATAAAATGTATAAATTAATGAAACGCACATATAGAAGGTGGATCAAAAGTAGACTTGGCCGATATGTGCCGTGGGACATAGGCGAAAGTATTGTTCGCTGTGGTGAAAATATGTGCTTATATTCTGAGAACAACCATTAAACATCTATTGATGTAATATAGGCATAACTAAAATACACATATAGCTAGCAGCAGCGAATTTACTTCGTTCACTATTTGTAATGACATTTTGTTATTGACGTAATATCGACGCCAACGACATATACACCACGAACACAGTAATTTTATTAGAGCGGTACAATGTTGCCCGCGCGACATAAGGCGTACCGTAGGAAATTTACCGATCAGCTTATTTCAATAGTCGGTTTTTAGCCTTTCATACATTCCACAGACTTAATTATAACGAGCCATCCAAAAAAAAAAACGTCATCAAAGTTTGCTGAGCAAAAAAGACGTATTTCTATTCTTAATCTTATGTTTATAACCTTATTTAATTATCAAGACTGTTATAATATGTGACAGCCACTTGTCAAAAGTTGTGACGACAACAACAAAGTTTCGCTTCGAGCTTGGATATAACCGCTATTTCTATCTCTCTCGTTCAAAGCCAGATTTGATGAGGTTTTTTTTGGATGGCTCGTTATCTTTATAAGTTATAAATATAAATATATAGTTTCTAACTGTACATATACAATTAAATATGTGAAACGTGGAAAAACTAAAAATACTATTCGAACGGAACGGCTAAAACTTCCTACGGGCACACCAGGCAAAAACCTCTCCCGTGATCTGACTCGAGGTCGAGCAGTCATTCACGATAGATGACAGGCAAGCTGGTGGAATATAATACACTAATTTAATCATATCTAAAATAATTTTAACCTCATATATCATTAAAAAAAAAATTACTTTTACTACAGCGTCTACAATAGCAACAGCTTTTTCCTACTGCCAGTTTTATATTTAATCAGAACCGGAATTCTAAGTTCGAAATTAGGAATTCGGCGTTTGACCTCAAGAACGTAATATAGGTAATTCGTTCATGCTCCACAGACTAATATTGCAAGTTAAATGATATGGCCTGTGGTTGACACTTGAATGCATTATCAAGTTCCGTTCAAAATGTATCAGATAGCCTCCTTTAATGGACGGTAGCAAAATCTGGAATACAGAGTATACTGTGGATACCTTCATGGTATCGCTGCCTAGTGCATTTTGATAGTACCACACATATTTCAGAGGTCCGACAAAGAACGAGGAATATCCTCGAAGAACAAGGAATCTTTCTCGCTTCATCTGAGCTTAACGGTTTTGCCGTTAGAGTGTTTTGGGAAGAACATTTAGTAGTTGCCCACTTTGTCGGGCCTCCTAAATATGTCTGGTCCCCTCAAAATACACTAGAGGGTGATACCATGTAGGTAACGCCACAGTATGCTTGTCAGGATATAACCGACACGCTCGTTCTTCATTATTCGATGTTCGAGAAGATCGCAATCCGGATCTTATGATGTAATAATGTTATTATGATAATGATCTTAGCAAATGATTTGCTAAGTCGGACAAAGTAACATTGTACTCTAGTATGGAGTCCATACTAGAGTACTAACCAATGGCTTACTGAACAGTACAGTAAGCCATTGTCAGCAGATTCCAATCATGCCAGATTTATCTTTTCTCTTCGTTTATCTTTTCGATAGGTATATCCGGTAGTTTAATATAGGAGAGCAGCGAAAAATGTACCTTGATAAACATGGATTATAAAAGAATATTTGTTTAGCTCTCTTAACGCTTTTTGAATTTGGCTAGTTTTTTTAAACAAGTATTTAGCTAACTGTTCCAGACATTTTTTTACACTTTTAGTAACTGTTGGTAAGGGAGAGATTCATTCGCAAATAATAAATACATACTGCCATATTGCATGTACAAATTGGTTGCGGATCTTTAACAACAATGTTCTGAATGTTATCCATTTGAAACTGTTGGTCGACATCGAGTTGTCTTTATATGTTAATGTATATATTTTGTATTTTAAAACTTCTACTGGTGTTAAGAACCGTATTCAGATAGATCTAAGATTATTAACAACAGCATTGTTGTCTTGTGTCAATGTACCAAAAAAACTTTTTATTTTCATTTTGTAATTAACCGAGTAATTCATAGAGGAAATATTAATTTATGATAATTTAATTTATTATCACTAAATTCAGAAATTTAAAAAAGTAATTTTATTGGGTCAGTAAACGCATTACTCGCCGAGTTGATAGGCGTTAACAAACAAATTTTGATATACAGTCTGTCCCAAATTGGTTATGCATGCCCTGGTATCTCGGTTATTGTTGGAGAGAAAACTGAGAAGGAGCGGTATAGAAAATGACCCATATCTTTAATTACTGGACTTTGTAATATGTAATATTTTAGTACATTTTAGTACATTGTTACTTTTTTGGGATGTTTTGGCTGACGTTATCAAAATATGCCTGTTGCCATTTGTTTCTGAAATAATACCATTAACTCATTGATTTTCCTCACGGACGCCATGTTGGGTATTTGTATTGTTAAATAGTGACCAAAATTGGCTTTTCATAATCCTTTTGCTACCTCCAGTAATTAAAAAGATGTGGGACATTGTCTAAAACTCGCCTTCTCAGTTTTTTTGGAATGATCTCAAAAACAATTACAGATACATCGAATTTGGAAAAGAGGTTCCCTATTTAACCACCTTTCTGTACATATCTCCAATACCATTGGTATAGCCGATATACCAATGCATAACCGGGATACCAATGGGACATACTGTATAGAATATGGACTTCATTTTAATTTATAGTTAATTAGAAAGTCTAAATATAAATTATAAAAAGTATGATAGTACCTACCTACGTTTGAAATTAACGAAAACAATGTTGTTTTGCGATGCTAGGTTTCTATTTCTTATAACATCCGAACAAGTTGTAATTACATCAGATGCAGTATTAACTTATGAAATGATTTTAATTTGCTCTTACTAAATTTCGAATTTCTTAAAAAATATGTAATGTGTATTAGGTCAAAGTCAATAGTATATATCGATGGTCTTATGCAATACTGGCACAACTCAAAAAATTGCCTCTTTGGGATTTCTGTTGCATCCTGTATGAGATTTATTCTGTTTAATATGCAATAACGGCACTACTGCTTTAATATGCAATATTGTTGTATAATTCAGTAAAAAAACAAACAATATCTATATTCCGTTATGAAACACAGCGAATAATGTAGAACAAAAAATATCAAACCGCGTTCCCGAAAAATATGGATTTTTGAGTTGTACCAGTATTGCATAAGACCATCGTTATGTACCAGCTTTTAAGCTTATTGTATTATATTTATGTGTGAGCTTTTCGACAAATAGCTCATTACTTAAAAATATGTGCTTTGCTAAAAATGACAGAAAAATTAAATAAGTATACCTAATCTCATTTTTTTAATGGAACGTGTATTAACTGTATATTTATTAGTTCATTTAATTCAGATTGTTTAGTAAGTAAGAGTAAGTAAGTAAGTTTTTAGTACTCTTACTACTGTGATCACAATTCTCTTCAATAACTTTTAGCCTATTTTGTTTTTTACAAGTACGATTTCACTATGTACCATGTGCCTATAATATGTCAAGATGCCTTCAGGTCTTATGAAACGATATTTGTGTTACTTCGTTTTCACTAAAATGCTACCAACATGCAATTTTCAGTTGGACGCCCTGTTTAAAAATGGTTGAATATTCGGAATCCTCATAATGTTCAATGTACAACCTAAATAAGTAACTTCTTAAACACAAATAACGTATGTTACCTGTATATCCTAAATCAGAAATGTTACAAATAAATCTCGCAATTGTTCTGCAGTGTAGAAATTAATTCTATTTTCAATTGTTGTTACTCGTATTTATTTTTAACATCTACCACTAAATCCATTATAACATATGAGGTGTGTAGTGTAAATTAAGTACTGGCAACGTAGCGCCCGAGCTAGCAACACTGCGGAGACGGGACTTGGAAGGACGGTAGGTTATCATGTAATGCACCTTCAGTATAAGTTTGAACTTGTTAGAGTCATTTGTTTGTTCTTTGTGACTGTTTTCGTAAACCGTTTTTTTTTCTGTGAAAAATGAGTGATTAATTTGTGCAATGGTGTGCTATGAGGTTTTGCTTCAGAGTTGGTCACAGCGCAACAGATACTTTTCCAAAACTTTAACACGCCTATGGAGATACTGTTTTTTCAAGAACCCAGGTTTTTCGGTGATTTAAGGCATTCTCAGAAGGAAAAGAGTCGATTAAAGATGAACCACGCAGCGGAAGGCCTTCATCTTCAAGAACCGATGAAAATGTCAATAGAATACGAGACCTTGTTCGTTCAGATCGTCGGTTGACGACAAGAATGATCGGGGAAGAGTTAAATTTTAATCACACCACTGTCCATCAGATTTTGACTAACGAATTGGGGATGAAAAAAATCTGCTCTAAATGGTTCCAAAAACTTTCGGCAGGAACAAAATGACATTAGGAGAGAAAGGTGTCTTGACTTTTTGTCGAGTCGATTGAAAATGATCCTCATTTTATGGAACGTGTCATTATTGGTGACGAGACTTGGGTGTTCGAGTACGACTCGAAAACCAAGCGCCAAAGCATGGAATGGCACACTTCAAACTCTCCCAGACCCAAAAATGCAAGAATGAGCAAGTCGAAGTTCAAATGCATGCTTTGCTTTTTTGATAGCGAGGAAATTGTTCACAAAGAGTTTTGGTACCTCAAGGCCAAACAGTAAATCAACACTTTTATAGAGAGGTTCTTGAAAAACTTCGAAAAAAAGTCATGCGTGTGAGACCAAACATCAAGAACAACTGGATGTTGCACACAGCCATTTCAGTAAACGAGTTTTTAGCCAGTAAAACCATTCCTGTGGCCCCTCAACCTCCTTATTCGCCCGACTTGAGTTCTTGTGACTTTTTTTCTCTTCCCGAGATTGAAAAGTCACCTCAAGGGACAAGGGGTCATTTTGGGACCATAGAAAACATTCAAACGGCTGTAACCGACCAGCTGAAGGCTATCTAGTATATGAGTTCCAGCACTGCTATGAGGAATGGAAGAACCGTCTCCAGCGCTATGTGGCTTATTAAGGAAGTTATTTTGAAGAAGACAATACTGAATTATAATTTTATTCGAATAAAAAAAAAAATAAAAAATCATTCTCATTATTTAATTTACATACCTCGTATTTGTTTTCAAATGTTTTGGTTCAAACATGAGATCGATAAAATGATTCGTGTAAGGGGTCTACGTGGACTATTATGCGAATAATTTAATTTATGTTACATATGTATTTCGTCTTTGTTCTAGTTCATGAATAATGAAATTTCTGAAACCCGATCACCTACTAAAATAACATCGAATGCTCTATTATTTGTATGAAAGGGATTAGGCAAATATACACTAATATTTATTTATTAAGTCAATTGAGACTTGTTCAAAACGTGTTTTCGCATTCTGATAAACATAAACCTTGTGTATAGTAACGCACTATTTGTAAAATGTTACTTTTTTGCTCTTATTTGGGAATCATTTAAAGAACTGAATATTATTTGAGTATCACATTAGCACATTGACATACGTAAGACTAATGAGGTTGGTATACAAATAGATAAATAAATTGAAGATTTTATTATGGTTGTGTGTTTATTGAAAATATTCCCAATAAGCCCATATGTACATATGTATAGTCCTTCTAATTTTAATTGAAAATTATAAATACGCCTGGGGAACAAAAAAAGCGGTGCAACTTTATGATTCCATGGGCGTGCATATATCTTTTATAAATTCGAAAATTGTGAAATAATTTTTTTTCATTCAAATCAATATAGGAGATTAAAATTAGCCTGCATACAAAACTCTTAATATTTGTAATATAATTTGCTGTAAATAATGCTCATTTAGCCAGACAATCTCAAAAAATTGTCTGTGTTAATAAACCAAGCTGAAATACACGTCACTGGCGTCTTAAACAAGTTGAGTGCCTAAAGTCGTAAATCATTTTAACGACGTCGTAAAAATGTTATGGCACAGTGGACCGAAGAAGTATTAGCAATGTATTAAATGCAAAGTAGTCTAATAATCTCGTTGACCGGTGTTACCGCCAGTGGTTTTACTCTGTGCGGCCAGCCGCCTGAGCCTGAGCCGCTGTTACCGGCTCTTCAAAATTGTCTTAAGTATAATAATATCATAAAGTTGTTTGAATTTATAATTATTTTTTCCAGCAATTTTAAACGCTTTATTTTAATACTAACTAATAAATTTATATCTATGTATTTTTTTTAAATATTTGCAAACTAGCTTTCTAAGAACGTCACGAACTAACAGTTTACTGAAGTATGAAGTATACTTGTATAGTGAGCCTAGCAATTTTAGAAAATATATTTAACAACCTTGCTTTTATCTACCTATTTTCAATTTAAAATGGAAATAGAGTACGTAAATTCTTTTTAAACCCACAATAAAAGTGAATGGAATCTTCGAGTCGATCAAGTAATGGAACTAGAGAATATTTCGAAATAGTTCTAGGTATTTTAAAAATAATATTTTGTACAAGAATGCATTTCAGAATATTTTTTTAGCATATACTATAGATTCATAGGTACAATCTTTTCAATAGGTATGTGCATTATTCATAGCTTATTAATATTGGATTATTTCGTTTGAACATTCCATAATCAGAATATTCTAAAATAGATAAAATATAATTACCTGTTTTATTATACTATTTTACGCCGTTTATCAAACTCCCTACAATATTAATTTGAATATCATGGTTTGAATTGAATTTGATGAAGTCATGTTTTTGCACAAGAACTTAATTCTCGGATAAGAAGTTGGTTCTATCTACCACTAACACACTACATTTTTAGATACAGTAAAATATTTTCTAAGCTTAAACATCGATTTCTGTAATATGACTTACATTTTCCTAAAGGCATTTTATCAAACAAGCAATAATGTGTAAAGCAACTAAAAAATTGGATGATCTTCCTGTAAATGTATGTACATAACTTATTTTTTTAATTTAAAACTAATAATATCGTATTTTATACTCTGTCTTGGTAGTGCCATTCCTCTACCGACTGCTTGTAATAGCACTACAATTTTGGGTAAAAAAGATATTATTTTTCGTTATTAGTTTGCCCAAATTATTAAACATATTAACATTAATGTTATGTATTTCCAGTGAACACAAATGTAATTTGCAAAAAAAAAATATTTTTGTGGAACAGAACAAATTTCTGTTACACCAACATTTTTTAATTTTGTTATTCTCTTCGAATTTCTTTACATAAGAACTCAATCTTCAGATTTCTTAACTGTGCAGTAACTATAACGCTTATTAAGTAATATATCTTGTTATTTTGGTTTTTAAATTTATTTTCTTTAATTAAACGATTCGTATTTTCTATTACACCGTTGCGATAATACTAAATAAAAACGGCCCAAAGTAAAAATCTGGTAATAATTTCAGTAATTTCGGATATTGCAGAAGAATAAAAAATTGTTTTCAGTAATACGAAGTCTTACTTGTAAATTACCTACACAATTTAGCTTATTGCTAGTTTATGGACTTTACACTTGTATATCCCACCTAAAATTTGTTTATAGCAAAAATACCTTAATACACTCCGCACAAAAACTACCGCATAATAAAAAGATATTTATCCCGTATAATATTTAAAATGTCGATATAATATTTGTACTACATCTTATATATATGTATATATGTGATCTCACCACAAAAAGAAACAAAACTGATAGCATGGATATCTATTCTTTTTTGTACGAAATAATAACAAAAAGTATAAATTTGATGCTAATGTTGTACTTTTTATTGAATAACCTCTGTCATACAAGTTGGCTTGCTTCACATCAACCTCCTTACAAATTCTTGAATTTCCCATTCTCGAAGGTTATTTGAGGCACTTTCGCGATCTCGTAACCTGCCTAAAAAGCTCCCACAAATGTTTTATAGGGTTCAGGTCTGCACTACATGCTACCCAGTGTAACTACCAATTCGATATCATTAAGGTATTCTCTGATAATCCCAGCCAAATGTGATCGGGTATTATCATGCATAAATATGAACATATCACCAATAAAGGAGAGCAAATAGGACAACAGGGTTTTGCAAAATTTCGCTAATGTATGTACCTATCTACTGCCACCAGTACTGAGAGTGTTTTTTTTTTAATTTCGTAACAAAAAAGATTAGATATCCATGGTATCCATTATATAGAGGATGTAGCAGAAATAATATGTGGATGATTTCATTATTATACAGGATGAATCACTTCATTGCATTATGCGATACTTTTTGTGCGGAGTGTATTAAACCGTTTTCAATAACTATTAGAGCACAAACAATAAAAATCAAATATCAATGCACTTTATGTCAGTATTCAACGGTTATTGCATAGGCAATAGCTAATCAAGAAATATCTAAGGTGTAATTCTTCCAATAGAAGCGGCAGTAATAAATGATGAATATCCAATAAATATTAGGTTGTAATACACAATAATCATTAACGTATATTAAGGTCCATAATTATGTATTGTTAACATTGTATACCTACCAATATGTATCGAACCAATTTACCTGAAAGCATCGGTATCTATTATTAATTTTCTTCGCGACCTGATACGGTGTATACTAGGTTAGTTTTAACTGAAAATATGGAATAAAACCCAAATATAATAGAGTTTATAACATTATCAACAAAAAACTGTATCTACAAAAGCGAACCATGAGAGTTTGCAGCCAATATCTGATTAAATGTATAATATACTTAAAAACGAGGACTGTAATGTCAGGACGTACGAACAGCAGTACTTGACTTAATGAAATAGACAACTTCCATATATACATTGTGAAATATTATTGTTGATATAAAAGATTCTACAAAAAAATACATTTGTTGCCGGGAAGGTGTCCGTTCTGCCAATAATAGATTAAAAAATTACGACACTGAATTTTGATTAAATGTATGCTGGTAGTCACTGAAAATGCAACTCCCTGAAGGAATTGAGTAACGTAACTCAAAATGCGTTTAAATAATTTATTATATTAATAAAACAACTGATTACTGTTACAAGTTTATCTAAAAAATTGTACTGATAATACTTAGGATACGTGTCTCCCATGTACTTTTATAGCAGCTTCTAGACTGGTAAAAAACGAGGAATATCACCCTTTGAATTTTGCCATATCTAGTCATTTTAACCTAAAAAATGAGAAAAACAAATTGTTCTCATTGCGTTTCCTTCAAGTACACGTCTCGAGTACACGTTTGTGTTTGTTTTTGAGTAGTGTAAAGGACGATAACATAGCTGAAATTGCGATTTAAAAAAATCTTGAAAAAATCGCGTTTTTTAATAGTTTTTGTGAAAAAATGAGGGTTACATCAAGTGTTTGCAAATTTTAACGATTCCATTTGAAAGAGCGACCTCTAAAACATAAGAATACATGGTTTTAGTTATTTTTTCTTTATTTTTTCGATCAGTAATATGAGCCTCTAAGTTCATGTCTCTTGACAGTTCACTTGGGCGTTAAAGGGTTAATTTCTCAGAAACGATTAGCCGGAAATTCCTCAAATTGTAATCATTTTTTTTTCATCTTAAAAACCAAAATACAGTTCATGACGTTATTATTGTTTATACTGGTTGTTCAATTTCAATGGCCACCAGTGTATATTACAGTAGGTGCTAGGTGCTAGGTGCTTAACAATACCTAGTTAATAGTACATTCCCGCTAAGGAATGCATCGGTACTGCAGCACTAAACGAGGGGACATCTCGTCCAGTCAAAAGGAGGGCTGTTAGCCAGAAGAAAAGTGTTAGCGACTCCGCGTTTGCCCTGCGTTTTGCTAGGCGTTCCCACTACGAATAGTGAATGCACTGGTACTGATTCTCTAAACGAGGTGATATATCTAGTCCAGCTAATGTTCCTCAAGTCAAGAGGAAAGCTGTTAGCCAGAAGGAAGAGAGCAAGTCTGCTGATCTAGGGGCAGGAGCAGGGGCAGGAGCAGATCTCGTTGCCCAAGGTAAATGCTAGCGGCACGGCGTTAAACTAACTAAGAGAGACTAGTGTAATACATTGAAATGGATTTTTTTAAAGAATAGAATTTAAAAATGTTTAAAAGTCAGATAAACAAACACGGTAAAATTCTAGTAAGCAAGTACCTATACCAAATGTTGGCAGCTTTATTTTATATTGAGTATTTACCTACACATTATCATTTACGTGATTGTTTTTTATAAAATAATTTATGAAAATCCAGTTAATTCGTTTTGTTTGTTTAAATTATATTGCTGTTATATAATTTTTGAATATTTAAAAGTCATATTTAAGTTAAATATAGAATGTCCTAGCACTTAGCCTTGGTTTTAAGGCAAACGAGTTGCAAATACTTTTTTACAAATTTTACTTATTTATGCAACAAACAGTTTAAATGGGCTGAAATATTTTTGTAATTTTTTACTTTTTACAATTCCTTATACTTCATTATATAAATGATATACTAAAAAAATATGATTATGGAATGAACAGCAAATGTATTTTATGTAAAATACAGAATTTAAGATAGAGAATTACTAAAATATATTTTTTAATTCTTTGTCGCGAACATGCCATTTACGTCGTGTTTTATGAAACAATAATACAGTGCGGACACTTATGAGATCAAATCCGCAACTCAAATAATAAAGATAGTTCGACAAAATGCCACTGGTTTCTTTTTATGTAGTATTTTCGTTTAATATATTTCCCTTTAATAACAAGTAAAATTTATCCCCCACCCTGAATTAAATTTTAATAAAACAAATTTACTGCGCTCCAGACTATTAAGAACCATTTAAATTTTTGTGCACACAAACTTGATTTAATATATTCTTTACTACATATACCAGTTGACTCAGAAGGAACATGAAAACAATAACGATTTTTTTGAAATTTGGAGTTTATACTAGAATTAATTTCCAACCAAATGTCAGAAAAATACAAGATGGCCGACATTCGGTTTCTCCGAAAATGGCACGAAATCTAGGTTTTTAAATGGGACTCCCTTTTGTATTTTTGCATATTTGGATTCTACGCGTCAAAAAATATACAATCCAAGTATGAAATGTCGTTTTGGTAGTGAAATTTGTTTTCAAAATGGTTGCATTTATCATAGAGGATTGCGATATTGCTCTAAGTACTCAAAAACTATCTGATATCCATAAAACATAATTTTCTTAAACACATCCCTACTCTATTTTCATTTTATTGGAGATCAAATTAATTCACATCAGCTTTTTGCCTGTTTTTTTTTTTAAGGAAAACTCATTTAGTAAATGGAACCACTAGTGGACCATGCCTGTTTTAAATTGTTCATTTAATAAGGATTTTTAAACGATGTAAATGCTGTCGTTATGGCCTTTAAAGTAAATGTAGAAAATTGTGGAAAAAAATTCCACCACCAAAAGGAGATTTGACACTTGAGTTGCGTGTACTCTGACGCGTAGAATCCAAATGTGTAAAAAAATACAGGGTGTCCCTTTTAAAATGCTAGATTTAGCATCCATTTTCGGCGAAACCGAAAGTTAGCCATCTTTGATATTTTGTCACTTGGTTGGAAATTCATTCTAATATAAACGCGCCAAACAAAAATGTAGTTTTCCAAGCTTGGCCCGACCTCCCGAGCCACCCGGTATATTTATTTCGCAATACAACACTGTGCTATCTTTACTCACCTGTTTATTGTTGTAGAAATTATTTACAATATTATCTCATCTTTTTTTGTACTTTATTGTGCATTTAAGGTCATCGTACATCTACGTAAATAATATGTGCCCTACGTTTCCATGTTATAATCGAATAAGTGTTGTTTAATTAACACCCAGGTGTCAGGTCAGCTAGATGACATTGTATTTACTAGTAATAATGAAGTCTGCATAATGTCAACAATAATATACATACATACATATGTAACACATTCTTAATCATATTATTGATTCCGGTATATGTTAAATATTGATCAGTACATTATTGCGGATACAACTCGGACAACTCCCCTTCCTCCCCAACGGATAATCAATAGATATATGTCGAACTCTGAATGAAAATTCGAAAATTAATGGAAGGAGAGCAATAATTAGGGCCCGGTACTTTTACTTCCGGTTAAGGCTGATTGACTAACCGGACGATAAGACTGAAAATGTATATAGAAAGGGTAGAACGAAGTGAAGAATGTATACCGTCTGTGTAAAGCCGACATCGGCCAGTTATGAAAAAGGACAAACAGAAGTGAGACGACAGATAAGGCAACCGCACACACGCGCGAAACGGTCGGCCATATTGCGAAACACTGTCATGGCCGTCATGGCGTGTTTTGATGGGACAAAGTAGGTTATGAAAAATGGATAATGTAGTGCAAAACATTTTGGAGCTCGAAATACTGGACGATGGAGAAGTTGGTGGAGCAGCACTTTTTCATCCAGGTTAAATATATTAAGTTTATTATTATATGCCCACTTAATTTCTAAACAGCAAAATACAAATCGGTTCGCTGCTGTCCACGATGTTCATAAACGCAAAACCACGCACAATAAAAATGGCTACCGTTTCGC
Organism: Aromia moschata; assembly: GCA_029963805.1. Taxonomy (NCBI): domain Eukaryota; kingdom Metazoa; phylum Arthropoda; class Insecta; order Coleoptera; family Cerambycidae; genus Aromia; species Aromia moschata. The sequence continues at coordinate 106,302 of JAPWTK010000255.1, forward strand.
GAAACGCAAAACATTTCGACATCCTAAAACACGACTAGTGAGGGAATAAGACCGGCCCTCTCACCACCTGTGCTTGTTGTTAGATCGAGAAGTGTAGGATTTGTCCTTTTTCACAACTGGGCGTTGTCGGCTTTACACAAACTGTATAGAAATGTATATATAATAGAAGTGTAACATTACCTATTACTAAAGTTGGCAACGCAACACATTGGCGCTCACGTAGTATGTGATGGGGGTCACCACAATTCGTATTTATTTCAGTAATCCCGTGATAGTTAATGCTATTGTACAACCTCCGCTATATATAATACGTTGAATAATGTGATATAGTTTCATAATAAACTATGGCAAACGTGCCGAAGGCTACTTGTTAAAGCCCCCTGTACACGTTTGGCCAACTAGTTGGGCTAATGAGTTGGGCCAAATTGTACAAGACTACTTGGCGTAACTTGGTCGTTGGCGGCCAGCCGAATGTTGTCGGTTTTTCGTGCACACATCAAAGGATCTTGGCGCAATCCGGCAAAAGCATTCACACGTTGGCCTCTTCTTCAGTTGGTGGTTATAATAATTATATATAATTAAACTGGCAGCTTGTTAGGTATTCACAGTCTACTAATTACTTACATAATTATGTAATCAACTTATCATGTATTTTTTTAATTCGCCTTGTTCTGTTTCGATGAATACTCAGCATCCACCGTTTTCTTTTTTTTAATCACTCTTCTTTGGTGCACATTTCCATAATAATTGAAAGTGCTGTACAAGTCAATTGACTCGGCTGCGATATTTTCCACATCCATCCTCGTTAAATGGCCAATGCAGAATGAGCAACGCCAACATGTAAACAGTGTCCTTATTTTTGGCCCCACTCATTAGCCCAACTAGTTGGCCAAACGTGTACAGGAGCCTTTATTTTCATGTATTGCACTTATGATGCCTACGCCTCTGTGGCGCGACTCGTTTCTGCCAAACTTACATACTACATAATATGTCAATATGTACATATATGTCAAATATACCAAACAGATCAGAATTTCAAATTACGCAAAAATTCCGGCTGTTTTGTTTTTCCATTTTTTTTTTTTTTGAAAAATTATTTTTTGCGCGTTCTTGCATTTCTTCCGAGTTCATGAAATACGTTTTTATGTTATTAAAATAAAGTACTACTTTATTTTTAGGAAAAAACGGCACTGTAATCAATACAATCATTTGGTTTAGTTTAAAAATCTTGGACTATTTTTAAATTTCCAAATTTTTGCTATGGAATAACGTATGTCCTAAAAGTTCTGGCACAAAATATTTATAGCAGTTTTTTTTAATGAACAGATTTATTGAAACATCAATTATTTATCATAAACTACATCTTAATGCTTAACTAAACTGTACTATCAAATCATGTGAAGCGGCCCATACTCCTCTACCAGACGCAACTTTCTTCGGATGTCTCTCATGAGGCCCTGGACGGAATTCGTCAATTTCTCTCAATTTTTCAAAAATTCGACGTCTTAGTTGCTGTTCGTTTTGGGCTTCCCGTTTTTTCCAATTCGTCCATTTACTTTCTTTCATTTAAATGCCATTAAATTTAAACGCCTCTAAAACCTCTAAAACCAAATGTAAAACGCCTCTAAACACCGCGCGAAATTTGCTGGCCGCTGCCGCTGCTTCCCCTCGCTCCCCGCCATTTCTACCCCGCTAGGCTGTCAGCGCGCCGCCGAACATTTTGCGCGGTGTTCAGAGGCGTTTTACACCAATTTAATGGCATTTAAATGAAACAAAGTAAATGGACGAATTGTAGTTTACACTCTGTAGTTTCTGAATCCGTCGAGAAAATGTTATTTAATCTATCGCTCGACTTGTTATGGAATATTCAAAAAACGATGTAAAAAACTTTAATCGACTATTGTGCAAAAACTATTCATCGGACATAATCCAGTTTTTGCACACTCATTCTTCGTGATATTACCTACATTTTCCCACAAGATTGACTCTTCTAATGCAAAAATACTCGAATTACGAATTTATTAAGAAAAGGTAATATTTTGCGTTTTTTCCGAGTTTTCTCAGCGAAAAATGTACCGATTGACTTGATTTTTTTTTATTTTAAAGGTTTTTGAATTCTCTACAACTTTCCTATTGGATGCGATGTAATTGCTTCAATAGCTTTTCTTCTATAAGCAAAAAACTGAAAAAACTCCATTTTTTTCACTAATGTGTTATTAAAAAAAAAGTGCAACTATTTCCTAGTCCAATTCATATACGTTTTCATGTAAGGACTGAACTTAAAAGTATCCCGTAGTCGGATTTCAGGTATCAATCGTGTCATAAACTTACCCCCTTTTCGAGCTCTATTGACTGGCGTATGAATAAATCAGCCGAAAGCTGACTATAAAATATACATTTTTATACCAAAAAAAAAAACTCCTACGTACTTATCTGAATAAAAGTATTCCGAAGCTACAGTTAAAGTGAAAAAAATCAATGAGTTAAAAATTTAGGACAAATCTTTCCGGCCAGTTTGAAAAATGCAGTTTCGGAGAAAAACGCATTAAAAGTTATGAAAATGTTTTCACCGTGCAAATGGCCTTCCAAATTGAGGTCGTCTCACGTTCTTCATCCTTTCTAGATAATGTTGAAGCTGTAGAGCTTCTTGAGCTGCTCCAGTGAAAACAGCCTGCAGAACAAATTAATAGGACGTGCAGCGCTTTTCAATTTTATGTCTTAGGGATGTTACAATGCCGTTCGGTAAATCACGTTTAGGACCTTTTCACAGAATCATTTAGGTATCATTTTTAACACCCTGAGGTACCATTTGAGTCCACTTTTTTACTTTCGGAAAGTCTGAGTGAGTTACGTGAATATAAGCAATTTTCTGTATGATTTTTTTTGTATGTTTTAAAAAATTGTGATATTTTGTGGCCATTGAAATTAAAAATCTCATATTGGCGAGGTTACCAATTTGATAGAACCACTATTCTTGGCTCTTTTTTGTTGAAATTACTGAAGAAATTAATGACAATTTTTGAAAATTGTTCCCCTGTGGTTCAGACTTTATAACGGGTATCGTTTACGCATAAACTTATTTCCAAATTACTACTGCAGTTTCAATTCTTCAGGTGGTGCCCAGAAACGAGTCAGACTGGATCTTCCGGGAACCCACCATAGACATCTTCACTGACCTGGACCGCTTTGCCACCCACCCGGACCGAATACCCAAGAAGCAAAAGAGGATCTTCGAGGGCGACTTTCACATGGAGTTCTGCGACAACATACGGCAACTGGTGCAGGCCTATTTTCGGGATTTCAACTTCGAGCGACTGGACAAACCGTGGAGGGCGTTCACGTCGTCGTGGGCATCCGAAACTCTGGCGAGGAATCTCGGGATAAATTCGTCGTTCGTGGTCAAGGAGCATTGTTATGTGTTAGTGCGGCTGTCGAGGTTTCGCGACATTGTTGAACTCGATCGGATACCGAATAATATAAATCTTGCGGATGTGGTGGCCAAAGAAATCGACAATATTAAACGTGGTGACGTGGCCAGTGTGCTCATGTTCATCAGAAAGTATGGATCTCATTATATTCACTCGTATGTCACTGGAAACTCCCTGTATCAAGTAAGTTTCAATTTTCTTCATTTTTGCGTTGTATTAAAAATACGTTCTCTATTTCCATTCTAATTTGAAAATAGGTAGAAAAAAGCAAGGTTGTCGGATATATTTTCTAAAATTGCTAAGCTCACTATACAAGTATACTTCATACTTCAGTAAACTGTTAGTTCGTGACGTTCTTAGAAAGCTAGTTTGGAAATATTAAAAAAAAAAACATAGATATAAATTTATTAGTTAGCACTAAAATAAAGCGTTTAAAATTGCTGGAAAAAATAATTATAAATTAAAACAACTTTATGTATGGTTACTATACTTAAGAAAATTTTGAAGAGCCGGCAACGCGATGCCAGCAACACATGCCGGCAACCAGCAAATGCCGACCAGTATACTATAGGATTGCTTTATATGTCATACATCCAAATACTTATTCGGTCCACTGTGCCATAACATTTTTACGACGTCGTTAAAATGATTTACGACTTTAGAAATTCTAGGTGTTTAAGGCGCCAGTGACGTGTATTTCAGCTAGGTTTATTAACACAGACAATTTTTTGAGATTTTCTGGCTAAATGAGCATTATTTACAGCAAATTATATTACAAATATTAAGAGTTTTGTATGCAGGCTCATTTTAATCTCCTATATTGATTTGAATGAAAAAATTTATTTCACAATTTTCGAATTTATAAAAGATATATGCACGCCCATGGAATCATAAAGTTGCACCGCTTTTTTTATTCCCCAGGCGTATTTATCATTTTCAATTAAAATTAGAAGGACTATATGCATACATGCCCAGTGCCCATACACCATACAACATTTTCTTTTGTTCGCACCAAAATTGAATGTAGCTATTTTATCTGACATCCATATTAAAATGTATTATTTTTAAAATTGTTATAGAGGAAATACAATAAGATTTTAAAGTAACTAGCACTCGACACTTAAAATTGTTAGTGAATTTCCTGACAGAGACATTACAAACCACACTCTTTTGAGGAGATTTAATGTAATTAGACTGGATTTAAGGCAAACATATGCTTATTATATAAAGTTCTATGTCGAATGTGTCTTAATAAGTGTCCAATATTTTACAGGATGATTTTTCAAGTAAATTCTAAGATAAAAAGTTCTTATGAATATGTAGGTAATCAAAAAGGTTTTTTTTCGAAGATACAAAGTGTTAAACATTGTATTCTTTGTAATGTTCTACACTTCAAGATACTTACACATATATATCATTAAATTTTATACAGGAAGTTGTCTTTTCTCGGGGCTTGGTCCTTTTGGCCCTTCTGTTCGTACACTCTTCTAAAACTTTTTATTGTCTTTATCAAAATATACATTTGTATAAGGTAAAAATTAAAAAAACAACTGAAGGCTCAACTACAAGGCTTGAATATTGAAGTAACAGTGAAAAATGTCAAATTAAAGTTAACTAATAATTGTATTCAGTTGTTATGTTTTGGGTAAATAATTTGACGTATACCTAAGTTTGAAGAAAATAATTGTGATTATTTGTCTCTATGACCACATGTTTATAAGTACTTTATTTCTTAGAATTACTCACCAAAGAAAATATAACCTGTAAAATATTAGACACTTATTAAGAAACACCCTATATAATAATGTTGATTGTCCTGAACTTCTCAAATAAGTTTTCTTGTACCAAGCTTAGCAACGAGACAATGTCTAACTTTTAATTGCAATACAGCTAACACTAATATATTGTTGCCATTTTATACCTACTTATGCTTTTATGTATGTATAGTCCTTCTAATTTTAATTGAAAATGATAAATACGCCTGGGGAACAAAAAAAGCGGTGCAACTTTATGATTCCATGGGCGTGCATATAGCTCTTTTATAAATTCGAAAATTGTGAAATAATGTTTTTCATTCAAATCAATATAGGAGATTAAAATTAGCCTGCATACAAAACTCTTAATATTTTTAATATAATTTGCTATAAATAATGCTCATTTAGCCAGACAATCTCAAAAAATTGTCTGTGTTAATAAACCTAACTGAAATACATGTCACTGGCGCCTTAAACACGTAGAATTTCTAAAGTCGTAAATCATTTTAACGACGTCGTAAAATTTTTATGGCACAGTGGACCGAATAAGTATTTGGATGTATTACATATAAAGCAATCCTATAGTACATATGGTCGGCATTTGCTGGTGCATTCGCGGCTGCCGGGCAGCCTCAGGCGTTGCCAGCTCTTCAAAATTTTCTTAAGTATAGTATACATACATAAAGTTGTTTTAATTTATAATTATTTTTTCCAGCAATTTTAAACGCGTTATTTTAATGCTAACTAATAAATTTATATCTATGTATTTTTTTTTAATATTTCCAAACTAGCTTTCTAAGAACGTCACGAACTAACAGTTTACTGAAGTATGAAGTATACTTGTATAGTGAGCTTAGCAATTTTAAAAAAATATATCTGACAACCTTGCTTTTTTCTACCTATTTTCAATTTAGAATGGAAATATAATCCCTATGTGTTTCCGTTTTATACCTACTTATGCTATTTACCATGTATGATTGCTCTCACATCAGTTATCTCACTTATCCGATATTATTTTTTTTTAGGTTAAATTAACGGCTATGTATTTGATGTATTAATATTTTTAAGTAAACTTCTAATACAGTGTGGCCCACTAAGAACTAAGACACCTCAGTTATGTTTTTATTTATTATTCAATTTGAACAATTTTGGTGTCAAAATCATAGTCCAGTCAGGGCACAAAACATGCTATTTTGAGCAGCTTGACATATTTTATGCTTCCGTTGAAAGTCTGAAAATCAACTATTATATTTTTAGGGGTCGAAATTGGAGAAAGAGATTTAGCGATTTGTTTAGCACTAAAAGGACGTCAATGTCTTCCGCATCACTATAAGTAATGAGTAATGAATGATTACGTAGTCTTATTAGCATTATTATCATTTTCCCTGCGTATTCTATTATATACTTAAAACCTAGAAAAACAACTCTGAGTGACTTTTTTTGAACTCTCAGTGACTGAGCATTTTTGTAATCTAGGTACCGAAAAACAATTTTTGTGCATTTTGTTTTTCAATGCAAATTGCTATTCGCTAGTTTTGAAGAATGCAAAAGACAGTGGCGTAACAGGTGGTGCTAAATTGTAGGATGATTTCTTTACGCTTAGTATATAATAAATTATTTTCAAGGAGGATGCAACAAAAATATTGCATCTTATTTACGTATTTGATTAGGAATTGCGTATTTTTAAGGATGGATTAAAAAAATAAATATGGACATTGATCTTATTTCATATCGTTATATGGGAATTATGGTGAACACAATATGACAAAGAAAAATTCAAATCACAATCTACAGTAGATATGAACGAACTTGCGATAAATTCTCATAGGTTGTCGCACTAGTTATCGCGACTTTCCCTCGCGAACTCTCATTTCTAATAATATTCAAGACAGTACAATTGCATTTTGTAAAATTAAAATATTGTTTTATTAGTGTTTTATTATATTTTATTATATTCATTAGTTTTATTTAATTTGCTAAAAAATAAATACATGTTTTATGTTTATTAAAAAGTAGCGAGATGTGAATATATGTATTTTTATTGGAAAGGGAGCCCATTCGTTTTAATTGTTATTAAGTGAAATAATCAAAAAAGTTGAATACCTAGATGTTTTGTAAATTATATGTTTTAATAAATTGTAAATTACATCAAAAACGAAATCATACTCCCACTTTTTTGAAGGTTGCTTAAATTCTGATATTTTTGTATACAGTATTGATTTTTTGCTTCTGTTAGGATACAGTTTGTGACATTTTGCGTCTAAATAAGCTCAAATTGAGGGATGTTTTTTACACGATTTTATATATATGTATATGTGTGTATATATGTATATATATGTATGTATGTATATATGTATGTATGTGTATGTCTCTGTATATATATAGTATATATGTTTTTTTACATTTTATAAGTTATACGTTTTTATATTTCTAAAGTATAGGTACATATGTATGTCTTATTTAACGTTAGTCTAGTGTCTATATTTTATTTAAGTTTGTATAATGTATGTATGTAGTTTATGTATTGTACTATACTTATGTCTGTATTTTTAATGTATTATAATAATATATCATCTACATATTAGAGATTAGAATATTGACTATTCCTAGGCTGTAAAAAGTTTCACAGGAAAAAAAATAAACTAACTATCTTATCTTATCTTATCTTATCTTAAAAAAGTAAAATATTGCGCTGTTTTCAAAAAACCCTTTCACATAATCGATATGTCACCCTCAACTTGAGCTTAATAGACGCAGAATTTCACACTGTCATCCTTTTAGAAGCAAAAAAAATAGTACAAATATCAGGGTTTAATGGAATTTAAGCAGCCTTTAAAAACTGTGTGTATGATGACTTTCGTTGCTGACTGTACATGTAGGTACAGTGCCGGAAAAAAAGTATTCGCGGATAGAGCGAAACGCAGAAAAACACCTGCATACTTTATTCAGAATAGAAAAAGAACTGAATCATACAGGAAAATGTTAAGCTTTATTAATTCTAAGTTTAACACATATGACAAAAATATACAAACAGCAATTTTAAATTAAAACATAACAGAAATATTAATAGTGTTAAATAACATAGAAATAATAAACAACAGAGAAAAAAAGTATTGCGGGGATTTAAGAAATTTACATATTTGGAGGACATCAAATCGATATCTAATATTTAGTATGCAAACCTTTAGCTTGAATAACGGCTCGTAATCTTCCAGGCATTGAGCTCACAATCTTCTGAGTGTACTCAGGTGATGTTTTGTGCCATTATTCTAACACAGCAGCTTTCAGTCGTTGTCGATTTGTAATGTTATGTTTCCTTACTCGTTTGTCTAAATCATCCCATATATTTTCTATGGGATTTAAGTCTGGGGATTGAAGGGGTGTGTAGTAAGTAAGGTACAGTATAAATAAGCCATTGTCGCACACGGTAAGCCGTGTGCTTAGGATAATGTCCTGCTGAAAATATAAATTGTTAATAATAATTAAGTTTTTTTGCACTCTGTTGTAAATTATTCTGTAAAACTGTTCAGGTATACACGATGGTCCATGATTCCATCAATAAAAACCAGATTTCCAACTCCGGATGAAGCCATGCACCCCCAGAATAAAATCCCACCGCCACCGTGTTTGACCGTCTGTTGAAGATCGGAAGAGTAGCTATTTGTAACTAGGAGTTACCCTGAAAATTGCAGCTCGATCGGTTAATAATTTTACAAGTAATTAACGATCGAATTTTTGGAAAAGCCTTAATTAACAATACTGCCATTTCTTTATTTACAGTACGATTTTGATCGGTTTAGGCTAAGATTTTGAGACTTTTTGAGATTTCTAAAAATATTCAAATGGACCAGTTTAATAGCTCGTATAGTTTTATTTGACGCGACGTCATTAATCATCTAGCGTCCGTCAAAAAAGGTGGTCGCGTATAAAACGCTATAAAACTGGTCCATTTCAATATTTTTTAAAAATCTCAAAAAGTCTCAAAAACTAGAAGAGATTTATGACCTTTCTAGCCTAAGCCGATCAAAATCATACTGTAAATAAAGAAATGGCAGTATTGTTAATTAAGGCTTCTCGAAAATTCGATCGTTAATTACTTGTAAAATTGCCGATCGAGCTGACATTTTCAGGGTACCTTCTAGTTACAAATAGCTACTCTTTCAAGAAATTTCAGCCTGATAATTGCTTTTAACTTTTCAAATAAATTGATAATTAAAAATAAGCACTTTTTCAGCTTTATTAGCCAATTGTTAGTTAACAATTGCACTTAGAGACTTCCGATTGGGCTTAAAATTTTCTAAATTTAATACGGAAAAATTTTTCTTAATTAGTACCTTAGATACCGAAAATGCACAGGAACGGAGTGATATGCGAAAATAAGAAAATGTTCGCATATATTGTTTATTTAAACAATGTTCCACACGGATGCTGCTCTACGGACCCCGCTCATTGTATTCTACGGGAAAAATACATGGGAATCCGTAAAAGCCTGTCCGCATGTCGCAAGAATACATTTTGATGATTTTAGCTCCCTGCCTACTGGACTGTTGGTGCTGTCTCTGCCATCACTCGGCCCAACGGTGCCGCAGCTCGGCGCGAGTGTATTAGCCGGCGCTCGGCCGGAGCGGCAATAGCACCGGAGTTGGGAGAGGCCTGTTTTAGACAAACGAGTAAGGAAACATAACATTACAAATCGACAACGACTGAAAGCGCTCTGTTATACTATTTCTAATGTAAATGTGAAGACATAAAAAAAGCAAGGTTGTCAGATATATTTTCTAAAATTGCTAAGCTCACTATACAATTATATGGAGACATCCAAAAAAAGCGTCATCAAAGTTGGCCGAGAAAAAAAAGACGTATTTCTATTCTTGATCGAATTTATAACCTTATTTACTTGTCAAGACTGTCACATCATATGACAGCCATTGTTTATTTTACAAATTGTGACAGTCACTTGTCAAAAGTTTGACATAACCGAAAATCTTAGACATGACCGCTATTTCCATCTTTCTCGTTCATAGCCAGAGTTGATGACGTTTTTTTTGGATGTCTCTATACTTCATACTTCAGTAAACTGTTAGTTCGTGACGTTCTTAGAAAGCTAGTTTGGAAATATTTAAAAAAAATTCATAGATATAAATTTTATTAGTTAGCATTAAAATAAGGCGTTTAAAATTGCTGGAAAAAAATAATTATCCGGCAATGCTTCGTCGGCAACGCTTTGCTGCCGGCGAAGAGCTGGCAACGGCTTCCGTTTAGCTAGCCAGCCGTTGGTCAGGTAGATCCATTTGCAGTAACCCATTAGAGTATTGCATCCAATGCATCCAATCCAATGCGTTAGATTTATGTGGTCCATTGTGTCGTAAAATGTTTTAGGACGTCGTTAAAATGATTTATGACTTTTGGAATACTTACTTATTTCCGCCAGTGACGTGCATTTCAGATAGGTTTATTAACACAGACAATTTTTTCAGATTGTCTGGCTAAATGAGCATTATTTACAGAAAATTATATTACAAATATTAAGAGTTTTGTATGCAGGCTAATTTTAATCTCCTATATGATTTGAATGAAAAAAATTATTTCACAATTTTCAAATTTATAAATGATATATGCACGTCATTGGGCGGCGTTAGCCCTCAAAGGATTTAAAAAATATACGTCTTCACATTGAGTTTAGAAAGACTATAGAAGAATGGCACAAAATAGCACCTAAATACACTCAGAAGATTGTGAGCTCAATGCCTAGAAGATTACGAGCCGTTATTCAAGCTAAAGGTCTGCATACTAAATATTAGATATCGATTTGATGTCCTCCAAATACGTAAATTTCTTAAATCCGCGAATACTTTTTTTCTCTATGTTATTTAACACTATTAATATTTTTTGTTATGTTTTAATTTAAAATCGCTGTTTGTATATTTTTGTCATACGTGTTAAACTTAGGATTAACAAAAGCTTAACATTTTCCTATATAATTCAGTTCTTTCTCTATTCTGAATAAAGTATGCAGGTGTTTTTCTGCGTTTCGCTCTATCCGCGAATACTTTTTCCGGCACTGTATCTACTTGCTTGAATATGATTCTTTCGGGTGGCCTCTATTGTTTCTTTTATTTTTATAATGGAAATCTGCGATACTATTTTTTCGATAACTTGTAAGTACTAAATCATATAAAAATAGCATATATTCAGTTAAAGTGTGTTATATCCGTATAATAAAAACAAATGCAGAATCATTATGAAACACGTTGCATACCTCTAGCATTTTGTTTATTTCGTTGCATTATCGCCATGTATCAGGTGTTGTTTAACCGGATCACACGGACTGCTTCTCACTGGCCCGTGGCTCGGCAGGTCGCAGTGTTAAATTCGTATCGTATAATTTAGGTACCGCAAGCAACTGTAAAATGTGCTCTTGGGAAAAATCACCGATTGTAAGTTTTCATCTGCATAACATACACGCGAGGTAGTAAAGTTTGGAACAAATTGGATGTCCTTTTTTGAGAATATCTTTACAAAAAAATACTCGGGTCGATTTTGTTTTTTTAAAGCGTTGTTTTTCAAATATTCCCAGATTGGTTCATTGATCATTTGTAATTTTTTAAACAAATTTGTTAAATTGTAGACAACCGCTAATTTTGTCAGCAGATTCGGAAAGAGGACCGGAATTTAGCGAACGGAAGTGTAAAAAAAGTAGTATGTCGAAAAGTAAAAATTTTGGAAACCTTTGCTTTACCAAGCATGAATCGTTTCTAGATTTTTACTTGCATTTGAAACTTGATTTTCCATTGAAAATTTTCATGCTATTGTTAAACTGTCAATAAACTGTAACCAATAAATTCTTTCACCGGTTGGTATTAAGAGCAAATTTAGAAAATGCCAAGGCTTAAGCGTGAATCAGTTTATCTCATCATCTAGTACCATTTTGGTATTTTGTAAGACTGCATTAGAAAAGCGGCAAGCTTCAGGACGTCTTCAATTGTAAGATAAGGAGAAGTAAAATGGGATCAGTATGTACGCCCACAATAAATTAAGAGGCAATTCTTCAAACAATTGACTTTCCGGAAAGAGAGTAAAACAAGTACAATGCTTGTAACTTAGATATTGCAAACTTAGATATGCAGGTATGGAAAATGTTCACTATGACATTAACAACTAAAATATTCGGTGTGAAAGGAAATAATAGGCCACTCCTTGGGCCACCTACGAGCATCACATCGTGATAATAATTTTATAATTAATAAATAAGATGTAAAAAAATAGTTAAAACCATTTTATTGAGCAAACTCAATAGAACTGACATGAGTTCTATAGAGAAAAATCTAAAATATGTTTACATACATATCAAAGTCAAACTTGAACAAAAACAAATAATATTTTCATTAATGTACAAGTAAATAATGTCCACTACGTATTGCAACAATTTAATATATTACCAACTAAATTATTTTGCGCTCCTTCTGTAACTGAATTTGCACTTTTATTGTAACACACACTATCTGAAATCTTGAAACTTGAAAACATGTCAGATGAAATATGTTGATATTTAGTTTTTTGTTTCACACCCTTTGGATCAGGTAAAGATGACGCTGGCAACCCTACATTTTTCTGCCGAAGTCCAGTAGATATATATATTATTATATATATTATTATGTATTATATATATTATTATATATATATTATTGTATATTATAGATATATATATTATAGACTTTACCTTTGTAAGAAATTTCTAGGAAAATCAAAATGATTCTTTACAACAATAACTAATACTCAACAAAAAAAAAAAATACTGTATGTACATTACACACTACAAAGATAAGAATATGAAACCTCTGAATCCGTTACATATCACATTTAAGCCATTTTACTCCTAATGACAAAACAAAACGGTCTTGTTTCTTGTCACATACTCGTAACACGATAACTACTCTCATTGTGGCCGACTGCATTGCACGATTATGATACTATTTTGTAATTATCCCCCACAAAAAGTCTAATGGCATGAGGTCCGGTGACCGAGGAGACCATTGAACCTCTTCGACCAATCCAGTGCCCAAGATACATATCCTTTGGGTACTCCAGAACATGTTTTGAAAAATGTTAATTGTCACGAGTCACGAACGAATACAATATGTAAGCTTTTGTCATCATTGATTACATGATTACTTTGAGCCGTCCAGTATTAGGCAGATCTTCAAATTATTCGATTAATTAGGCAAATCTATGTGCTTACCAGAACGAATTTTAATTATTATTAATTAATAATTTCTTGATTATATCTCATATAAATGTTAAGTAGTGTAAATTTCCATATTTGTAAAGTGTTACAAAATTCTACGTTACATAAAATACATTACATTACTTGTACTACTGACTGTTATAATATGAGTATGTTGTATCCCTTACTCTAAAATATGTTAGATACTGGAAAGTTTACCAGATTTATCAAAGAAAAAACCAGCATATGATAATTGTTACAATTTAAAAAAGTGACAGGTAAATCGAAAACAATATAAATACGTCGTAAGTATAAACTTGTGTATATACACGAGATGAATGTGACGTATTGCTTGACACTACAGTGAACTTCAAGATACTTCCCAGTACTGGATTTTGTACGTATTGTTAGAGATCGTTGTGGACCTAACATTATTTATTTTATACACTTGACATTTATTATATTTTATGGTTATTTTTGTTTATACTCGTGCCCGACTCTCGGTCCTGAAAACCAAAACATTAAGATATCGAGGGAAGACGAGAGAGTCGGGCCCGATGAGACATTATTAGACTTTTAGCTATTGACGTTGTACGTTGACCTGTATTTTAAATAAAATTATGTGTAATTTTGTAAAAAGGGGCCTTTTTGTGAACAATTATCTAACATATCAGAAGTGGGATGCAAATTCATTATTTTGCGAACTGTTAAGTGCCTTACGTGCAAAAAAAAAAAAAAAGTGATAGTGACATTATAAGTGATTTGGACACAATACCCAATAGTATAAAGTACAAGGATATTGGTGAGTCTTTTACGATTCTAAGTTGCCTATCTGTCTGACATATCAATTACCTCATTCGCAAAATAAAAGATGCCACGTCATAGACGTAGTAGAAGTCGTACCAGAGAGGAACGTCGTAGATCTTCCACATCGCGTCGTGAACTAGAAAAATTTGAAAATAAGATCGAAAATAAATTAAAACTGCTTGAAGATCTAATTACTCGTAAATTCAGTGATGCTTCAGTAGAAAGAATATCGTCTACGTCTGCTCGTTCACGATCGAGATCCCGCTACACTCCACCAGGTAGCCCAGAGCGTCATTCTAATAATTTATGTCTTAACCCTAGCATTTCTACTGCCGTTAAAAATGATTATTTACCGATACAAGTACCGCTGACGCAGCGTTATGTAGGGCGTATGGAGCTCGTACCCGAATTTGATGCGTCAACAAGTAGCCTAACCATAAATCAGTGGTTAAATAAGATTGATTCATTAGGTCAGTTATACGGCTGGGATGACCGCGCAAAAATATTTTGCATGATCAGTCGACTAAGTGGTAATGCAAAAGCATGGTACGATTGTCAAACAGAAGTTGATAGTAACTGGCAGCAATGGAAGGAAAAATTAATTAGTGCCTTTCCATCTGTCCGAAGCATAGCGCAAAAATTAAAAGATTTCGTTAACACGGAAAGACAAAATTCCGAAGATATAATTTCATTTTATTATAAAAAATTACTACTTGGCAAACATTGTGATCTACCCGATCATGTCATCACGGATGTAATTATTTCCACTCTAAATAATAACTTACTAAGAGCCAGTGCTCAAGCAGCGGGGTGCAAAGGTACCGAACAGCTGTTAAAATTTTTAGTGGAGTCAGATTTCACAAACATTACGAACCGTAAGCCTGAATCTGGAATTAGTAAACAATCCCAAAACAGGCCTGGTAAATCGCTTGTGTGTTATACTTGCGGCAAAGCAGGCCATAAATCTAATAAATGTTTTAAGCTAAAGACAACCCAAGTAATAGGTCATGACACCTCTGATACAATGACATGCAACTATTGTAAGAAGACGGGGCACACAAGAGAAACGTGTTTAAATTAAAGTCAAGCGGTGCAATAAAAATTAATTATATTTCTGAAGACGACAAAAAATACCATATGAATGCGAAAATCAATGACGAAACGGTAAAGGCCTATGTTGATTTTGGAAGCGCCTGCACTATTATTAAAGAAAATAAAGCAGATCAGCTTGGACTTGAGGTAAATAAAAACAAACAAGTCATAATGCGAGGATACGGCGGTGCAGTTGTAACGTCGTTGGTGGAAACTAGCGCACAGATAAAAATCGATGATGTAGAACGCACAGCTATAATTGTCGTGGTAAATAATAATTTACAAGACATGGATTTACTTATCGGAAGATCATTCACTGAATTACCAGGAGTTTGCGTCATGAAAAATGATGACAGTTTATTGTTCTATGATGATCATTGTTTGCCTATTGAAGTGGCAGAAAAAATGATAAACACGTTTTATGTACCAGGGAGAAAGTGGAAATACTTCCAGGAATTAACAAAATTCAAATCGTTTGCGAACTTTCTCATGGATTCCTCAAACCAACAGGTTCAGAGTGGAACTTTAATGGAACTGTAATTGTTGTTCCACCAAAACAAATTGATATTGTTAATGGAACGGGAATCCTAACAGTCTTTAATGTTAGTAAAGTTCCGACATATCTCAAATCTGGGCAATGCGTGGCGCGGGGAATCTCTTCGGAGCAGTCCTTAGTGACTGAAGTACCTGTAAAACCATCGTCCGAGTTTGAAGGTATCAAGGAGCGTTTGGACAATCTTCTTGGACGATATACTAGTTGTTTTGCAGCTAATAATTCACAATTGGGGAATACTAATGTGGAAATGGAAATAAAACTTACAAGCGATATACCTGTTTGTTACCGACCTTACCGCCTTTCATACCATGAAAAGAGATTGTTAGAAACATTGTTGACGATCTTCTCAAACATGATATTATTGAACCAAGTGTGTCTCCATATGCTAGCCCCATCTTGTTAGTGCGTAAAAAGAATGGAGAAATGCGCATGTGCGTAGACTACCGTAAACTTAATGCGATTACGATTAAAGACAAATATCCACTTCCTCGACTTGAAGACCAGTGGGACCGATTAGCAGGGCAAAATTGGTTTTCGACGTTAGATCTTGCCTCAGGTTACCACCAATTGAAAGTATCCCAAGATAGCCGACAATATACCGCTTTCGTGACACCAGATGGCCATTATCAATATAAAAGAATCCCTTTTGGCCTCACCAACGCGCCATCTGTTTTTCAAAGGGCAATTAACGACATTCTTGGACCAATTCGTTTCTCTTTTGCACTTGTGTATCTAGACGACATCCTTATTATGGCCAAAACTATCGATGAAGCATTCGAAAGGTTGGAAAGAATATTAGAAGTCTTTACCACTGCAGGATTAACTTTAAATAAAAAGAAATGTTCGTTTTTACAAAATGGTGGAACGATTTAATTCTACAATACTGAGAGCCATGACAGTAGTAGTAGGAGAAAACTATGATGCTTGGGAAAGTAAAATTCCAGAAGTTCAATGTGGTATAAATGGTGCAGTAAATAGTACAACAGGTAAATCACCGGCTGAACTATTATATGGTTTTCGCCCAAGGCTAAAATATGACATAAATATCAACACTCAGACAGATAGGTTAGGTAACTTAGATTTAGCGCGTCAAAGTGCCGCGATGAACATTGTAAATAAAGCGAAGCTGATGAAAAAAGAATTTTGATAAGAAGCGTTTGGAGCCGATCCAATATAACGTTGGAGATATGGTGTTGGTAGAACGAACTCCCATGATCAAAGGCCTCTCCAGTGGAAAACTTGTGCAGAAATTTACTGGCCCTGTTCAGGTTACTCATGTATTGGGCAACGATCGATATCGAGTGCAGTCATTGTCACGAGATAAGAGGCGTTTCAAAGGAGTTGTAGCCAGTGACCGCCTCAAATTATTCAAGATTCAAAAAAATCAATAATGGTGAGTTTTTGCTTAATGCTTTATACTTTTGTTTAGTTTCTTGATACTATTTGACCTCAATGGGGCTCAGTAGTGTGTTGGTCCTTTAGGACTTGGAGATTGAAAGAAATTTCCCTTGACACTTGCTGTTTTCACTGTATTTTCCCTTGTTCATGTAGACAATAGTGCGTTAGTCTTTTAGGACTTAGAGATTGAAGGAAATCTCTCTGACGCTTGTTGACTACCATGTTGTTCCTTGTTTATGTAGACAATAGTCGTTAGTCTTTTAGGACTTAGAGATTGAAAGAAATCTCTCTGACGCTTGTTGACTACCATGTTGTTTCTTGTTTATATAGACAATAGTGCATTGGTCCTTTAGGACTTAGAGATTGAAAGAAATCCCTCTTGATGCTTATTGACCTTATATTTTGGCTATTATAATTAACTCGTGACCGAAGACTATACCATGTTAGTAGTGCGTTGACCTGACAGGTTTGGTGATTGCAAGAAATCTACCCTGACGCTTGCTACCTGTTTCAGTTTTCACTTTGTAATTTACTACTTCAGTTTATCGGTTAAAAGATTACAGCACAAAAAAAAGGAAATTTGTTGCATTGTTGCTGTTTTAGTTTTTCATTGTTTACAGATTAGAGGACGGCCCGAGGGCGTGCCTATCCAGGATGGCCGAATGTTAGAGATCGTTGTGGACCTAACATTATTTATTTTATACACTTGACATTTATTATATTTTATGGTTATTTTTGTTTATACTCGTGCCCGACTCTCGGTCCTGAAAACCAAAACATTAAGATATCGAGGGAAGACGAGAGAGTCGGGCCCGATGAGACATTATTAGACTTTTTAGCTATTGACGTTGTACGTTGACCTGTATTTTAAATAAAATTATGTGTAATTTTGTAAAAGGGGCCTTTTTGTGAACAATTATCTAACAGTATGTATGTATATTACCTATAGGCCAGTCAAAATAAAGCTTTTTGACATGACACGATTGATACCTGAAATCCGACTACTGGATACTTTTAAGTTCAATTAAATTGGTGTAAAACGCCTCTGAACACCGCGCGAAATGTTCGGCGGCGCGCTGACAGCCGTGTGAGGTATTGGAGGCGGGGCAGAGCGAGGGGAAGCGGCGGCAGCGACCAGCAAATTTCGCGCGTGTTCAGAGGCGTTTTACACCAATTTAATGGCATTTAAATGAAACAAAGTTGAATGAACAAAGGACGAATTGTAGTTTACACTCTGTAGTTTCCGAATCCGTCGAGAAAATGTTATTTAATCTATCGCTCGACGTGTTATGGAATATTCAAAAATACGATGTAAAAAACTTTATTCGACTATTGTGCAAAAACTATTCATCGGACATAATTCAGTTTTTGCACACTCATTCTTCGTGATATTACCTACATTTTCCCACAAGATTGACTCTTCTTATGCAAAAAATACTCGAATTACGAATTTATTAAGAAAAGGTAATGTTTTGCATTTTTTCCTAATTTTCTCAGCGAAAAATGTACCGATTGACTTGATTTTTTTTTTTCATTTTAAAGGTTTTTGAATTCTCTACAACTTTCCTATTGGATGCGATGTAATTGCTTCAATAGCTTTTCTTCTATAAGCAAAAAACTGAAAAAAATCCATTTTTTTTTCACTAATTTGTTATTAAAAAAAAAAAGTGCAACTATTTCCTAGTCCAATTCATATACGTTTTCATCTAAGGACTGAACTTAAAAGTATCCCGTAGTCGGATTTCAGGTATCAATCGTGTCATAAACTCACCCTTTTCGAGCTCTATTGACTGGCGTACTAGAGTGGCTACCCCATTAGACAGACTCATCTCATAATAGTTGTGTTGATATGTAGATTTATTGAGCTATAGAATCATATTTTTACTAAATAACATCTATCTGACCTTTACGTTTGTTATTGTATACATACTTATACATTTTGTTTCAGTGAGATGTGAACTGAAATATCACGAAAAATAGGAATTATATATAACGTTAGGGGTTACAGGTACATATTTACATAATCTGCACTCATGATAAAAAAGTCAATAATATTTTTTAATATATGAGAGCCTGTCTTTTTTTATCTGTCAAAAAAATAATTTCGCCATAAATAATAAATGGCAATACATGATAAAATATATACCTATACGAAAAGGATTATACTTTTTTAAACTAATTACTTGATAAAAACATCAACCTTGTATTTTTGACATTTAAAGTTTTTAAATATGTTAGGTGATAAATTACTATAACCTTGTAAAAAAACTTAAAATCAGAAATTTGCAATTAAATTATAGGTAACTATATATATCATTTACATACTAATTCCGTCTTATGCGCAGTATTTATATTAGTTTACACCTAAAATAAAAATTGTTTAAAAAAAATTATCGCAATATTTAGTCTACAGAGCGTACTTAGATACGTGTAACTCAAATTTCTATATCAAATAATGTTCTTAGCTTACATAACATTATTGTTATCTAGAGTTACTAGTAATAATTGATAAAATGTACCAACTAACTCGTTATGAGTCATGAGATTGGACATTCTTTAACCTCAAGAACGTTCATCCAATTTTGTCCATCATTGAACAAAGCCGGTAAAAAAATTCATGAAGGGGTACATAAGTCTGTTCAAGAGAGATGTTGACTTCTTAGAAATAATATTTTTTTTAAATATCTTAAATGGGCGTTATTGCCCACGATCGAGCAAGTGTCAAGTAAGTTTTATACTAGAATTTGACCACTCGTTCAAGCAAAAGTGTCAAACCTACCCGCTGGTGGAACCATTTATCGTTTTTATATTACTTGTTATTAAAAGAGAAAAAAGAAATCACTAAATATTCTTCTTATTTCGATTGTTTTTTAATTTTCTATTTACATTTTTCTATCTACATTTTTACCATGGTATTTTTTATCGTCTTATTATTTAGAGGAAATGTAAAATATTTTTATTATTTACACAAAAATACAAGCTGTTAATAAGTTGTAAAAATAACAAAAAATATAAGCTGTTAGCAGCTTTTAAAGTTTATACTGCTCTTACTGGTTTATGTTCAATATAGATTAGAGAAATGTTGCGCATTTTATGGCTATGAAGGTGAAGCATTCATCATATTTTCATAATTTTCAGTAATTTAAGAAATATCCTGGAAAAAAAAAACAGAAAAACGATATTTTGATAAATGTTATTATGTATTTTATTTAAATTTAGTATGTTTAACGTATGTTTCTTTTTTTTCCATTCCGCTACAGTTTCAGTCTTCATTAAAAAATCGAACGTTAACGATAAACGGAAAAAGTCTCAATCAGTCTCAAATATCTAGGAAACTGATTTAAAAAAATTGTATTCTAAAGATTAATTTTTCCAAGAACCCTGATTCCAAAGTCGAAACACGATATATACGAAAAAAAAATAAGTTCGCATCGCAGATTTTTCTTCTTTTTTTTTTTTAAACATCCCGAAATTCAAGTAATGTAAACATTTATGCAACATATTTTGTTGCGAATAAGTATGTTATACTGTTAATAGATAAGCTCATTGGAAATTCATCATTGAAATAATTAAGATATATACAATTGTTTCATTATATTTTCATCTTACACTAAACTAACGAATTGCCCATTCTGCATACATCCAAAATATGTTGCTGTCCCCGAAAATATACTTGTTATTATTATTGCAGTTATCGGTTGCGTCCATAAAATATCTCATACAAATAATCATATATCCATTAAAAACTGTTGGTGATTTACTCTCAAAACTAAAACAAAACACAAAAGAAAAGGATAAATCTGGTAGTATATTCAATTCCCCTACTTTGGTTGTGACAAATATTAATGGGAACTACAAAAAATAAACTTTACTTAAGGTTAAATCAACATACAGGTAAAAGAGACCTGTTATGCTACCAAAGAAAAAACAGCGTTATCTCTTCATCATTTTTCAACTGGACATACATTTGAAGATTTTGCAAATGCTAAGGTCCTAAATGTGGAAAAAATACAGAAAATTGCTTCTTAAAATATTTAAAATATTTCTGAAATGCTCTACATAAACAAACATCAAAACATTTGGAAGTCACATAACTGATATCCAAAATTTAAGCATTAATTACAATAATCTGTTAGAAATATTTTCGATTGCTCTATCTCTATAAAAATAAAAATATTTCTACGATTTAAACTATAAAGTTGTGAGTGCTCAAGACAGATTGCGGTTGTTCTATTCGGTATTAATTACTGTGAAACAAAACCATCCCCATTTAAAGTGAATCGAGCCTATGCAATTATTCGTTTATTGTGGTTATACAAACAAAATAAACAAATATCACAACATTATTAAGATATTAAAATTAAAACAAATGTACCTGCAGGTAGTATTTTAAATTTTTATAAAGCAAAAAAAGTTTTAATAATTATTTATTTATTTTTAATTTATATCAAATAATTTTTTTAGTATTTTGATGTGTTCACGATAAAAAGTTCTATTCAAATGGCTATAAATATACAGGGTATTCCATTACAAAAAAAATTGGGTTATGTCAGTAAGTTTAACGTTTTGCAGTTTGTAAAATTGTGGACACTACGACATAAAACTTGCTGTAAAAAGACTCTACGAGCTGGGACATTGGCGGGACGAGCTGCTACGGTACAAACGGTACATTGCTGAATTTAATAGCTAACGCAAAAATAATATTTCTACAGCCATTTAAGTGGGGCAAATTAAAATGAACACAATGTACATGCGAGTATTCATTTTTTACGTAGTAAAAGTAAGAGAATCGAATTCCCAATAATTAAATCGACATCTTAAGCCGCAAAAAAGTATATAATGCCATTGTAAAGAAGTGTGCCACCTAAGGCCGATCAGTCCAAACTTCGGATAAACGTGGTTTTAACCTTGAACGGCTCTTATGAATGGATTGCTTCATTCATAATTTCCAAGAGGCGCGTGCGCGGTTGCTCCTGGGACTGAACAGTTTCTGTTCGTGGGATCTTTACACTGGCATGATAGACAAAGACCAAATATAATCGGCGAGGTATAGTCTGCCTGTTTTTGTCAGATAATTATTATTTAAACAAAAACTGCACAGTATTCAAAAGTATTGTTTTTTTTTAACATAAACGAGTTATTTTTACCACATATACTTACCCAAATATATTATACTAAAAAATTGTCACCAATAAAACATAAGGTTTACATCCGATGAACAAATATTCATGGTTACTTGACAACCGTTCAAGGTTAAAACCACGTTTATCTGAAGTATGGACTGATGAACCTTAGGTGGCGCCTTGTAAACTATGAACGAATTTAAATTTTTCAAGTAAAAAGAAAAACCCGAGTAATTTCGTGCCAATATCTCAATTTATTCAGGTAGGTATTAAAGGAAAAAGTTGAAAACTAAACATTACTTGTGATCCGCCCTGTATATTTTCGGCTTATTTGTTCACTGGTATCATTTACGCTGGTCCTGTCGAAAACACCCTGCATTATTACGTAATCAACTGTTGACAAACAACATTCAACTGCTTGTTGGTTAGATTAGTTAAATAGTAAAATCGTTTCACCAATCAAAGGGATTATAAAAATAGCAAGACTTAACGAAACGATTATCACATTTAGTGATGCATGAAACATTTAGCGTAATTTGTGGCTTGCATAACTGCTCTCAACATAACTATTAATAAAGGTTAAGGTTATTAGACACACGTGATCTTGGAAGCTATTGCATAAGGAGCAAGACAATAGAAACGTGTTGCGAACAGATTGCTTCTCTGCAACGAGAAACACTGGCACTTTCTACAGAGTAATAAAAAGGACGACAAAAAGCGAGGTGTTTCCACCCGTTACGGTTGTCGCAGATAAATTAAGACAGGTTAATTGCTACAGCAGCTGATAAGTATCCATATAATGAACAAATGAAGTTAAAATGGTAGATTGTACGGAAAAGTGGTTTTATAGCATAGTAAGCAACTGGGACGTTACCGAGTCGTTGACTTTAAAACTGATAAAAAGTGTGATGTTGAGTTAACGAATTAGATAACCTACAGTCTCAGTAGTCTCACTAAATATTTCATCAACCCTGCCTATGCCTGTTATCACTTCAATTTTCAATCGAAAAAGTTGTTTACAATGTGAGTAATTCTTTCCCAAAATGAATGTCACTGACAAGAAAAATGACCCAATTCGAACCCTCCGATTTAGTTTAAACCAAGAAGTATCATGGGCTCATATCTGTCCGCCTCCAGAAGGCGCTGTAGGCAGTGGTGCACTCGAGGTCATGTGATGAATATTTAATATGTCATTCCATAAAATTATTTACTAACAGCTAGTGTATAAAATAAATAGACTAAAGGCCGCTTTACAGTTCGCAATTTTTATTGCCGGCAAGAAAAATTGCAGCAATTTTTATTGCGCGCACGCGTATTTATGTCTGGACAATGTCTTAACAAATAAACATAAATATGCGTCCGCAATAAAAAATGCTGCAATTTTTTTATAATTTTATTTGATTTTCGAGCCCGTCGCGTTATACAGCGAAAAGCCTTCTGATCTTCTTGATTTAAACCACCGAGCGTAAACAAAGGATAAAATTAAAAGACTTGAAGAGGAAACACGCAAAAAAAAAAACATAAATCCTATATTCATTATTTTATGGAAAAATTGGACACTTTTTATAAACATAATCGTAATAACTAATAGCAATATTTTCATTTTTCCTTATCTACTGTATGATACAGGGTGTTCCGTATCATTACGTTAAAATTTCTGGAGCATAAAGAAACAAAAAAGTGGTAGGTCAATTTCTATTCGTTGCAAGGCCCATGAAATTTTAAACAAATAAATAACAAATTTAAATCCGAAAAACAAAATTACATTACATTTTAAAAATGCCCACCCCTTGTTTTTAATCTGTGCACAATATACCAATGGATGGTATATCAATGATTACACTTCTTACTCGACGCTTAGTTTCTCGTAATTTTTGGGCAGCTTGCCGAATACGCTGCAATAATTATTTCTGTAGTGTTTTAAACTTGTAAATCTTTCATGTATACCCAGAAATAAAAATCTAAGAGGATTAGGGTCAGGAGATCTAGATGGCCATGTAACAAGACCCCCTTGACCAATCCATTGTGAATAATTTGAAATTAAACATTGTGGATTTAAATTTATTTGTTTATTGTTTACTAGCGACCCGCCCCGGCTTCGCACGGTTTACGACATCACATTAGAAACCTCTAAAATTATCAGTGTTTCTGTACTATATTATGCATGTATTATACATATAAACCTTCCTCTTGAATCACTCTATCTATTAAAAAAAACGCATCAAAATCCGTTGCGTAGTTTTAAAGATCTAAGCTCTAAGCATACATAGGGACAAACAGACAGCGGGAAGCGACTTTGTTTTATACTATGTTATATTATGATATTTTCATAAGCCTGTAACTTTGGAACGAATAGAAATCGACCCACCACTTTTATGTTTTTTAGTTTTTTAGTCTTAACATAACGATACGGAAGACTATATAAAATATAGAAAAATGACTTTTTTATGAATTACTGTGCATTTTTTAAAATTAGGTACCTACTGCAAAATGTATTTGTAAATGCCTACTATTTCTCAATGAAACTTGGTAGACGTACACCAGTTTTGAAAGATGCTGAAGACAATGACGTGTTGTTTTTCCTAAAAATATCCCTAAAGTAGCTCTCACGCTGGAGATAAGCAACACACAATATATTTTTTACCGACTCTGACAAGCAACAATTTTGACAGCAATCTCTACTTGTTTTGCGCTTTTAAAAGAAGGCTCAAAAGGAAGTACTAGGTTTATCCCGCATTTACAGAGTTAGATTATTAAGTTATTATATTACCTAAACTATGTAATACCATGATTTATTAATCATGGTCCAAATATTTGTGCGAAGGAACTCGGAGGCAACATATCCATTTTCAGAACTGTTATAGGATGACCCCAAATACTGTTTAAACTCTTTTTAAAATTAATTTCCTTTCTGCCACTATATTTGGAGTGAAGTCGTGAACACATTAGATACTTTTCCACTACTTCTACAAATTTTGTATTAAATACTGCGTTGGTCGACGCGTTTTTTTTTTCCAACAAAATTACGAGAATATATGCATACGTCTCTCTTCCGACAATAAACATTGCCGCAACTGGCCATACTTTCGAAGAAGTGATATCGAGCTGCTGTAATGTGAAACACATGCTTTAACTATAAAAGCAATAATATTACGTGTTACCACTGCCTATTGACAGTTGCTTACTGGCTCTTTGCTCCAATATGAGAGCTGCCTAAAGCTTTTTCTCAATTTTCTACCCCCTAGAAAATATTGCTGTAGGCCTTGCCTTGGACTAAAATGTCAACTGCGTCATCCTATTCAATTGTCTTGTGTGCCTTACATTTTGATATGTTCCGATTTCCGTTCAAATCGGGTAACAAATAAGAAATTGACAGATGTTCTAGTTCTTAATGGGCCACTGTGTGTATGGTTGAGCTTTAATTTTTGTAGACATAAAAAACCGTCAAAGCAAACCGCCATTTTTACCGCAAACCAATATTTACCGCAGCGTAACTCCAACTGACATTGACAGATGCAATTATCACATTTATTTCACTTATAGATTATAAATGTAATGTAATGACAACCAAACTGTACAAAAGAACACCAAGCTATATTTATTATAAGCATAAAACACGACATAACCAGAATATCTTATGCACAATTGTTTTCACATCTCGTATTGTGTATAGACTATGCGCTAGTTTACCCTACCTGTCACCCATACGGAACGTTTGAGGAAAGACAAAAAAACGACCACAACAGGTGGGCGAACAGCTTGAATTACACCGCTTATCGTAACGTCCCGTTGCCGTGCCTTCATTTGTCATTGTTTGTATGGAGTTTATGCTGTGTAATTCTGATTCAGTATGAGTTATTTTGAAGCGGCCCACAGTGGTTCAAAATCTCAAAATCTTGGACAAAATTCATTTAGTACTAAAGATATAAACATTTTTTGGTAAAAATTGGTAAATGGGGGTTTTCGACGTCGCTGATAACGAATTTGACATTAATTTTTTAAAAACAAAATGGAGGATTCAATATGGCGTCCAACTTTTGGAAAAAGTTGATGAATTTGAGTGAAAATTGGTATACGGGGGTTTTCGAGGTCGCTGATAACGAATTTGACATTTGTTTATTAAAAAAATAAAATGGTGAAAGGTAGCATTGCATTTTAAAAAATAATTAGGGACATTTTTTAAGCTGTCTGTTATTTCATGGCCAAATGTTACTAATATCTAATCAAATTGCAAAAAAAATAGAAAAAAGTATTATGGAAAAAATGGTAAGGTGTATATTAGATGTATATTCATTCAATTATGTATATAAGATGTATATTCATTTAAAAAATGGTAACGAATAATGGTAAGCTAACCCCGAAAGGACATTTTTGTTGTTTTCTCAAACAGTTCAATTCAATGTTTAACTTTTAACATTGTAATAGTGAAATGATAAAGTTTAAGAAAACATCAAATTAATACTTACATTTTTTCGTGTAACAATAACATAAATTGTATAATGACTAATAAACAACTATTGGATAATTGTTACTTGTATGAAACATTACATACATATTTATGTATGAAAAAACCGTTTTTAAAACATAAATATTCATTATTTATTTGCATATTGAGTTTATTAGTCGCGAAAGTGTGAAATATACGTTGCGCATTTTACGCGTTTTCGCTGGTACTCAGTGCTTCTGCGCACTTAAATATGCATTAACAAAAATGGGGTACCTCGGGGTACTTGAAATTTTGATATGTTTTCAACAAGCGTTTAATAAACGTATTAAGATAAAACGTAGAGTGGAATCTCTTGGAATTTTCAACTTAGCCCTTCACATGTCTACAAATTTTCTATCAACTTAGACAAAATAGAATGCACATCACCTTGTTAATAAGCAATTGAAAAAAAAAATATTTCTGTAAATTTAGTTTTACAGCGTTGTAGTACTGACTTTCAGGAGACGAATCCATATTTCTATGTTTTTATCACGTAACACAAAAAAATTTGACACGGTGGCACGCAAAATGTAAAATTTATCTTGACGCGAGATTGGAATGCTACACACTCGGCGGTCACTTTCACAATGCTCTCACGAAGAATGCAAACCCACCTGGCCCGTACTAATGATCCCAAAAGGTCCCAGGGACGTCCCTAGACATGACTCATGAAAAATATTGATTTTTTGGATTTTTGTCCGGCTTTTTTTGTTATTTTGAACCACTGTGCGGCCCTTTGTGGTGTTTTTATGATTTTTTTATGTCATCTGTTTTCCACCCTCAAAATCTCAAACCGAATAATTACATAATAACATACAATGGTAATTAGTAACGCCTAGTGCTGGTTTCGAGCCCAATTACATTTTCAATGACGCCGCCATAGAGATAAATAGAGATGAGTACCTAAATATTTGTTTTGTTACAGGTGTTCGTTTCTCAACAAAAACCAATTACCAACAAATAAAAGGAGAGGCTCAAGCGACAGGGTATCGCCCATAAGTAGCTTAGAGTTAGGACAGTACTTTAGCCCTTGGTATGCGGATCACATGGGCGCCATTAAGGTAGCAAGTGGTAACAAGTCCGTTGAACAATGGGCTTCGTCAAAATTAAGAAGTAATTATTATATATTTACGTATCCATCTTTATTAAAAATTCATGGTAAGTATATCGGTTGCTGCTGACTTATACAGAAACTGACGCTACAGGTGGTAGTGTGGTCAAAAAAATGGTAATGTAATAAAAAATTGATCTATCATTTTATGTTGACCTATCATTTACAAATTACAATTCGTTTGTCTAAAAATGTTTTAAAAAAACTGTACAGCACACTAAAATGTGATTACCTTATGATGGATGAGTTTCTAGAAACGAAAATGATTTCCCACTCATCGTTGTTGGCCAATTAGAAGTCACAGATCCGGATTTTATCTTATAAAATCTCATTAATGTGAGATATTCAATGGCGAATGACGAAGAATGCACATGGCGGCTTGTATCCTGACCAGAAGATCTACAGTGTTGATACCTAGGAGGTATCTCCCTCTAGTGTGATTAGATGGGACTACATATTCCGATAGGTCCGACAAAGTCAACAACTACCAGGTGTCCTTGTCGGTACCACACTTTAACGGTAAAAAAGAGGTCGATACCTCCTAGGTAACAACACTGTAGCTTTCCTGGCCATGACATAAGCCGACATGCTCATTCATCGTCATTCACCTCTATCAGGTCTAATAAGATCGAAATCCTGATCTGTGACTTCTAAATGGCGAATGACGATGAGCAGGAAATAACTTTCACTGTTTCAAGTTTCCCTGAGCTTAACGGTTTACCGTTAGAGTGTGCTTTCGGCAAGAACACCTGATAGTTGCTGACTTCGTCGGACTTATCGAAATATATCTGGTCTGCCATCTAATCACCCTAGAAGGCGATACGTCCTAGACAGTACTAGATTTTCCTATACGCCACAACATAGGGCGGAAATTTTTTAGAGGGCGGCAATTTGAGAATAAAATAGAACAAAGCAATTACTGAGAGATACAAAATTTAATAAGCAATATTTTAAACCTAAATAAAACCTAACCTAAAATTGTAAACCTAAATAAACCAAAATAAAATATAATTTTAACTGTTCGTAGTAACCCGTGACAACCGTACCTTTATTTTAAATACTTGCTTGCGGGAATTTTGTAGCATGAACTTAGGAACAAACTGCATTCAACACGTATTATGACTAGAATCCGGAAATGTGTGCCATAACTAAAGACCGGATGTCGTTCGTACATGACGTAATTATCAGGGGCGCACTTAGGACGCTAACGTTAATGTGTGTGAAAGACAAGTAAATATCTACGTTTATTGTCAAATACAGATAATATAACGTCTTACCTTTGTACTGGTTATAGGTATAATATCCAATATGATCCGTATTAAGTTGTGTAGTTTAACAAACACTGTAATGAAACACTAATATTCACTTGTAGCACTAAAATAACACTGAATAACCAGCAACTGTTGTAAATGTTCAGTGGTTAAGTTGTGACGTCTATCGTTTAAAATCCATTTCAGTTTCGAAAATGTACGTTCAACGTCCACAGAGGTCACTGGGGCATATTTAAAATATGTATAATTTTTTACAGATGGCACATTTAGGGTGAGTTCATCACAATCTACTTCTTTACCTTCAAATAAATCTACTATACGGCACACAGTTAGAAATCCCGGATTGTTCTGCAAAACGGTATTAAATTTGTTCTGCACACGTTCAGCACTAGGTACAGGTACCCGGAAAATAAACTGTCGCAAGTCGAAAACGTTATTTACGGCATTAATTATTGAATAGCCTGTTGCTGTCACAGGTTCTTCAAGGCGACGAATAACTGAAGGTATCTGTGAATAATGAAAATGTATACTCGCTAAATCTTCGTAAAGACTAGGATTATTAAATTCTCGTTGAGCATTTAAAATAGAATTTGCTTCACTTGCGTCTAGTTGCTGTATAACACTTTTTATGCCATCAAAGTGAACGTAGTAATATGATGCTGCTTCTAACCACGTACCCCAACGTGTCAAAATAGGTTCTGGAGGTAGTGGTACATCTGGAAGAATTTCTCTGAATAATTCTATTCGGACTGGTGCTTTCAAAAATATTTTCTTTACATTCGCTATCAACTTGTAGACATTAGGATAGCACTCCCTAATTGTTTCAGCGACTCGGTGAAGGCCATGAGCGAGACATGTCACATGCACCGCGTTATAGTAAGTCTCTCGAAACTGCTTTCCAGCCCTTTTCATATATGCGGCCGCATCCGTTACTAATAGCAGCACGCGACCTTTGTGCATTGCATAGTTCTCACCCCACAACACTTTGAGACTATGATCTATTAATTCACACACAGTGTCCGCGTTCACTCGTGTCATAACTTCTGAAGACAATAGACGTGCTGGCATTGGTGTAGTCTCATCCATCCCTCCCACTAACACATTTCCAATATTCCGACCACATGAGTCGGTAGTCTCGTCAACACTAATCCAGATATATTTATCTTTTATCTCAGAAATAATTTTTGCTTTCACGTCCTCGTACATTGTCGGCACGTAGTTTTTTCTCAATGTGGATTCTGCAGGTACAGTAACATTATCGTACTTTCCATTAACGCAGTTTTGCAAAATTGTCTAAACTCTGCATTCTCTAGTTTATGCAAAGGAATATTACACCCCACCATCACTTTTAGCAAGTCGCCGTTAAATTGTTTTTGCCGTTCACGGTTTGTCTTACTATTAGTCACACGAGCTTTGTGATTCTCCGAGCGCATATGTTCCACAATACGTGTTTTAACATTCCACGATATGACGCTTGTACACATTTTACACTTTAATTCTGTCCCGTCAAATTCTAAATCTGGATAATCTTTTATCCACTTCTCCACCGTAGATCGATTAGGAGGCCGACGAGACATATTCACGATCCGAAAAAGACAAATCAACAAGAAATAAATCGCTAATAACGCAGTATCATTCGCGGTAAAAAAATCTGCGACGCGTAATGTTCGAGAGTTACCTGGATACTAAATAAATGTAACACGTGAGAATTCGCGAGAATGACCGCAGTCAGTGGTAACCTTGACACGCGCCGCTGCAATAAACAGGAATCAACAGGATGCAATTTGTCAACGCCGGCCACAAATAAGATGCAATACCTATTTGAAGCGCTGGCCGGAGTAACATTGTAAAGCGCAATTAAAAAAGTCAATAACAGTTTAGGAGAACACCAGAAATATTAAGATTTTCCATCGACGGACCTGAGTACGAACCTGAGATGTACGAACAACATCCGGTCTTTAGCCATAACACAGGGTCGACACCATACAACTCTATGATAATTAAAATATAAACAGTATTTTTAAGCGCCTTGTAAATTATACACACATGTATTTCTTACCCGTGCATACGTACACCACTGACCGTACCTGGTCACGCGCTGGGACCTTGCCTTATGACAAGCTTTCCAGACCCTAATTATGAGACTTACATACTTACGTACTGAAATATGTAGTAATATTTTCATAGATTTGGAATATCTTGACCGTCGATCAATTAACTTGATAAACTTGTGGGATTATCGGTCAGTTTATAAAAAAACGTTTCGGCTTTTTCAGCCATCATCAGAGCTACAATTATAAGAACAAACATTTTTTAACCTATAAATTTATACTAGTAACACAATCTATTTTCTCTACTTACGCTCTAATTACTCTAGTTACTCTAGTAACGTACAATAGTAAGTTACTAGAGTAACTATAGTATAAATTTATATAAATTTAACTTATGAATTTATATAAATTCATAAGTTAAAACAATGTTTGTTCTTATAATTGTAGCTCATGATGGCTGAATAAAGCCGAAACGTTAGAAAAAAAAAACAAAAACTTTTATTTTCATAAACTGACCGATAATCCCACAAGTTTATTAAAGTAATATTTTCTATTTATATGTTTTTAATAGTAAACATAAAAAAAACGTCATCAAATCTGGCAATGAACGAGAGAGATAGAAATAAGCGGTCATGTCGAAGGTTTTCGGTTATTTCAAACTTTTTGACAAGTGACTGTCATAATTGTAAAATAGATAATGGCTGTCATATAAGGTGACAGCTTTGACAATTAAATAAAGTTATATTTAAGATATAATAGAAATACGTCTTTTTTATGGTGGGTTCATGCAGAAATTTTTAGTAATAAGAATAAGAATAGTAATAAGCATAAAAGTTAAACCTTCGTTTTATAATGACCCAGTTCATGCAGCAAATCCTTATTTTTTAAATTATTACTAAAAATTATGTTTACTGCATGAACTGGGTCACTATAAAACGAAGGTTTAACTTTTATGCTTATTACTATTCTTATAATGGTGGGTTCATGCAGAAATTTTTAGTAATAAGAATAAGAATAGTAATAAGCATAAAGTTAAACCTTCGTTTTATAATGACCCAGTTCATGCAGCAAATCCTTATTTTTAAAATTATTACTAAAAATTATGTTTACTGCATGAACTGGGTCATTATAAAACGAAGGTTTAACTTTTTATGCTTATTACTATTCTTATTCTTATTACTAAAAATTTCTGCATGAACCCACCATTACTCGGCCAACTTTGGTGACGTTCAACTTTTTTTTGGATGGCTCGATAGTTTAATGGCTTATAAATGGGTTGTTAAAGACAAATTTAAGGAACCTCAGTGTTTTTCTTTTTCTTAGTACCTTCAATTGTACCATAAACAGAATTTAGAACAGGAAAGCGTAGCGCTCTAAATTATTAGTTCAACCCAGATAAAACCACTTACTTCAGATTGCAATATATGTATTAATAACGTTATTAAAGTACCATGAAAGCAAAAAAGAAAACAGTCTATTACAGATTATGTAACGTAAAATACTATAAGAAATGGTAATGGGAATACATATGATTTAATATCAATAGTCCTTGTTTTTATCTATTGCAATTAATTATACTAATATCTTTATACTTATGAATCTATAGATTCCTTATATTGTTTTACAAACTGTTTTGGAAGGAATGTTATAACATTTCAATTAATAATGTAAATATATTGCTCTGAAAAAAATACAATGACCACCCATCTTACTAATAAAGTTGTAGCACGGTGTCCGCCCGGCATAGGCGTATCATAGGAAAACCACCGATAATTTTATACAATGGTCGTTTTTAGCACATATGATGGTAAATGATTTTGTACATATGATGGTAAATGATTCATAAGTGAAAGTACGTAGTGCAATACCAAATTCCTGAGGTCAAAATACCGTGATGTAGGTAAACTTACCTTAGTCCAATTCTTGATGATAACCAAATCAAAGTTCAAAGTTTTAATTTTGTCTGATTTTTTTTCTATAATTTCTGAATAAATTGAGATAATGGCACAGAGATCCGGGGTTTTTTTGAAGTGACATTTAAATGTATTTATAGTTTTCATATCACTGGTAAAGGGCGCCTCCTATACCACATCGTGCTTCTTTAAAAAGTTATACCAACTTTTTTTAAGTAGAACATACATATTTAGGTGAAGTCGGTAAGAATAACCATTTTATAAGATATATTTTGTAACGAGTCATCCAAAAAAAAAACGTCATCAAATTTGGCTATGAACGAGAGAGATAGAAATAGCGGTTATGTCTGAGCTCAAAGAGAAACTTTGTTGGTGACTGTCACAACTGTAACATAAATAATGGTTGTCACATAACAAGCCTTGAAACAATAACGATAACAAGCCTTGACAATTAAATAAAAGTTATAAATTTAAGATTAAGAATAGAAATACGTCTTTTTTGAAAACTTTTTTTTTTGGATAGCATGTTATATATCCATAATCGCATTTGAAATTTTGGATACAATTAAATATGTACAGTACGCCAAGAATAGCTTTGCCCGCGAATTGCGCACAAAAGAACGTAGTACGAGATAGAACGACTATGGCTGAGAGATATATGAGATACCCACACACAATACCAGACTGTACTTCTCGAAGCGTTCACGGCTGCAGCTTCAAATGAAATGAACACAATTTCAGGATGTTTCTATTGCGGCCAGTCAAAGCTACTTTTGGTGTACTGTATGTGCATTCAAGTTAATTCACAGATCGCCACTTTGTCAAAATAGGCTTTAATTGAAAGAGAAATAATGAATGAGCCTTTAAAATTTAGTTGCTGTCATACATTTTGTTGTACCTACTGTCTGTCTACGAACCCTAACAACTATATGTTCGGGCAAACGCAATTTTTCAAATAAAATATTCACTGTCATGCAAAAATGTACAACCACGCTTTAAAAACCTAAAATACAAAAAAAAAATATATATAAAAGTACATAAATTTGCAAGATAATATTATGTTGAAAATTATTATTAGCTTGGATTTGTTATGACTTTATGGCCAAAAATATAAAAATCTGCTAAAAATGCTGACAACTAAATGTTCGGAAAATCGAGAAACCTGCCCTAAAAAGTAAATAAAAAAGATGTTGTTGCCGCGGTAACCATTAATTTCACAATTTAGATATGTCAGTCACAGGTGCTTTCTGGTAGTTTTTGCGAATATTCGTTATTTTTAAATAAAAGTGGGCCGTGGACGTGCGACTGATCAAAAATTGCGGCAGCTCATTGTAAAAAAATACTGCAGTGGCAAAAAAAATCCGCGAAATTGCGGAAGAATTGTGCTTTGCAAAGTCTACTGTTGGGGACATATTAAAACCGCGAGACTGGAAATAATTACCGCGAAATTTGGATGTAAAAGGTAATAGTCCTAGAAAACCCAGACTTGTTACTGAATGGAGCCAAAGGTTGTTGGTGAAAATTTGCAAAAAAAATCGCCGGAGCACCTTAAGGGATATAACAGCGCAATGGAACTCTGAAACAGGAGAAAGGCTATCCCGCGAATGTTGCAGAAAATATATTCATCAGTCTGGGCTCAGTTTTTATAAGATATTATTTTATTTTTTGAAATTTTTAATTTTTAAATTTTCGTAAATGATCGTAGACTAAGGAAAGCCTTTATTAACTGAGGTACAAATAAAAATCGACCGAATTGGACCAAATCGAGGGTATCGTGGACTGTAGAAGACTGGTCAAAAGTAATTTTCAGTAGCGAGTCCAAATTTGATTTCTGCGTAGGTATAAATGAAATTATGTATCACGCTGATAGGTGTTTCGTGGAAAACGCCGTTTTTTTGTATGTATCACCCTGTAAATTTAAGGTAAACCTTATAGCAAAGTATATACGTTTTATAACATAAAGAATGACATAAACATTATTTGTAGCATCTTTTAAACTGCATTTTACTGTTTATTTATTCTTAATTAATCTTATATATATAAATCTCGTGTCACGGTGTTTGTGGTTGCACTCCTCCGAAACAGCTCGACCGGTTTTAATGAAATTTTGTATGTATATTTGGTAGATATGAGAATAGGTCGT
Source organism: Aromia moschata (assembly GCA_029963805.1). Lineage (NCBI taxonomy): Eukaryota > Metazoa > Arthropoda > Insecta > Coleoptera > Cerambycidae > Aromia > Aromia moschata. Next base: position 141,659 of record JAPWTK010000255.1, read on the forward strand.
AAAGTATATTTCATACCGCTAGGTGATTAGGGTGTCCCTATCCAGAAAAATGTTTTCTATTTTTTTGACAAAAAATTTTTTTTTTTTTTTTGCATCAAAAAATACCTATAAACCCAAATTTTCAATATGGCAGAACAACGTTTGCCGGGTCAGCTAGTTTAATAATAAATAGATGTTCTATCTAGAAATTGGCAATTTGGTATAATAATATGTGCTGCAATTTTTATTACTCCAGTAACTGTAATCAACAAATTATTTACAGGTGAACCCAGATTACTTGGTAAACTGAACAACCTTCTCAAAAACGAAGCAATTCTGGAAATGAATATGAAAACTCTGGCACCAGCATTTAAGGATCCGGTGAAAAAAAAATGGTTTGAGGAGGTGCTGGACAATTTCTCGAAATTATGGGAAAGTAATTTATAGATGCCGTCAGACAAGATGGGCTGTAACTGACAATAAATGTGGTGAAGATAATTAGTACATTGTTGATTGCCAGCATGTTAATGGAAAAAGTACGTCATATTTTTCATACTTAACAAGATTTGACAATAAATATTTATTGATAATCTTCCGTACAAATATCATCATGTCTTGGATCCAAAACAACTGAAAATGAAAATTTATATTTATTGTTATTATAATTTATATGTTTAAGATAACTATAAGTTTCCAATAATAGATTCATCCACATTGCTTATTACATTTCGGATGTTATGTGTAGTATCTACTTTCGATTTGCTCACTTTTAGGTATTTCATATTTATAACATGTGCTCGTACTCAAAAGAAACAACTTAAAATCTTGTTTTAAAACATTTCATCGAATTTAAACTTTTATGTTTAAAAAAATGTAAAAAACATTTACTATTCACATTGTACGTTAATAGGTCATCAGCTATAAACAATATTATTTGAAGGATATATTATTTGTTCGGATATTTTAAATTTTGTTATAATCTGTTCTTGAGATGTTTAGCACAAAGTAGCAATTTAGAGCTGAATATGCAATTCAAAATGTTCATGACTTCTCGTGAATTAAATAAGTTTGTTTTTTAATTACCTTTATTGGGTGCACTTCAATTTTTGTTTACAATGAAAATTTATAGCAGTTTCTTTTATCTGAGAAATCATTAGATTTCACTAAATCTCAATGTTCATTGGTCAATTAGGTGAAGTTTAATGAAATCTACCGATACTGAATCTTAGGTAAAAGAAATGCAGTAATTTAATAGTGAAACGAAACTATTGTTTCCGTTTCACCATTTAGATTTCCATGAAATCTTAAATGAATATAGACTAATGAATAAATATGTTATATGGAGTTGTAATCATACAACTTCCTGTCAATTGTGATAATAATATAGTAATAACGTACTGCCCTCATAATTATGTTTAGGTACCAGTGACTTTAAAAAAAAAACCTTGACTCAGGAGTGTATAGCAAAATAATCGAATGATTCAAGATTAGTAAATTTTATTAATACTTTTGTATACCCATGTCTAATAAAACAAATTATAAGTAAAACCGTGTTTGTGTCTTTAGATAAAGTCCCACTATATTTAAATTACTTTCAATTCAGGTAGGTGCATTACTAGGTACTAAAGGCCCGCATGAGTAAGTGAAAATGTAATTGATCAATAATCGTCAATTACTTAAAACAGCGATGCGAGTATGTAATCAAGACGGCATCATCGTGAGGATCGTAGCATCATAACAATATTATTCATTAGTAGGGTCCAGAAATGTGTGCAGCAAAGCAGGACTCGACACTATAAAACACTATGATAATGGTACCTAAAAACCGTATTTTCTAATATAATAATGCGCATGTATTTCGTTCCCGTGCTTCATACGGCATTGACCCCTTCCCTAATACTCTCCAGACCCGTGTAATGTCGTGTATGCGCAGTAGTAAGCCTTCCCTAATGGCGTCGTCGAGGGAACGCGGGATAGTCTTATGGAGTTTTACGTGCGGGCACGCAAACATTCCGAAGCCTACTCATTAATAATCGCACTGCAAATACCAAAAGTTAAGATCCAATGATGCCGATTATTGAATGCTACGATGTAGCATCATTCTGATTCCTGCTCGTCACGTACGTACACGATTATACGATTCCAAATAAGCATTGTTGTAATGCGTCAAATGAGTATTTGTACCTATACACCCATGATTTCGTAGTTACTCGTGCAGGTCTGTGATAGGTACATGCTACATATCGTAAGATAAAAATAAAAAGAATGTCGTGGAATCGAACCCACATGTCATGAATTATTACTCTTAGAGCTGTCAAGTTCTGAATTTTTATCATCAAAAATATGAAATATGGTAATCACGGCAGAATAAAGCTTTTATTATCGAAAGGTACTTTAAATATAAGGGGTTGTAAAAGGGTTGTTTAAATGTAATGGCAGAAATGTAATTTTCTTAATAATAAAAACTTCACAACTTGACAAGAGTAATATTTCAAGACATACAGGATCGATTCCACGGCATACTTTGATGACGTTTTTTTTTATCTTACAATATATAATTTCAATGCAACTTCTCCTGGATCTACTGTGAAACCGGCCATCCCAAATTTTAGTTTACGGACCACAACTGCTCACCTAGTATATTTTCAAGAAAATGTTTCAAATAAAAATTGCTCGAACTTGTAAACCCTACAAATACAGTAAGTTCTTCTACTCTTTTCTACTAGTACTAAGTAGTTCTACTTCACCATAATCATAATTATTTGGAAAACTAGAGAAGGGTAGCAAAAAAAATGTGTCGGGTAGATACAATATGTATTTTAATTTTTTTGGTAAACATTATGCAATAAAAAATAAAGGTTTCCATTTGCTCTTTAAGATGACGAACAAGTAAAAACATCTCAATACACATAACATTACATTTTCCTGCAATACATATACTACAGTGCAACAACAGTAGCTTTGCCCCTGGCCACAGTAGACAAACCCTGAAATTGTGCTCATTTATTTTGTAGCTGCAACCATGAACGTTTCGAGAAGCAAAGTCTGTTAATGTTTATTTGTAGATATCTCATATTTATATCTCTTTGATATTGTCGTTCTACCTCATACTACGTTCGTTGTGCGCGCTGTTCGCGGGCAAAGCTATTCTCGGTGTACTGTAGGTGAGTAGGTTATGGTCTGCAAACTAAAATCTGGGACACCCAGTATTTGACTCAGAGGATTGATAAAGCGGATCACTATTGGATGACCGCATACCCAGATCTTTTAGCAGCAGTTGCTCTTGCCAAATATTACAACTCCCTTACAACTTACAAGGTGCACAAACCGTAGTTTCTTCCATATTCAGTTCAGTTCTTCATTCAACGTCGGATAGCATCTTCTATGCCTAACCAGTGAGTAGAGAACCCACAGACGCTAACAGGAATGGATTAAGGAAAATTAGGTAGTACTGGCACCTGGTGGAATTGAAAATTCTTGTCATGTTGTTTGCCTGTCACTAAAATCCCCCCTTAATTCAAATAAGACCTCCGTTCTGGCATACAAAAACTTTGTCCTTTTGATTGGTCTTACATATGATTTATTAAAAATTATTTATTTTACATGTATAATTTATCTACATTAATGTCGCAGCCTTGGGAATTAATAAATAGGAAGTACAAGGAACATCAAGTAAGTATTGAAAACTCTTAAAACAATTAAGAATAGTAAAATAAATAGAATCTAACCTAATATATATAGACATCCAAAAAAACATCATCAACTCTGGCTATGAACGAGAGAGATAGAAATAGCGGTCATGTCTAAGCTTTTCGGTTATGTCAAACTTTTGACAAGTGACTATCACAATTTGTAAATAGCTGTCATATAAACAATAGCTGTCATATGATGTGACAGTTTTGACAAGTAAATGAGGTTATAAATTCGAATAAGAATAGAAATACGTCTTTTTTTTCTTGGGCCAACTTTGATGACGTTTTTTTGGATGTCTCTATATATTATGCATCTACAACAAGCATAATATGTTACAATAATATTAAAGACAGTATTATATAAAAAAACACATTAACTTAGATTAATAACAATTGTTAAAAGTTATGATAGTGATGCCATAGATAGTGATGTCTGGTCAGTTTTTTACAGGAGTAAGAATGTTAATGAAGCTAATAAAACGGGTAAAATATCTCCTCTAATCAGTGGTGGCTGTTGGAAATTTAAATTCTTATATCTTTCTAAGAAAACATGGGACCGACACCAGAATATTGGATTATTACTTGACCCGAATAGAAAGCTTCAAGGCAAAAAAAAACTTCAAACGAATCTTGAACTTTTTTTTCTTTTACACTCGAACCCCTCTTAAGTCGCCAAATCCGTGCATCATTACCTGTTTAAGTCGCGAAATTTTGCCTCTTAAGTCGCGATCATAACCTCAACTTTTTTGTGTTTTAACTGCAAAAATAAATATTTAGAGATATACCACGGCACTTGTTATAACGAAAAATGAGCCAACTGAAAAAAAAAATCAATGTAAGTATACCCAGTCGTGCGTGACAAAGTTCAATTTTCCACTTGAATGAATATTTTAACGCGACCTAATAGGGGGAAACGTGGTGAAATAACAGAGGATGTGAATTAAGCGAAGGTGAAATAAGAGGGGTTCGAGTGTATTTATTTTATTACCATAGAAACTTTTTTAGTCTTGTGGTTTTGGCTTTTGGCAATACATATTTTCAATTTTCTTAAACCTTCGCTACCGCGTGTCTCATGTATGGGCCGGACATTTTCTTCTTATAAAGTATCAACAGATATACGAGCCATGATGGTATGTATACATGTTAAATTCAAATTTATTCAGTAAAATCTGTTATGGGAATAAGACTGCATTAGAATAGAGTATTACTGAATGTGCAGGATATGAAAATTCTAGAAAAAATATTTAATAAGAGTAATTGCATAGGAAATACCAAATCTTTTCGAGAAGATAAAAGGAGTAGTCTATTTGCAAAAGTTTTTCTTTCTTATGGTGGTAGACAACGTGCTAAAGATAGATAGACAGCTATTACAAAATCTCAAAAACGAAATGCTGGTTTGACATAAAAATTCAAATATCTAACTGTAATGGAATGAAACTTCGTAAAAGGCACAAGTTTAAAATGATAGAATTTACTTGGCAATTTAAAAAATATATATATTTTGCAGCCTCTGCAAGATTTTCTGGGGTGATGCAGATTTTTGAAAAAAAATCAGCTTCTCTTTCTAGTCTTAAATTTCCCATATTTCCTTATGAAAATACAAGATTTTCTAATTCTACCAGCCACCACTGCGTTAGATCAAGTTAAATGTGTTAAATTTCTATTAATAATATCATCATCTATGTCACATTAAAAATCACCATGTAATAGAATATCTATATCATGAAAACAGAAACAAAAAAGAGAATTTTTGTAAGTTAAACCCAACACAGGATGTCTTAAGAAAATTGTAAGGATTCGATTAAATTAGATGAAATCAATTTTAACAGTTCCGTTGCTAAAACAACTTAAGTGCCTGTTTAAATACCTGTTGAAATACATTCTTGATAAAAAAGGATATGTAAGATAAGCTTTTCATTCGAGTCGGTGTATTATTGAATAAAGAATAAATCAAATGCTTTCATGAAAGGAATACATAATAAAGATGCTGGTGGTAGCTTTGTATTAATATTTCGGACTGAATTTCAAAACTGCAGTCAAATACACATTTATTATTGTAATAAAAATATAAAATGACACTGACTGCATCCAAACAGAAGAAGTAAAAAAAACACACGCAACAACAGAACACGCTGTAAAATTTTATATAACAATATTTTGTATCTAAATAATATTCTATTAATATCAAAACAAATCACGAAAAAAACTTTGTAAATAATTTTTTGCTAATTTATATATTAAGTAATCAATAATTCAATGATAACTCTCAAATTTAATTCCTAACAATATGGGTAATGCTTACAACCCAAACTATTTTTAAAGAATAATTAATGGTAACCATGATAAAATTTACCATGATACCATATCAATATGTTCAACAAAATGTCACTTTTACTGCTGCATCTTTGAGTTTTTATGACAAAAACTTGGTCATACGGACCCGCAACCAAGCTTGTAAAAAGTATGTATCTTATTTGCAGTTGTACATTACATCTGTAAATACTTACCATAGATATCTATAGAGAAATAGATCCGCATTTGAACGAAATTCCTGGGACAAATTGAATATTGCGCAGGGGGATCATGGGCAAAACAATACTTCTAACACGTTATGCATACGAAGGGATCTGTAAAAAAGTTCAATGTCCTGGTAAATTTGGGACGAATGAAGACATAATTATAATGATAAATGGTAATTTAGATATAAAAAATACTTAAACTCAATGTTGTCTTTTAATAGGAATGAATTGCAAATAAATGCTGTATAATGCAGTTAATATTATACACGGTGTTGAAAAAAGGTCGGGTACCGGAATAACTCTGTTGCAACGCATCGCAGCGGAAAATGTCAAAGGGAAAAGTTGTTTGGTTTCAAAAAGGGGAATAGTTTGCAATTTAAAACACCCCCCACCCCCTCCACCCCCTCTGCGGGGGGTGGGGGGTAAGTTCAGTTTTTTAAATGGAAACCCATATTTATTATTCGTGGATGGTGTTCTACGATAAAAAATGAGCATCTATTATTTGAAAAAATTTTTTGTCCAAGTTCATTCTTGCCCAATATTTGCCACAAACAGCCGAAGAAGAGAGCATATCTCTCTTGACGATGCGAGGTTGGGGGAAATCAGCAGCGATCTTGCAACCAAGTGCGAGATCTGTTCAATCACATTTTCCGAATCGATCGAGGTCTCGTCTCAAAAATCACCGTGAACAGAACAATTTAGTTATTTAGGTTTTGATTTCGACTATCTCATGGGGATTATTAGTAAAGGATGGGCCTGAACAAGAAAAAAGAGACACACGATGTCCGCTTTCCAGCTAACAACATGATGCGCTAATAAAAAAATAGGGGTTTTCATTTGAAAATTCAAACTCACCCCGCACCCCCCGCTGAGGGGTTGGAGGGTGGGGTGGTTTGATGTACAAACGTTTCCCCCTCGAATACAAACAACTTTTTCTCTCGCAACTTTTCGGTGCAAAAGAGAAAAACAGAGGGTTTCCCGGAGGGGAAGTTAATTTGCGCACAGTTTTTATTTTGGCTGTTTATGGCAAATATTGGGCAAGAATGAACTTGGACAAAAAAAATTCTCGAACAAAGATGTTCATTTTTTATCGGAGAACACCATCCGCGAATGAAAAATATGGGTTTCCATTTAAAAAACTGAACTTACCCCCACCCCCGCAGAGGGGGGTGGAGGGGGTGGGGGTGGTTTAAATTGCAAACTATTCCCCTTTTTAAACCAAACAACTTTTCCCTTTGACATTTTCCGCTGCGATGCGTTGCAACAGAGTTATTCCGGGGGTACCGACCTTTTTTCAACACCCAATATAATATAATTATGCAGCTGACAACCCAGTACAAACAACTTTTGTGACATCCCTCGTATCCCTAAGTTGGTATTATTTCTCCCTAGACAATGCCCATGTGGTAATACTGTAACATTTGCGCATAATCGAAAAAGGTCCACAGTCATGGGTAGATAGATGTTCAACGACAAAGTGACCAAAATTTAATGTGCTTGCCTATGTAAATATGTATCTATTTCTCTAGTAAGAAGTCTATGGTACTTACACTTATATAACCATGAACAATAAAGAACACATACAATAAAATTGTTCACATATTTTTAATCTCCACTGAGATTCTTCATGCTAAAACAGTTGATGTTTGTTATTCATATATCACTTCTATACTGTTGACATTATAATTATAAACTGTAATTTGTATAGACTAAGGGTCGATACTTTTACTCCCAGTTAACACCAGATTAACTAACAGAGCTAAGACTGTGAAAATGTGTAGTCTAATGAATAATGTCTCTAGACCTTTTCACAGTCTTATCGTCTGGTTAATTAATATGGCCTTAACCGGGAGTAAAAGTACCGTCCCTAATAGGATTTAAATTAATTTATGTATGTAATACAATGAGACATTTAAACGGAAGTAATATATCACAAATTTACAAGTGAATTGTAGTAATATATTATATTACCTTTATAGTGTATTACATTTTATGACTATTTTTCTAGATGGCTGGGTAAACTTGAATTGCACTTTAGTAACCATTTTTGATGAAAACTTCACGAAATTTTCTCCTTGAACCACTGTCAATCAAACTTTTTAAATATAGACATTTGGACACCAGCTTGCAGATCTCTACTAACTTTTTTACCATTCACAACCAATATTATGGGTGTTTCTACTCTGATCAGCCGAAAATTATAAATCTAAAAAATATGAAAATCATAAAATTATTAAAAATAATAATAATAAATTTTAATAAAGCAAAACGTGTTTTTTGTAAAGAATGGGCCATACTTCAGGAATATCGTCTTTACGAAAATAAAGTAATTTTTGCTTCCCTAAAAGTTATGGGCCTGGGATAATATTTGTTTTATTGCATTTTGTAGGATAATTTATTTATTTTTTGGGTAATTGTACTTTTCTGAGTGGCTATGCCACTTTATTGTTCCCCTTGATTGTTTATTAATAATAAGAATATTATTCTTATTACAAATTATCTTTATTTAATAATGATGCAAATTTTACACAAATTTGTAAATAAACTATATATTTTATGTTACTTACATTTTGTTTGTAAGAAAAATCAACGTCTGTCACAAATGGCTCAGGAATTGCAACAGAATCTCCTATAATAACACCTTTTCCATCAGCTAAATTGAAAATCGTCACAACCACACACGTTCTTGTCTTATCAACTAAACAAAAGGTACTAAAACATAAGCATTATATAGAAATATTCGTAGACAAAAAAAAAAACATAATCGGAAAACTTAAATCAAAATATTCTAATTGATAAACTGAAGTACTTAAAGACCTTGTAAAGTTGTTTGTTGAAAAGTTGTACGAAAATTAAATGTAAAAGCTTTGGTATATTATAGCATATTTATAATTCGGTATACACCAATATTACTTACAAGGGTACTGTATCCTCATTTCTAACTGAACAAACTACTTTTCCTAAAACTACTTTTCCTCATTAAGACCAGGTTTCAACTCTGACAATTTTACTTCAACAAGTTTAACTGTTTGGCCAGTCGAGGATGTATAGCTGCCGCCACCAAAGGGCCCAATTGTTTTATATCAATTGACTAAAACAATATTAACAGTAACAGTGTAATTTCCAATACGATCAATAGAACTATATATACAAGGTGTTTCCTAATTTCATGTCCTTACTTCAGAGGGTAATTCTACGGTAAAAAATATGGAAGTGGAAAAAAGTTATAATCCTAAAATCAATGACAATTCTTAATGTAACCTATTGTTAAAGATAAGTAAGGGTTTAAGAAATATGGAAACTCATAAAATGTACCAAATTCCGTTTCCATCCAATTATAATAGTGAAAAAAATATATAATTAATATGTTCATTTTTATATTAGCTTTTACACTTTGATAAATTTGAGAATAATTCCTTCAAATAATACCTAACATGAAGTTACGAAATACCCTGAAGCACTGACTACTTATATTGATTAATTGAAAATTTCTGAAACATATCAGTTTAACTAAAATAGTTAAATTAGTATGAGCTGATGTCAGGTTTTAAAATCGTAGATATTAATTTTCTACCGCCAAAACTTTTTTTTAACTAAAACTGTTTGAAAAAATTTTTTAAACAGTTTTTATAGAGCCATCCAAAAAAACGTCATCAACTCTGGCTATGAACGAGAGAGATGGAAATAGCGGTCATGTCTAAGCTTTTCGGTTATGTCAAACTTTTGACAAGTGACTGTCACAATTTGTAAAATAAACAATGGCTGTCATATGATGTGACAGTCTTGACAAGTATATAAGTAAATAAGGTTATAAATTCGATTAAGAATAGAAATACGTCTTTTTTTCTCGGCCAACTTCGGCTTGGCTCGGCTCGGATAATTACTTGTCTGGTCCCAGTGTAAAATTTGTAGCATTCTTCATTTCCAATAGTAATTAGAACTAATAAAATATCCTGAAGTGAAACTGAATAGCCCCTAATGTAAAAAAAACCTGAAGAGGTTATATGTTTTATATATTGTTAACAATGTATTTGAAAAAAATAGGTGTGAAGTATTTCAATGTTTGTAGAAAACATGTTTCTGCTTATCCCAATTTGTTTAGAGAAATGCGGGTCGGAGTACTTCGGTATTTGTGGAAAACACATTCAATGTGTTAGGTAAATAGTAGACGATAATGGTATTTTAAAAGTGAAACTTTTGCCGTAATGGAATATGTATGATGACCGAATTAATGTCAGAATGGAACTACACATTGTTTTTTGTTTTTCTTTTTGTTACTTACCTGCAATATTTGTTGTAGTCTTTTGGCTTTCATTTTCCCACATGTAGATACAAATTCCTTTATATCATTCAGATATTTAATAAGCTGCTTCTCCTTAATAACTGGAGGTTCCCAAGTGGGATCATACAATGAGGCTTCGTTAAATGATTCTAAAGCCAGTTTAAATTCTTCTTCATACTTTAGTGTCTACAATAAAATAATAATCATTTCCTACTTTCTGATAGGGACTATACTCACTATGCCCTTATTATAATGAAGGTCGGGTGTACTTTTTGCCACAAAATCTTTTTCCTAAAAAATAAAAATATAGATTGGTGTTTAATGTTCTAATAATCATGAAAAATTAATCAATTTCAATTTTTTGTTCATTACATGAAAGGTATTGTTTCACAATATTGCATAAACTATAATATATGAGGCATATTTTTAAAGTAAAGTACATTATCTTATTAGAAATAAAATAAAAGACATAAGGAGAATATAATGGTGGGATCTTGCAGAAATTTTTAGTAATAAGAATAAGAATAGTAATAAGAATAAGAGTTAAACCTTCGTTTTATAATGACCCAGTTCATGCAGTAAATATAATTTTTAGTAATAATTTTAAAAATAAGGTTTTACTGCATGAACTGGGTCATTATAAAACGAAGGTTTAACTTTATTCTTATTACTATTCTTATTCTTATTACTAAAAATATCTGCATGAACCCACCTTAAGATGTCATAAATTATTTATCATCATTCTGTTTTTCCATAACCTAATTGTTACTTAACTATAAAATAATCCATAGTTATACTTAATTATATTTCAAACTCTTTCTATTGATATAGAAGAGTTTGAAATATCATATTCTATTGATATGAAATATTTCTATAAATTGAGAGAAAACAGGCAAAATGTCCATATAGGGCATTATATGTCTTTATATGGCATTATATGGCAATATGTCCACCACCTTGGTCCAAACAAATGTGGCATCTCTTTTTGATCGAAATAAAAACATTGTGTAAGATATGAGGATGATCATTTGATCATTTTATTTCATTATTTTTTTCTATAATCCTAATGACAAAAAAATCTCTGGCTTTGACAAAAAAATGTTCCGGAGTTCTTGTACAGATTCACGTGAAACCAGGATTTGTCAGAAAAAATTAATTTATTGGAGTGCTCTTCATTAACACGTTGAGCCCCACGTGCCCATCGGTGGGCATTTCAGATTTACTCCCTGGGACCAAATTTTTTATTTCATTTATTCTTCGCTGTTTTTACTTAAATACATGTTTCAGTGCTTATTACAACATTATGTATGGGTTTTTAGTATTTTTGTCCACCTAAATATCGTGACCAAAACGGTGACCAAACGGTTTTTTTACCAAAAACCAAAATTTCGGACTTAAACTGCCCAGCCCAAACTTTTCTTTGTTACATCCTGGGACCAGACAATCGTTTGGCATATGCAATTTCCATATAATACGTGTTCTCCCGTGACCACACGAGCTTGACTTCAACGCTGCTGTGTGACCACCGGTGGGCACGCTGTCCCAGGAAGTAAAATAGAAATGCCCACCCGTGGGCACGTGGGGCTCAACGTTTTAATATTGTTAAAATACTACTAGCAAAATGCCGTTTTTTGAGTAGCTTATCAACTTCTAGAGTTGTTGATGACAAACTAAGTAGAATGGGAAGAACTGCAGGTTTTCTTCATAAAACAGTATAGCAAGTACCAACAGATACTTCAGTTAATTTCAAAACAGCACAAACAGAAGTTCTAGGAGCAATTTACACAATTTGTCGGATGTTTTCTATTAACTCAGGAGTATGTTTTCTTGGCGGTCACTTCCTGTTTCTCAAAAAACATTCACATGCGCTGCAGACTGAGAAGTATTTGAATTCGAAAAGTAATCGGGTACTATATCAGGGAACTTGTTGCAAAACTCTTTTAAATGATATTCCATTGAATATTTTCATTCACCTGCTACTTGTCGCCCATTTCTAAAGTACAATTCCAGCATAATAGTTTTGTGTTCCTGAGAAAACATTCTTCACATAGGAATTATTCCAAGTACTACGTATAAATTTTGAAAGCACCCGCAACAAGAAACAATATGCCTTCAAATTTCTGTAAACCACTTGTTTGTTTGTTTTTTTATTTTTTTTTTTTTTGGACGCAGATAGTGTTCCGAATATTTCTCAATTTCTATTTGGATATTGTAAATATAATACCTATCCAAAAAATGGATCTTTACAAAGCTAAATTTTTCTTATGACACCATAAAATCCCAATCCTCTAAAGTTAAAAGCTAGAGTAAAATTTAAATAAATAATATAACTATTTACACATATTTGAAGTTGACCAATTTATAATAGGTATACTTACAGCTTGAGAGTAAGCACTTAAGCACTGTTTAAGAATTTTTGGATTTTGTTGGATACCCAAAAACGAAGACAGATGAGCATTACCCAGTACTACCCAAGATAAACCATCAGATGGATCCAACTCCACAGCTTCCTTTGCATATGTTAATCCTTTTCAATATTTTGTATTCTTTCTTCGCGATTTTTTGAGACTTCCTGTCTCGATAACATAGACAAACTTCTTAACGATATTTTGTTCTTTTTCTGTAAAAAAAAAGGTGGTGGAATTACATACCCACATACAAGATATAAAATATAAAAGAACTCTAGAAAATTATATAAAGTACCTCTCTCAGTGCTCCCTCAAAACAGTTAACAGATTTACTTAATTCATCATTTTTTCCAGTAACACTCCCCTAACTCGTTCCATGCATCAACTAATTTGGGGTCCAATTTAATTGCTTTTGATAGTAAAATTTCTGCTTCTTTGTTATATTTTGCTACCACATTTAGCAGTCTTCCTTTTAAAAAACTATATTTAGCTCGATTTCCTGTTTTAATTAAGTTTTCGTGATCTTCAAATACTTTTAAAAGTATCGGTTAGTAATTTACTGATCTCCTCATTTTTCTTTATTGCATCCTCTATTTTATGATTTTCAAAAAATCTATCTCTAAATAAGTACAGCGTCCACTTTGTCCTAAAATATACTGTATATATAAAAAAAACATTCATACTGCAAAAACTACTAGTTCATGTAGGTGTATAGAATGTTAATTACACATCTGGTTTGGAATCTACTTGTCACACTTACAGTAAGTAACTGAAGAACATCCTCATGCTTCTCTTCGTACCTGCAGCTAACACTTTTATCATTTATGCAGTCCATTTTCATTTTATATTAAAAAAAAGTTGCTAACATTAGATTTGTAATTTTTGTCGAATGTTAGGCGAATTATAGGTTAGGACTCACTTTGAAGTTGTCAAAAGTTAACTCTCTGTCTTTGTCATTGAGCCAAGAGCCAAAGGAAAGAAGAATGTTAAATCAGTAAATTTAACTATGTAAAATAGCCCAAGAAATTATTATTGAAAATAGTACCGATATCAACGAGAGATGGCGGATAAATTTGTTCAAGTTCTATTTATCATTACATTACTCGATACTTATGATTTATGATGTATTTTTAACATGGCTTATTTCTTCCCATAGACATAGATTATAGATATCATGGAAAAATTCATAAGTATTCTTATTGATTTTGTCAGCCAATGGTCGTATATTAGCTATTTGCACTTTTTGAAATATTTTTTCCAATTATACTTATTAGTGTTGCGAAAATTCGAATTAAATAATTCGAATAATTCGATAGTAAATTTAAAGCAACTAATTCGATTAACTTTTTCGATATATCGAGAGAAAAATTAGTATTATTATTTATTATTTAGTATTAGTACTCCGACGGGAAACGGAATTACGAATTATTCAACTGGTATACGCCTATACCTATCGTATATCTACGATGGTACGATGGAGGTCGAGTGTCGAGTGTCGAGTGTCGAGTGAAGCATTCATAGAGGGAACTGCAAGACTGACTGGAAGAGAGAAGAGATAGTAATAGTAATATAGTAGTTGCTAGTATCAAAGGGAGATGAAATGCGAGATATTTATTTATTTGAGCAGGAAATATGGCATAAATTATGGTTTAATTTATTATACGGCTTCGGCACAATTAAAAGAATATATGGCTATGGTTCTGATTTCTGCGAATTATTTAATAGCCCCTAACTGGGACGAATTTAATAGGTATAATTTAAATTTATAATTCCACTAAATAATTCGAATTATTAATTCGATTTTGAAATATTAATTATTACTAATTATTCGATTGGGAAAATAATTCGATTATTCCCAACGCTAATACCTATACTTATGAAAAGGACTTTCCACTCATGCAGTTTGTTCATGTAATTTGGTGCAGATAGACTTACAGTATTTCCATTCTAAATTGAAAATAGGTAGAAAAAAGCAAGGTTGTCAGATATATTTTCTAAAATTGCTAAGCTCACTATAGAAGTGTGTCATACTTTAGTAAACTGTTAGTTCGTGACGTTCTTAGAAAGCTAGTTTGGAAATATTAAAAAAAATACATAGATATAAATGTATTAGTTAGCATTAAAATAAAGCGGTTAAAATTGCTGGAAAAAATAATTATAAATTAAAACAACTTTATGTATATTACTATACTTAAGAAAATTTTGAAGAGCCGGCAACGCCTGAGCTGCCGGCAGCAACGAATGCCCTACGAATGTCGATCCAATATACTATTGGATTGCTTTGTATGTAAAACTCCTTAAATACTTATTCGGTCCACTGTGCCATTAAATTTTTACGATGTCGTTAAAATGATTTTCGATTTTGGTAATTCTACTTGTTTAAGACGCCAGTGACGTGTATTTCAGCTACGTTTATTAACACAGAGAATTTTTTGAGATTGTCTGGCTAAACGAGCATTATTTACAGCAAATTATATTACAAATATTAAGAGTTTTGTATGCAGGATAACTTTAATCTCCTATATTGATTTGAATGAAAAAAAAATATAAAGTTACACCGCTTTTTTGTTCCCCAGGCGTATTTATCATTTTCAATTGAAAATAGAAGGACTTATACATGATGCAATTTCTTGCTTTGTAGTCGTTTTACACGATCATACTTTGCATGTAAGTATTTATACATGTTTTACTATTTATACGTATACTAGAGAGTAAACCAAAAGGTGTTTTGGGCAATTTAACGACATCACTAGATACTTTCTAAATTAGTCCTCTCCCTCTAGATTCGGAAAGACGTCGCGATCTTCCCGTGACACAATCACAGACTTGTGACCTAACACCAACATTCCAAATGAACGGAAAAAAATGTGCGAGAAGTCACATTTCACAGGACTTGAAATTATCGAAATATTTTATGATTGACCCCTTTTATTCACATAAATGTAGATACTTTTTTTTATAATTCTCATTAGTTTTTAATGGCATTCTTTTTTAATCATTAAATACTCGTAGATGTCGACATCATTTGTACAATTATATGCCTATAGGTATGCAAGTTCAAAATATGGATTGAAACATATGAAAGAATTTTGGTACCAAGAAATTCAAGTACCTCTCTGACGAAGCCGCCATATTGGTATCACCTTATTTAGACTATTTTCCATGTATAAGGAAAACGTGATGCATTCATTCATGTACGTAGAAAGAAAACTTGGAAACCATGGTTTTCTATGCTGAAATCCAATGGAAGGGAAATGGACGCGTGACGGAAATGGCACCACCATTCCACTCCTACAACGCCGTCAGAAGAAAATAGACTGGCTACTGGCACAGTTTAAAGAAATCTGTTGTTTCATAACTGTCGGTTCCCTTTGAAGTTTTGTCTCACAGTTTTATTTTTATACTAGGGTAGAGTAGCCAGAGAGTAGCTACTTTTACTGCCAGACAGATACTGTGTTTGTTAAGTTTACTCCAAACCTGTACTGAACTTAACCCGGCGATAATCAAATTATTAATGACTTTAAATTGAAGTACTAGAATGTCAAATACACATTTTTCTATAACAACGGTATTAGAAATGGCTATACTAATAAGAAAATACACTAAAATGTAAATACACTCGAACCCCTCTTAAGTCGCCAAATCCGTGCATCATTACCTCGCATAAGTCGCGAAATTTAGCCTCTCTTAAGTCGCGATCATAACCTCAACTTTTTCGTGTTTTAGCTGCAAAAGAAATATTTAGAGATACCACAGCACTTGGTATAACGAAAAATGAGCCAACTGAACGAAAAATCAAATGTAAAGTATACCCAGTCGTGCGTGACAAAGTTCAATTTGCCACTTGAATGAATATTTTAAAGATTAAATACTTTTAAAAGACACCTAACATATTTTAAATCAATAAATGTATTACACAATCATTTTTTTCAATAAAAATTATACATATTCATGCGAGAATCCAATTTCAAACGTAGTTCTAAAACTTTTACAGGCGGCGACTTAAGCGGGACGGTTTCGTGAAATACCAGGGGGAAAAGTGGTGAAATAAGAGAGGATGTGAATTAAGCGAAGGTGAAATAAGAGGGGTTCGAGTGTAATAAGTTAATCGCTATGTACGCAAGTTGCGCAGTACGGATATTTGTTCAATATTTTATGCCAGGGTCAGATCATACGTACTAAAAAGTTGGAGACACGACAACTGATTTGTTTAAACTGTGCTACATCTAAACAGCCTGCCTATTTGTAATTCTTGTACCCTCACCACGATCTTTTTTAGCACGGCATGGAATATGGATACAACGCACAAACGCATAACCGTACAACGTAAATTTTTAATTGATATGGACCCGATTTTGGGCTATCTATATTTTGAAGACAGTCTTCAGCCACATTTTTCATTATACATATACAGAAAGAGTGTACACTCAACATCCACATATCCGAACTCCAAATTTCCGAACTCATGATATTTCCGAACTTTTTCTCACGATATTTCCGAACTTGTACTTCCACATAACCGAACTTGTCGCTGATTGGTTGACGACAAAAAACCGCGAAATTTGAAATGAGGAAAAAATGTAAACACAATAATGCGATTGTTATCAAACATTTCGATTGTCACATAATTCAGCAAACAAAACACCTGAGACAAGAGTTCTTCTTTGTACAAACCAGTGAAAAACACTTCTTTCAAATGGCGTATCATAAGTACCGGTGCACTTTATTGTGTCAATCCGTCCACTCAATTTTCGTCTTTTTTTCAGTTTTTTCAAAGTAAATTTCTTTTTTTCCAAGAATTTCTGCCACTGACGATTTACAAATATTGTACATCTTACATAGATCAACATTTTTAACACCATTTTTTGCGTGATTTATCAAATCCAGCTTTTGCTCCAAGGTTAGCATCTTCACAGGCTCTTTTCTCTACAAATAAACAGTACAATAATGTTTGTTTTGTATCACGGTTTTCTTAAAATACATATTTTCTCACCATTTTTCATTTGTTTTAAATTATTATAGGTTACGTCAACAAAATGTTCAATAAAACAAACCTTTACTTTGAATTACAAAATAATTACCTGCATCACTCTCTCCTTTGCACCTGCCATTTTTTTTGTTTAGAAAAAAAGTTCTTTTTATTAACATATACACATGTATGTATGTATTACATTTGCATAAAAACCTCGAAAAACAAAGAAAAGTACTAGAATGAGCCAGAAAAACCATTTGCGCATGCGCCAGCAGTTCGGTAATCCCGTGGTGACGCGTGTTCGGAAATGTGGAAGTCTGCGGAACGTAAAAGTTCGGAAATGTGGATGTTGAGTGTACATTGCACATTGCACACAAATAAATCATTGCCTATAAATGTCTTTCTGAAGCATAAAATAAAATCAAGATCCCTTGAGTTTATTCTCAATGTATAATATCGTGTATTAGACTACTGTCCCTCAGATGGCAGCCTGCGTCAAATGCGGATTTTAAATAGGAGAATGAGAAAAATGATTAGAATCAGGCAGTCGCTTACAGAGAATGTAGGTAGGCGCAAACGCGTAAGGGGTCTGTTGTAGCCTATACTGCATTGTTGTATTTTGTCTTTACCTGTGGTTTTAATCTTTGGTGCACTTTGTGTCATGTGTGGTGCGAATCGTTGTTATGTTTAATTATATCAAGTGCAGTAACTCAATTTCGTCTCTGGTCTAGTATGCAGTTAAGTATCTAGTGTTTGTGCAGCAGTGTAACATTCCCTGTCATGGAGATGGTGTTGTGACTTTTTATTTTATTACCTTTCTAGTCACTTACTGTCCTAGGATTTGGATATACACCAACTTGTGGACGACAATGTCAGGCAGGCATATACCAGCGGATAAGGTATTTTTATTTTTATTCGTACAACCGCACCCTTTTCTGTGTTATGGTTGCAGGATATCATAAGTCGACCTAGTTTTTACCCCACGAAACGTCTTTGGGTACGTGATATTTCATCAAGTTTTACAGTGAGCTGTGAACAAACTGTAAAAACTTTCTTTTGCATTTCATGGGAATTAGAACCTTAGCTGGCACGATGATAGTACGCATTTTGTGCTGTTTCGTTTGTTCTTAAAAATAAATATCAACTCACCTGATTTAAAATCGTGACAGGGACAAGGGTAGCTCGCTGTTTTTAACTGAGGTTAATATAACCTCGTGAAGTTAATAGCTATAATAACACTAATATAGGGTTATCAGTAATACAAAAAAAATACCGATGAAAGAAATATTGAAATAAGTAGAATGTTTAGGGTGAGTTCATGTGAATTGTCACTCCCACTTCCTCTGTTATTTTTAGTTATGAAAAAAATATTTACAGGCGTAACTTATTTTTACAGGAGTAAATACTTATTTTTACAGGGGTAAGTAAATTTCAGTAGATGCTGTCTAAAGAACAATTCAAATTAAAATGTAGCAGTTTTAATTGAACATTTTTTTTAAATAGAGCACTATTTTTTTATTTATTTAAATCTGCTTGTTCTTCCGATTACAACGATTACTTATGTCATACTTTCATCCACACATTTTTGAAATACATATGCATGTATATAATATACAGGGTGTTCCACCTATGGCGGATTCTCCCATAACTCCGTTATTGTAAATTTAGGAAAAAAAAATGTTTCAAACAAAAGTTGCCTAAAATTATGTGATGACTGTTTATAACATATTTCCAATCATACAGGGTGCTCCATTTCCCTGTGTAATTCTACATTTTTTAATACCCCACTAAGTTTTAAATCGTCTTAATTAACCACACATGGTACTTAAAACCTACTGTTTTGGAGATATCCAACTGTTTTTGAAAAAATGTCACGTTGACAGCACTAAATATTTTTAAATAGCGCCTAAATAAAAAAAAGTCAGAGACATACGGTTCAATACATCACGAATGACTCATTAATCATTTTCATTATTGGAAAATGTACGTTGTTCAGTAGTTATCGCAAATACTGGAACCTAACCCTGTAAATCTTTTAACCGCAATAACTGTTTTTTTTTCAAATAGAATGACCCACATAACTTATACCATTGAATGCGAAATTAAATTACCTTTTAATTGATATAAGACTGCCCATATCTCTATCAGTTTTTGAAAAAAAAGATCGGTTCTTTTCGAAAGTTCGTGAAAAGAAATATAAAACCGGCAAGTAGACTTTGACAATGTTATTTACAGCATCTACTGGCAATTTTGAACACAAAACATAGAACGAAACAGAAACGAAAATAACAATAATAATAAATATAAACAATACAAATAAATACACTAAAAAATATTACACACACATTTTAACCAAAACAAATTTGTGAAACCCAAGATAAAACCAGTTTCCATTTCAGCACGAAATTTCTTCTGTTTTCATCAATACACAAACGATTCCGATTTACAACCGTTCCTCGTTGGCTAGTATTTCTGGAGTAATTTCTCTAAAGGTGCGTATTCATTTGCAACATAATGCTCCGAACGAACCAAACGCGCCGCGCGCGCCGTAACAAATTTGTCTAGTCAGTACGTTGCGCCAAACAGAACAAAATGCACCGAACATTTTCCGAGGTTTGTCGGTAAACGCGATTTGCGCAAAGGGAATTATTCTTTCGCTGGTGCTCAGTGGATACGGACGTTTGGTGCGTTTGCTGTGTTTGTGGCGTTCCGTTCTTGGCGGAAAAGTAATTTGTCGAAGAAAATGGACTGGAGCAGGGAAAAAATGCCTAGAACTGATTGACCAGTTGAAAGGCAACCTATACTATGGAATCCTACAAACGGATTGTATTTTAATAAAATCATTATAAAGCATGATGCGTGGGCGGTAATTGCTAAAAATATGGGATGCGCCCCAAATGATGTTAAAAAAAATGGAAAGTCTTCTTTCAAGTTTCAGAAGGGAAAAAGCTAAGGAAATATCTATAGGAACAGGAAAACTAAAAAGCGCAGTGCAATAGCCAGACGATCTTGAACAGGAATTGCCATTCGAAATGAAGTGTCTTTCTTGGCTATTCTAGGACCTACTAGACATATTAGATTATCAAAGTCTTCTGCAGCCATCCTCGTAAAATTTTTCATATGCATATAATCCAGGTCACTGAGTAAGGCCATATTTTTACGTCGCAAAAAAAGGCGTCTTGCCCACATTTTTCGTTCTTTTCCCATCTTTTTAAAGTTCGTTAACGCATCTATAATTAAAAAAAGCACCAGCGGCTACTATCACATCATCAGCATCCATGTCGACGAACACACAAACAACACTGATTACTGGTGGGAACGCAGCGAATACCGCAAACACTCCAAACAGCCCGAATTGTCCGCGCAAAATGTTGCAATCTGTTCAGCATGCGCGGCGCGTTTGGTTCGTTCGGGGCATTCTGTTGCAAATGAATACGCACCTTAAAGACTATTGTAATACGTTGACACATATTTTTCCCTAGTCGTTAGTTGAGTATTGTAAACTATATTTTTTTATAAATGCCATAAAAAAGTCATAATTTGTAAATATAAAATGGTTTATATGCAAATATACGTGTTATATAATATGTTCCATTTAAAATAACGAAGTTGTGTAGCATTTTCATTAAATTGAGCAACTTGTATGATTAGAAATATTTTACAAATATGCACCACCTCATTTTGGGCAACTTTAAAAATAAGCTGTGGATAGTTATTTCTTTGTTGTCAAAAATAAACACAAAAATTACAGTTTTTTTTCATGTGTACTGCTTAGGCATATCAGAAAAACAAGTTTTAAATCTTTTAAGGGCTAATTATTAATTATTTGTTTACCATATTTCTGTAAATGATAGTTATTAGTAAAGCCGGCTAAACAGCGCGGCGGCCCACAACGTTTTACACATCTTAACGTAAATAACAGGGTAAGTTTAACACATCTCTTTATAAATTGCAACAGTTTATTGTTTTCATGAATTTTGTTTTTGCACATACTAGTGGTAAGTAGTATGACGCGTACGATTATGGCCCGCCGCCCGGGTATGCCGGCTTTAATTATTAGTATATCCTACCTACTAATGAATAATGATAAATTATTTCATTGTTTTCTTTCATATCCTCTCTTTATTTGATATAGAATGACTTTTATTTGAAAAATTTATCTACGAAACAAATGGTTAAAAAATTTAAATAGTTACTTAGGTACGCATTCATTCATTCAGGTATAGATTACACAGGCACACAAAAAAAAAGTCAAGTCCCAGAGGGTAGACCCCTGACCCCCCGTTTTTGGGGTCGCTGAAACCGAATATGACCATAAAAAAATCCCATTCTCTCCACGGGTTTCGAGAGCTGTCGGACCCGTAGCTCCGCCCCCGGGCGTCGGACGCGAAAACGCCAAAGAACTTTCGGAGGGTCCCCGCAATTTCGAAAAAAAATCCGGGGTCGAAAGTTACCCCCGAAAACGGACCATCAGACCGAATTCCAAGCCGAAACGTCCCCGGTCGTTTTCTCTCCAACGCCTTTAAAGGGTCGAAATCGCTCTCCGTGGGTTTCAGCGGTTTCAGCGACCCCAAAAACGGGGAGTAGGGGGTCTACCATCTGGGTCTTTTTTTGTGTGCCTATGTAATTATTAGACTTCGGAAATCCGCATGCGGTAAGCATCTTTACATGCTTACCGCATGTAAAAATGCGTTTACCAGCGTATACGCGACCGGCGTATTACCGCGCAGACGTGAGTCCCGTGACATCGAGAGGATCGGTCGGTGGCGTAGGTATGCGTGGGTAAGAAATACACGCGTGTGTAATTTACAAGGCGCTTAAAAATACGAGTTATACTTTCATTATCATAGAGATTTATAGCGTCGAGCCCTGCGTTGTAGCACAAATTTCCGAACTTGAACAATTATTGTCCTTGCAGTTTTCATTTGAAGTTCAAAGAACAATTCAAAGCGACATCACATTATGGAAATTGATAACAGAAATAAGTACATACTATATGAGTGTCTTAATCTTAGCAGATAACAAGTAAGTCAGGTTGAGTGATACTCCCACTTTCCACGGCAATTGGTTAACTCAGTTGTACATTCGCTAAGATACAGGCAAGCTAGCGGTGTATGGACCTAGGTATACCTGTAGGTATATGTAGTCGAGGTATATTCGATCGATTCTATAAAAAGTACGTTAGGTAGGTACGTTTTTTTTAATTGTTAAGCCATGTCAAACAATTCATATGAAATGCCATTTTGTGATTTCTTTCCAATTTATTTAAAAAAACACTTTTTTTCAGTTGCAAAAAAATCGCCAGTTTTTTTGCAACTGATCGACATCGATATTTTAACATTAACGTCCAGAATTGAAAAAAATATTGTTATATGTTAACACAATTAGAAATTTTCCAAAAATTGACTATTCAATTTAAAAAAAAATGGTTTTTACCAGTGACAAAACATTGTTCTTTTTGAAATGTTTTGTGTGTGGTGTTGTACCTAATATAGTTGTACTTTAAAGTCACATAAAGTTTTATTTCGACGAGTTGTAAAAGTCTTAATAAAAGTGTTTTGAAGTGAGATTTGAATTATTGGAAGATAAATACGTAACAATATGAAACAAACTTGTTCTTGTGATTCTGATCTACGGGTAGTAGTAGTAGACTGTGGTTTAGTAGATGTTCAAAGTACACATTATATCAAAGTGTAGCAGTACTATTCTTGACCTCGTCAAAAAAAATGTACACGCCGCTGTTCAAGACTGATATCGTTACAAATGTTAAGCCGGACTCAGACGACTGGTGTACTTTTCCAATATTTGCTATTGGCGCATACTTGCCAAGTCGTGTGAGTGGTTAACTTGTACAATCATTGGTCACTGGTGAGTACTAGCTAGATTCCCATCATCTGTCGGTATAAATGACACGAGTCAAAGGCATTACGATTATTGGTACACTTGACGAGTCCATACTTGCCTATACTTGTGGTAGCACTCACACGAGTGTGTATACTTGTGCAACCTGGCTTCGCTACTATTCAGTCTGTAACAATAAGTGTACGGAAGAGGCTGTGTTAACATTTCTCCGTTATATCGCTTGTAATTAAAAATTAATTTAAAAAAATCAAATGTAGGTAGTGGTCAAATAAGTAATGTTAGTTTCGTCTGAGTCCGGCTTCTTTAGTCTTCACACAAAATGGTTAGATTGTAACTGAGATTGCACCATTAATATATGTAGCTGTAGCTACAAACTCGTTAGAAACTACAGTATGTCCTACTGTCCTTAAAACAAGTAAAGTAAGTTCAAATCCAATAGTTCAAATTATTGGTACTATTTATGGTACCTACTGTTTTTATTAATTTTGATATCTTACAGCGTAATGAAATATTTCAATTTTATAATACAATAAAAGCGAATCCAACGTAGTTAAAGCACATTATTAATTCAATGTGATATGTTAACAATATTAACAGTTAATCTGAGAGAAGCAGTGACCTGTAAATAATAAATGCCTGAGAGGTGATCCACCTAAAAATAAAATTGCTAAATATTACTCAGCAGAAACTTAAAAGGTTCCTTGGTTTTACATTTTCCTACCTGTCCATCTCATTATTCTCTTTCTGATGGACTTAGTGCATCTTTGAACCGATTAATCTGGAAGATGGATTGGATGTTTCGAACAACTTCATGTACAAAGAATTTTTTACGTGGCCACTCTCGATATCAAGTTTGATATTATTTTCTACATCTCTGTAACGGTTCATTAAAAAACTGAATTTTACCTGTAAACATAGAAGGAGTTAAGGTCAACGTATAGGCGGAGTAGGCGGACAAGGCAGTTATTATTAATTTATCCCCACCTTGAGTATGATGCCGATGACGTTACAACTAAAGTTTATAAAGCCTTGGTATTATTACTTTTCAGTTGTTAAGAAATCCTCTGTGCAAATTCCCCCTTTATTAGTATCAAATATTTCCCAGATTTTCAGAACCCCTATTTTATAAAAAAAAGGAAAATAAAAAAAATAAAAACCCTGGAAAATCACCAGCATTCAAAATACTACTGTAGGGTTTAAATATATTGTGAATAAAATTCAAAATAGGCAAAATAAAAAAATGAGGGGAAAAGATTTTTGACATTAGACAGTGTGTTTTGAAAATGTCACATAATACTTAAGGGGGTGATATAACATGGTAAAATAATGGTAGTTAGTAAGAATTTTTTTTTCGAATTACAGCTTGTCAAAGTTCAATTTTTTTTAATTCTACATTTTGAATTACCCGCATGATTCCCAACCCCTCCTTGATTATTTTGAGAGTTACGGAAAAAGCCACTGAGTGCAACTCAAATTTCATTTGTTTTGGGGTGCTTAATCTTAGAATTTAGGCTTAATAGTAATACTTTAATAATAACAACATTCTCCTGCCGTTATAAAATAGAACAACGTATGCAACATTACATTTCATACAAAATAAAAACCCATGCACGTCATCAAACACGTGTTTAATTTTTTAGAGTTCAGTGATGCCAGATTGTTATAAATTATCCAGTATTTCGGAAATAATTTTGACTAGCATATGGATGGATCCTTTGTGTTTGTTTATTGTTAAATTTCTTATTTTTTTCAACATTAAAAAAGATAAATCATTTTAAAAAAGGTATATATTTTAAAAGACATTGGTTGGTGCATAAATATGCAAGTACAAAAAAGGAGCAAAAAAATTGTGTATAAAAATAAAGAGGTTTTTTTATGGGGGGAAAATTAGTAGAAAAAGGCATACGGGAGTTTTGAAATTTTTAAAAAATACGTTAAACATTAAAGATTTTCTCACAAACATCATTCGGTTACAAATAAGGCAATGTAGTATAATATAACGGCAGAAAATAACGGCTTATTAAATAAAATAGGAAATTTCAGATTTGGGGTGCTCATATACCGCTCAATGCTCAACGCTCAAGGTATCTAGAGGGTAACCCACTTACCAAAATTATGTACAGTGTGTCCTAGTTATAATTCCCAACTCATAACAACCATTTCTTGAGATGTATCGGACGTTCAAAAACCATGTAAAAAGTAAACGTGTTCATCCCTCAAACAGTACCTATAGATCAGTAATCCCAATTTTATTACGGATCGGTTTAATTTGACGCAGTACGTTGCAGTTCTTTCATATACTATCAAATTGGTCACTAATTGTTATCAGCAAACAAAAAATATGGTCGTATAGAGAAAAAAATCTACGAAAGTTAGTGTTTTTTGCGACTCGAGTTTTAATGGCGAACATAACCAAAAAAATTCGCAAAAGTAAAAAAAAACAAGTTTTTTGCAAATAAAAAAAGATTCAAGTCCTACACAAGAAAGTTAAATTAGTAAGTTGTAGGTCTTAAAAATGCGCGTCGAATGAGATGTGAACGAAAAAAATCGGTTCATAAACATTTAAGAAAAATTTAAAAAAAAACATCAAAATTCGCGTTTTCGTATTTTTGCTGTATAAATTCCAATTTTGTTTGAACAGACTTCTTGTTAAATAGAAATACAGCCCAAGACAAGCGGAAAATGACCCTTTTTTTCAAAAATTCAAAAAACCTTTATTTTTTCGAGTTAAGTATAACGATTTAAAAAATAGTTTTCTGATAAGAATTAGTGACCGGTTTTCTCCCCGTTGATTGGGCTAATCATAGTAATACTTTATTGCAGTATTTCATAGTCCTTTATAGATTTCTTTTTTTTTTCGCAATATAAGTAATACATAGGTACAGGATTTTGGTTGTTATCCCCCTAATAAATGCTATAATTACAGAATGTTGTTTGTTTTTACAAATCTCTGAATTAATGGGAGATTGTGAGCACTTATGGTCGGGCGTATTTACCATTTACTTTACTGCAACACAAATATGTATGCTTATAAATTAACTTTCTCTAATTTATTTTTTGTACGTAATAGACTTTCTATGAAAATGAACTTACATTTTTTTGTTGAACAGTTGTTACAGGCATGATCAATTTAACATAGTTATATATTTATTTAACTTAGAGGTATCACATAATTAGTATCTATTACCATTTAATCCCACGTATCATAAAAAATTATATTTTTATAGCGTTTTTATGTTCATACCTAACAAGCATGCATTATTTTAAATACCTATAAAATGCCGACTCACCAGTCAAGAAATTGTGGACTCTTTTGAGCCTGTATTTGTGTAGTGATCCCTATCAAGTTTTTACTTTCACATCCACATGTGGAGAGGAAGTATACCTAGTATGTATCGTGAAAACTTAAAAAAAAAAACGCAATGCCTAAGTTGACCTAAAGTTTTCTAAAAATTCAAGATATTAAGTTCAGGTGAACAAATTCTGTCTATTGATATGTTTTCTTATACACGATAACTCCATAAGGCTGTAAGAAATCAACTTGAAATTTGGAACACTTATTGTTTGTATCGTGATGAGATCTGGTACTTATTAATTTTGGACTTGATCCATTGTCGGGATGGTTCATAAATGGAATTATTCCTTTTTTTTCTGCGCTTATACATATATAATTTCCAAAAAGCTTCTACATTTTCGTTTCAAATTTTTGTTCTCTTAAATACCATAACCCGACTGACAGAGTACCTATAAATATTTAGGTCGGGGATTCTAGGAGGCTGAACGACAAGTCGGTAAAATATGTACTGTAGTGGTTACTACTACATAAGAACGTTTTCGAAGACTGCTTTCACACTATTTATGTGACGGGATACAATCGCGTTTGTCCCTACACAACAGTTTTGCAGTCTTGAAAATAATTTCATCAAATCTGCTATTAGCTTAAGTCTAAATTTTCAAAAAATCATTTCGAAGACCCAATACTTTAATATGAATGATTCATACATATAAATATCATTCATATGATTCATTCATATTTTATATAAATATGAATAATAAGGCTGCAGAGCCATGAATGCCTCACATATAGTGTGGGATATAAAAATCCAAGAACACAACAATTATCAAAAATATTACATGGGAAACACTATATCTTTCTATGTACGTTCCAATTTCTCAATACGTAAGTGTAGTCTATTTTGAACTTTTTTTCTTATGGTGGTAGTCCACAAGGATATTTGAGGAGGAACCGAAACTAGGATGTCTCGTTAATTAATTTCATGACAGAACCCGGAAATAATCTGCATAATATATGTATGTAAATATTCAGTAGACATTACGATATTTAATTTAAATCGTGACTAAAAAAATCAGTTGATTTAAATCATGATTTGTATATTAATTTAAATCAATTGATTTAAATCAGACCAACCCTGATTGCCAGATCATAACGTAACCCAATACCATTTATCCAATTGAACTAGGCAGGTGCAAAATACTAAAATCTTTTTTTTTTGTGAGGTTTTGAACACAATAAAAAAAAACGCAAGTAAATGTTAGTAAAAAAAAAAACGCAAAGTCGCCGTTTTTTACTAACCAGAGGCGCAACTTTGGAGTTTTAATTTTAAACAACAATTATGATCAGAAGTAAAAATATTAAAATAATTTGGGTATATCAGATTAATAGTTCGACACTTCTTAATGTTGAAAGCAATTTTCAACAGGTACAACGGAGTATTTCACATACATTTTAGTATGTACATATGGGTATACATACGATATATACCGATGCACATCGGTCTGTATATACCTACAGTTATACAGAATTATAAAAAAAATCCATTTTTATATGCAACAATGGAGATACGCATTTATGGAAGTTGAGATGAACTCACAATGAGTGGTTTATTAAACGTTTTGGCAGAATTGTAAATAATATGGAGTTGGATATATATATGAGTATATGTCTGGTATAGAATCTGGCAAGCATGTCTAGAATGAGGATGAAAAAAAGGAAGCGACCAAATCATATACATAAAATATGTAAAAAATATGCTAAAAAATCGATCGTTAATTACTCGAAAAGTTATTAACGGATCGAGCTGATTTTTTTCTGAACTTTATAATACAAATAGAAGCCCTCCAAGAAATTTCTTGATCAATAGTCGCCCTACTCGAAATAAAATAATAATGAAAAAAAGCACTTTTTCAACTTCAGCAGTCATTTGCAAGTTAACAATAGCACTTGGAGACTTCGGGTTGGGCTAAAATTTTGGAAATTCAGTAGGCTACAACTTCTTAAATGCATATGCTATATAAAATATGCCAAAGAACGGAGAGTTTTTTCACAAATTGTTAAATTAAAAAATTTGCGGACGATTTCAGCTCTACGGACTCCGCGCATTGTGTTCTACGCAAAAAAGTACATCGGTAACCGTCAAAATTAGCCCTATATGTTTCAAGGACACTTTTTGATGATTTTAGCTACCTGCCTACTGGACCAGTTATCGTAATAATCAATGCAACTTACATACATATGTAGATAGGTGTATTCTCAGGTGTGCATACTATTAACTCGGGTACTAACTACACTGAATTTAATTGTGACATATATTATGTACGTTGGGTTCAAAACAAAATATACCTATCTATATAATATTTACAAATATACATAATGTAGGTACTTATATATGTAGGTTGCAAATGATGAATGAACCGGAATGTTGTGACGCACACTTAACTTTTGAGTGCGCTCTATTGTACCTAAATATATTTAACCTTGCCATATTTATTTAGATAGACATGATTTTAGATATTTTTATGCATATGTACATTTGCGCTTGTTTGTCGTTCACCCACATTTCCCAGGTGCATTTGTTTATAAGTACTTCTAGATATTAATTGTACATGCATCCGATACTACAGTACAATGTCAGACTTCAGACTAGTACCTCTCGAATAATCACGACTGCAGCTACTAAAGAAATGTGCACAGTTTCAGGTTTTGTCTACTGCGGCCAAGGGCAAAGCTACCGTTGCTGCACTGTAATAGATATATATATACTTTCCTTACTGAGGTAACTTGCTTTGGAGAACATGAGTTCTTTATGTTTGGAGGATTGTTTTAACCTATAATAATCAAAGGATCTTATTTGTAAAATTATGTATCCTCTGAATCAATTTATCATCAGCTACGCAAATATGTGTGTGTGTTTATGCGTAACATAAATGTATAAGTCATCGGGGTCTCATAATTATGTAATTTTATTTACTGGATTTATCTCGGGGATTTAATACAGCCGTTACGTTTTTATTTATTACTCCACATTAAATTATCGGACTATTTGTTTAAAGAATTTATTAGATTTTGAAATATGAGTTTAAATATGAAGAGCAACTTCAAATCGCAGTATGTCCCTCCTATGATAACATTTACTTGTTTTATTATTTTGAAAGGTATGTCGATCTGTTCTACAAGACTGTATAAATAGTACACATCAAACAATACGCAACATACCAATTTGATTGACGTTTTTATATTCAGTGTGTTCAGAATTGCTAAAAGTTGTATTGCAATTTTGGAAACTATAAGAGATAGGAAAACCATTATATTGGCAAAATTGTAAACACTTTTATGAGTACTGTAACGCTACGTCGTGTTTGGTTTTTTGATATTTCGAAGAAAATGAAAACATGCATCGAGAATATGCTTGAAATCCATGAATACATTATCAAGCCAACTTTTTTGAGGACATTTCAATTTTTTAATTAAATTTTCGTTTTCACGTTTCGATTTTCTGTAACCTTCATCAACCTCTTTTTTTCTTATATTAGCCATGTTGAATGCTGTGTTATTTCAAAAGTCAGTTTTCTCTTTTCAACGATTCTTAATACTTGAGCGAGCAAAAAATAAATTCGTACTACCAAAAAACCTTAAAAACCCCTTTCAGGGAAACTGTCGCAAGTTTGCAACACCGCAATATAAAATTGGCAAGTGTAACTGTACCTGTGAATCACCAGGTTCTCTTCTAGGGAAAACGAAAAAAATGAAACATTGCTCATTTTTTCCTTTTTTTTGTACTTGCAGTATTTATACATCAACCAATGTCTTTTAAAAGTATAAAATATATATATGTTAAAATTATTTCCTATATATTTAATGTTGAAAAATAAGTTATTAACAATAAACAAACTCAACAATTCTAGTTCAAATTTATTTCTAAATAATGAATAATTTTATACCAATTCAGATTGGTATAAAATAAAAAAATAAAAGCACTGATGTCAGAGTGCGCTTTAAAACTTAAATGCGTGTTTGATGACGTACAACAGGTTTTACTTTGTATGAAGTATATATTTAATATTACTATAAACTACATAGGTACTCTATGCTTATCATGATTTCAGAAATCACTTGTTGACAATTGATCGTTTAATTCAATAGTTACTTCAGAGGTAAAAAAATTGGCCAAAAGGTGTGTTTCTAAACCATAATAAACAAACCAGATAATAACCAAATACCCCTAAATATTTTTCGTTTTTTTAATAGAAACCGAAAAAAAAAAAACAACTGACACCCTATATATCGAAAACCACAAATTTTAGGAAATACATTTATATGACCTTTTCACCTTAAAACTGATCCCTGTATAAATGATTTGCATATGCAAACACTTAAATAAGTCAATTATAAGATTATTTTTGAACCATGGGCAACGGGAATAAACCCTTAAATGGTTATATCTTTGTTTATTCTCCAGTTAAATGTCGGTAATACTAGATGTTTATGGTGAGACTGTACGGCCGCCGCAGGCGGTTCTTAAGAACCGTAGAAAGTTGAACCCGTATCAGTCGGGATGGGTCAGTAAAAGAACACAAGTTTCTAGTCGAGAAGAAACTTGTACTGATGTACATATACATATGTAATACATACATACCTATTTATGTAGATTTCATAGCGATATGTTTAATAAAACGAATATATTGGTCTAATAACATTTTCCAAATACAAATATTTAGGTATTTTTTTACGAATCATGAATATACAGGGTGTTGATAGGCTTTTTCAGAAAAAAATTAGATGCTATAATTAAAATTGTACGCTATAAATTGTTAAAATGTAACAGTTTGTTGAATCAAATAAAATAAAATATATAAAATGTAGAACTATATCTTCAACGAATTGTCTCAGCTATGTAAGAGAAAGCCTGTTATAATCTACTCGTATATATGAAATCAGGATAGATCGTTTGATTCAAATCACCTTCGCATCATTTAAAAAGCGCTACTTAAGGAATTACTAGTTTTACATCTAATTTTTTCGTAAGTATAGTCAGACTAAATCTCAACAACCTATAGCCTTTATGATTTTATAGTCTTTATAAAATATATGACCTCTATGATCTGATAGACCTCTGTAATCTATATGGCCTTTACGAGAGCCTTTATGTCTAATATTAAAATACCTTTACATTTATGAACTTCATGATTATATGACAAGTGATTTTATGACTCGTATGGCCTTTATTATTTACTAGCGACCCGCCCCGGCTTCGCACGGTTTACGACATCACATTAGAAACCTCTAAAATTATCAGTGTTTCTCTACTACTTATATTATGCATGTCTTATATTTTATACTTATGTTATGATTGTCATTTTCCTCGCCAGAGAGCTCCGATAAACACGTGCGATCGCTGCTAATCATAAAGTGCTATAGGGCGAAGCGCGGCCTTCGACGCGCTATTTATTATCTTCGAAAATATTCATTTAAATTACATGCTGTAAAGGGCCATATTGATCTATGTATATTAAATGCACAATGTATTTAAGGTACTTAATTGGATAAGGATTAATGCTGTATTGCTTAAAATCGCTTCGTAATTGAGCCAGTATTTCTCTTAAAGGATAAAAAATGGTTATTGTGGGTTATTCCTAAGAGATAGACATATACCATCGGGGACTTTTTTGTAGACCTTTTTCAGGTGTACAATACTGTAGTACATTATTTTGATTTATCTCGTAGGGTTCAGCCAGCGTTTGCAATGTAAGCGCAAAAAATGTGTTTATTTACGAGATCACATTAGAAACCTCTAAAATTATCAGTGTTTCTCTATTATATTACGCATGTATTATACATATAAACCTTCCTCTTGAATCAGTCTATCTATTAAAAAAAATCGCATCAAAATCCGTTGCGTAGTTTTAAAGATCTAAGCATACATAGGTAGGGACAGACAGCGGGAAGCGACTTTGTTTTATACTAACATATGATGATACGACCTTTATGATTTTTGTAACAAATAAGTATGACCTTTATCACCTATTAGATCCTTATAATCCACACGATCCCTGAATTTTATGACTAACATGACCTTTTACGACCAATTTGATCTCTATGTCCTGTATGACTCATATGGCTTTTGTGACTTATAATGACTATAACCTGTCGTATATACGAGTATACATGTATATGTATGTATACGAAAATGGGCATAGTGGTAGTGATGAGAGTATAGGCTTATTAATGTGATATTTGAATTAGTCTACCTATAAAACGACACGTCACATGAATATCTTTCTTAATTTACATTAAAATACATCCCCTTTTGCCCCCACCCCTACCGTGGGCCAACAAGTAACACCGTCATTCAAATCAAAATAAATTACATACAGGGTGAATCACGCTGAGTGGCCTATTATTATAACATTTTGGGAAAACTGTAAACTATATGGAGGTGAAAATTTGATTCTAGGGTTTTCCGGGATTCTCAGCAAATGTATTAATTGACCAAAGTTGAACCTTTGCAACCAGATTGCGCAATTGACGGATACAAAGAAAATAATCGTCTTCCATTCAATTGATATTGCAAAAATCGTATTTCACGAAAGTTTATAGGTATATCATTTGATGTTAATGGAATTTGGTTGCAAGGACTCGACCCATACTTACAACGAGACTTACAATTACTTACACACAAAGGTTAATTAATACTTTTTTTTATATGGAGTACGTATTATCGAAAAAATGCATTTCTAGCTTTGGTCAAATGGTGCGCTACCTTCCGGGCTATTAGCATTTGATAAGGATGTTAGACTTCATCTTAAGATGAAGTGAAGCTATCGATATATTAAAGATCTAGTTTTTCGAATACTGATAAAGTTTATAGAGAATTATATAGCCCGATACCAGTCTTCAAATCGAAAGTCATTCGAAAAAAATGCGTATTACAAATCGAGTTATATTTTCTTCCTCGGATATTCCTCGTAAATCACTATCAAAAATTTTTTACATAATTTACATAAATGTGTTCGTGATAGTCTCAAGAATGTGTAGTTAACATTTTAGATCGATGTATATAATATAACTCGAGATATAGAGCATTTTGTATAGGTACTTTTTATAATAAAAGATTATAAAGTACAATAAACACCTTTTTTTTGAGCCAGATGTTCATATACGTACATATATTTATATTTTTTACTATATATTTATACTCTTCTGAAATATTTCTTTTAGTATAAAATTTGTGTTTGTAACGTACACATGGCTATATTATAACTGAAATAATAGTACCCAAAACTTTAAATACTTTTTTTTTTCTCAAAACTGCATTTTCAAAATTTGCTGCCATCGCTGACAAAAATCTATACGTCCGATCGGTCTAAATCTTTCGGCATAAATTCCCCATGGACTGAACCACAAGGTGACCTTATATTGCAAAAATTGGCTTATAGGAGAGAGCTTCAAAGTCGAATAAAAACATTGTTTTCAACTTTGTTTAAAAAGCGCGTCATTTTGCAAATTTTCGGAGAAGTCGGTTAAATGGTGGTTCACTCCTCAAGTTCAAGTGTCTACTTTAATCTGAATTTTGTTTTTTTTTGTCGATATCTTCAACAGGAGCAGAGCTACAGTGAGATAGTCGAAGATGTGTACTTTCATATGCACTAATTTTATTTTTATGTTCCATAAAAGGATCTCCAAAGAAAGTCGTTTTTTAAGGCGATTTACGAGGAAGACCCCTTAACCCTGGTATGACCAATCTCGACCTTGCTGCTGTACTGCAGCGTGGCGCTTGTTTCAATAGGTCACACTGTACAATCAGGTACAATTACGAGTAGTTATTCTAGGTTCATGTTATTCTGTTTCCTCTATCCTAACGATCATCAATTTAATACAGTTACGTATGATTGCTATTCATCTGTTACCGTAGGTGAAAAGGTTATCGCTCTGAATTTATGCTGATGTGAACGGTACAAATAAAAAAACAGTTCGTCTTGGAGGTATCTCATGATTTCCTCCTACGCAAGATGACATTTAGTTTTAAAGGAATCGGTGAAACGGCTGATGTTGAGAGCGGGCAACAAAAGTGTCGACAGTATTGTTTTTAATTTCGTTAAGTTATTTTATTGCATTGAAAATAACACAGCTCCACAAAAAAACCTTCGGGGTCTGAGTAGGTGTACTATATGTTTTTGGGGACGCTAAATCCGAATCCGATGTCTATTTAACTCCATGTCATAAGGATTTTTCATAACCTCAAAAAACTGCTTAATAATGAAATGTCTCGATAACTCTAGCTCTATAACTCCATGAAAATTGAAAACCATAAAAAATAAAACCCCACACACCCTAATCCTTCAACATCTTTTCCCCCACAACGCCACAACCCCATAACCTAATAACCCTATAACCCCGTAACCCAGAAAATTAGTAAAAACGACACTTGTGAGTGTCTTAGCCCTGACGTTTCGTGTCTACGAGCTAGATGTAGTAATTGAGACCTAAAACTACATTTCTATCCTGGAGTGGGTACTGGAACCTTCGGCGTAGAAACAAAAAACTGGACGTCTTCCACGAAACACCGAACTACTACACTTTTCTCTGTTTGAACTAATTTTTGACTACTACACTTTTCTCTTTTTGAAAAGTGTAGTAGTTCGGTGTTTCGTTGAAGACGTCCAGTTTTTTTACATTTCTATCGATTCTACAACACCTTAACCCCATAACCTATTAATCCTATACCATAACCTAATAACCCAATAACCACATGATACCCCATTTTCTTCGATCCTACAGGTCCTTAATCCTATAATTTTACAACCCCACAGCTGCAAAATCTAAGGAGAATACTGCTCAAATTAACTTAAAATTTGCAACCACTCCTTTGATACATCACATAAACCGGGAACCAACAGGTACAGTGAAAATGTCGGTTTGGTGTAAGATCACAATTAGAGGTCCATTTAAAAATAGTACTGCTTTGTAGTCCATGCGAAATGGGTATTGCTTCGAATGGGCGCATTCTTGCACCAAATCGAATTGTGAGGCAAGGGGACACACTATAAAAAAGCACCCTGAAGGGAACAAAAGCCTTCTATGTCCTCGTCGTTGTTCCTGGGTTCGGCAAAATGTAGGCACCACAAATATCAAATTTGAATTCGCAGTAAAAAATAAATTCCTTCATCAGGCCCGCAGACAACGAGCGTCAGGGCTGTAATGCTTACAAATGTCGTTATCACAAATTTTTTGGGTTATGTGGTTATTGGGTTATTAGGTTATGGTACAGGATTAATAGGTTATGGGGTTAAGATGTTGTAGAATCGATAGAAATGTAGTTTTAGGTCTCAATTACTACATCTAGCTCGTAGACACGAAGCGTCAGGGCTAAGACACTCACAAGTGTCGTTTTTACTCATTTTCTGGGTTACGGGGTTATAGGGTTATTAGGTTATGGGGTTGTGGCGTTGTGGGGGAAAGATGTTGAAGGATTAAGGTGTGTGGGGTTTTATTTTCTACGGTTTTCAATTTTCATAGAGTTATAGAGCTAGAGTTTTCGAGACATTTCATTATTAAGCAGTTTTTTTGAGGTTATGAAAAATCCTTATGACATGGAGTTAAATAGACATCGAATTCGGATTCAGCGTCCCCGAAAACATATAGTACACCTACTCAGACCCCGGAGGTATTTTTTCTATTTTTTTTTTTGTGGAGCTGTGTAATCTAAGAAATCAATATTAAATAATAATCGTAATAAAGATAATAATACATGTATTACTAAGGCACAAACGAAATAGACTATTAAAAAGTTCAGACGATATAGACTTTTTTTTTTCAAAACTAGAGTGGCTCAAAAAGTATACATGTATACCAGTTTTTATACATTTATGTAAATTTGTAACGTTTGTCATAAGTTTGCCGTAAGTTAATAGTAAAAACTTTAAAACTAAAAATAACAGTGGTGCGACTTTTTGAGTCCTCTAAGGCTCTTTGCATACTGGGCGCCTGGAAAATGACGCGGTAGTGACACAACGCCACAAGAAACAGACAAAGTCGAAACAAGACAGTCGTTTTTCCTAACAAAGAGGGCGCCACGTTTGTATTCTTAATATGTTCCTTATTAATGTATTATTTCTATCGTTTGCGTCTTCAGTTTTATCGGTGTATTGTGCTTCATCATGTCAAGCACAACAACACATGATTTTTTTAGAGCAAAGGATGGAAAACATTGGGTTCATCCATACTTGGAGAGGAGTTGTCTTCAGAAGAGCTGTCGAAATAATTTGAGAACACCGGTAGTAAATTTCTGCCATTCTATAGAATGTCTAAAGGCCCCTGTGTACAGTGGCCAACTAGTAGTTGGCCAACAACTAGTTAGTTGGGCCAATGAGTTGGGCCAACGTGTACAAGACTACTTGGCCTAACTTGGTCGTTGGCGATCAGCGTTGGCCGGCCAGCCGAATGTTTTCGTGCACACATCAAAGGATCTTGGCGCTATCCGGCAAAAGCGTTCCCACATTGACCTCTTCTTCAGTTGGTGGTTGCCGTTAAAGCGGAAAAAAATATATAATTAAACTGGCAGCGTGTTGGGTATCAGTCTACTAATTACTTACATAATTATGTAATCAACTTATCATGTATTTTTTTAATTCGCCTTGTTCTGTTTCGGTGAATACTCAGCATCCACCATTTTCTTTGCGCCATTTTTTTAAATCATTCTTCTGTGGTGCACATTTCTATAATAATTGAAAGTGCTGTACAAGTAAATTGCCACGGCTGCGATAGTTTCCACATTCATCCTCTTCAAATGGCCAATGCAGAATGAGCAACGCCAACTTTTAAACAGTGTCCCTATTTTTGGCCAAACGTGTACAGGAGTCTTAAGAAGTTTTACTTGTATTTACTTGGACTAATTGTTCCAGCCATACACCAGCAGATTGGCTCTAAGGTGTATGCAAACCTGAAATGCGAAACAGTTACTCCTGTTTTGCACACGGAGCAACACGGAACCAATTTAACAGCAATATATCACCTACCTGTCACTTCCTAAGTAAAGAGGTCGTGACCCACCAACGGGGCAATATGAATTTCAATATTGCTCCGTTAGTGGGTCGTTTTTTTTTTAGTGTTTTTTTCGGTCATTTAAGGATATTTGAGTAGGGGGAACCAAAACTTGGATGTAGGTATCGTTATTTATTTCGTGAGTTGTTGAGAAAAAAATCTGCATTTATTTAAATAATCAGTAGAAGTTACGGTACTTTGATTTAAATCGTGATTTTTTTTTAATCATTTGATTTTTATCTTGTATTAAATCATCCCAACTCTGGTTTACGAACATCATCAACGC
Source organism: Aromia moschata (assembly GCA_029963805.1). Taxonomy (NCBI): domain Eukaryota; kingdom Metazoa; phylum Arthropoda; class Insecta; order Coleoptera; family Cerambycidae; genus Aromia; species Aromia moschata. The sequence continues at coordinate 179,997 of JAPWTK010000255.1, forward strand.
ACAAGAACTTAAAAATGCAATAGAAATTTAAACTATTCATTAGGACCTGATTTATTATACGTAGAAAACACAGCTCCACAAAAAAAAAATTGAAAAAAATTCTTCCAGAAACCAAACCCGCCCTACCTTATGTTTTTGGGGTCGCTGAATCCGAATCCGAATCAGTTTAACCCCATCACGTCAGAATTTTCCATAACCTCAAAAATTAAGCCCAAAAACCACATAACACGTAAACTATTTAATCCCCAAGCATCTTGACCCACGTAAAACCATAACTTCATAATCCAATCATCCCCAAACCCCATAAACCCCAAAACGGTTTATGGGGTTTGGGTCTCTAACGCCGAGAGGTCTAAATCAATATGCTGTTTCTCGAACCCCATCAACTTGCCATTTTTTTAATTATTACCCTAATGATCATTTGAATTTTGCAATTTCCTTGGTGTGACAAAAGCCTGGCCTACTACGATTTTTTGAAGGGGTCGTTTTTTGAATAAACGACCTCTTCAAAAATCAATTTAGGCATCTTTCTTTCAGGTTATTTAAGACACATTTATCAAAATGACAATGTACGAAATTTGATCGACAAATACCTACCGAGTGTTTTTTTTTATTGGGTGCTAAATTTCGAAAAATGAGATAACTGAATATACAAAAGCAGATCAAAGTTTACTTTGTAAATAAGAAACGTAAATGTTAAACAAACAAAAGTATATGTTGTTATGCTTATGCTGTTTTCATTGCCTCAGTTTAAGACCTAATAAAAAAAAACACTCGGTAGATATTTGTTGATCAAATTTAGTATATGGTTATTTTGATGGGTGTTAAATAGCCTGGTAATATTATCTATTTTGTTGATTAAAAGCGACTAATACTACTTTCTGAATAAACGACCTCTTTAAAAAATCGTAGTAGGCCAAGCTTTTGACACTGCAAAAAAAAAGGTAAGTCTCAAAGGACCACGTTTTAGGATACAAATTAATAAAAAAAAATGGCTTACACAGATTCCGCATCCTTCTCACATTTCCAGGGGTGTTAACCTGAAAAACGGGATACACTGTATATTTTGCTTTGTCTCTTTGAAACCGTATTGCGTTTCCACATTAATTAATTTCAAAATAGCATTGACCTTGCATCGCTTCTCGGCTGTAGCTTATATGGAAAATTATTAACTTTATCTAAAACCACCTGATATCGAAAGAAGAACAAGGATAAACCTCTATTGTTCAAAACTGTTAATGGGATTGACCAGTGATCTGTGATGAACGGTTTCATAGCTGTATGGATAAACAAATTAAGAATGCTCGTAAAAAAGTGAGTTAAAATCCGTTAATAAAAGAATAAAAGTGGTTCTCAACGGAATGTAATATAATATAATAGAGACATCCAAAAAAGTCATCAAATCTGGCTATGAACGAGAGAGACAGAAGTGGCGATCATGTCGAAGTTTTCCGGTTATGTCAAACTTTTGACAAGTGACTGTCACAATTATAAAATAAATAATGGCTGTCATATAATGCAACAGCTTTGACAATGAAATAAGGTTATAAATTTAAGATAGAATAGAAATACGTCTGTTTTACTCGGCCAACTTTGATGACTTTTTTGTGTAGTTCAAACGCACTATTCATTTTCTTAAAAAAATTTCAACAGCACGAAAATAAATCGATCTACACACAATTAACTTAAATTAGACAAATGGCAAATACTTTGTAGTGCAATTAAAACAATAAAGTGAGATAAAGAGAAGAGTGAGGTAAAGAGATCTAATGGAAGAAGTGTACATGAAGGACCTTTAAAATCACCTGTAGAATATATCATTTAAGTTTAAGTTTTAATATAATTATGGGACACCCTGTATATTGATCTAGAGAGTTTGGAGCTTATTAAGTTTGAGTCAAATAAACGAAGAAAAACTGTTTATATGTTTTTTGTTGATAGATTTAATTTTTTAAGCAAGATTTAATTTTTCATGTTTTCTTATTTTTTTAATGAGAACACTATGACTTTTTTGATGATTTTTTAAACAGAGCGTTTTATTGAGTACCAACAGTTTGATATTACACACTTTATAGGAGTGTGTACTACTAAATAATTCTCAAGAAAAATCAAATACATACCGGGAAATATTAAGGGGGTATTCTAGTCTACAAATTTGAAAAAATCGAAATTTTTTTTGTTTCATATTTCCAAAGTTTAGACATTCAAGAATATGCCCTTAAAAGGATTTTTCAAAATTTCAATTATTTTATGAGTTACAGCCATTTTTGTGACGCGGCGTCGGTTCCGGTCCGACCGGAACAAATGAACAATAGACGGTAGACGCTGCCCGAGTACTTACGAAACACGAAACGTATTTAGTCGGAATCTTTTCGTCTTAGTATTTATTTCGAATTAGTTTTGAGCCAGCCTTCAAGCAACGTGGACGTGCTAACTGAGTAAAATTGCCGGAAACTTGTCTCAAATCTTTAAACGCGTTTTTCTCAAAACTACTTTTTTCGAGTTGGCGTGCACGAAATCTCAAGTTCTAATGAACCGATTTTTTTTTTAATTTTACTATTTTTAAAAAAATCGGAATTGTTAAAAAAACATGCAAAACTAATTTTTTTTTCAAACGGCCGCCATTTTATGAAAAAAAAAAATATTTTACTTTTCCAAGGTTCGGGCTATACGGGCATCTATACTAATTAAGAATCCGTTCGGCTTTTTTGTTTCAGTTGACCAGAAGGGTTGAAATCATGCACGCCAGGACACCCTTTTTTTTTTGGACCCCCCACTTTGCCAGCTCATAACTTTGTCAATTTTGAGTCTTTTTTTTCAGTTAATTTTTTTATGTTAGTTTAAAATATCAATAAACAAATGATAAAAAATGGATACTAAAAATATTTTTTGTTTCGTTTGTACAGAGCTTCAAAAACCGCCCGAAATTCATGCCTCTAGACTAGAATACCCCCTTACACAAAATAGGGCTGCATCGACATTAAGTGGCTTTGAAAAATAGAAAACTAAATAAAAATCCACATATTTTTAAAGCGTTTAAGGAGATTCGTCTGGAATTGAAAAAATAATTAGTTGATGAAATTGTTGATAATATTCTTCAAGTAAGAATATTATCTTCAGAATTGTTTGGGATTTTTTTCACCATCTAGTTTGCGAGAAAAAAAATCATCAAAACAAGAAATTTAACATGGGCTCTTATGGACTACTGAATTTGATAAAAACTACGTTTTGAATAATTTGAAAAATCTGAAACTTTGTACACGCATAGCAATAACGTCTAGGAAGAACATAGATTTACATGTACCTACATGATTGACCAGCTGTGTTGCACGCAATTATCAATTTAATGTTGAGTGTTCCACGCAATCGGGCTGGCGCTCGTCGACGCGGCAACACCGCGTCTCCTAATTGTTCCTTTTTGCGTTTCTTCCCTGCCTCAACGCCACATTGCACTCTCCGTAATTGTTTTGCCGAAATAAAACGACGTTTCCCACGTAATCTATCAGATTTCTCATTTGATTTATTAAAATTTCCGCTTGGCCGAACCATTACCGACAAACTTTTTGAGGTTGAATTACTTTCTGTCAACAATTTGCGCCGAGTAGCCTAGCCAACTGCTGAAAGCAAACCTTTCAAGCCGTTCAGCGTTGCCGTATTTTCCGACTATAAATCGACTTTTAAAAACGCGGTCAATAAATTATTTCATTGTCCAAACTTGGTATATAATAATAAATTATCAATTTATCGTGCATTACAAACATACTGCACAGAGAATTCCATCTTAAATTAAAAAAAAATTGAAATCAAAATTTCACTTTTGCAAGTTGGAACCCTGATCTCTTATACATGGAAGAGTTTCCCCCTCCCCCTTGCCCCGCATCTCGGTGACCAACCTTCTTAACTATTGTGAAGAGTTTATCATGTTTTCTCAATTGTTTTTAAATGGGAGCATTATGGCTCATAAGTTTTTTCAGAGAGATTCTTATTATCGATAGTATATGTGAATATTATACGATATACGATATGATCCTATGCCTACTTAAGAATTTTCAAGAAAAATGCATTACTATGGGTTTTGCATGGTCGGACCTCTGTCTGTGATTTCATTGATCCTCATTCTGCCTAATAAATTGATATGGGTTGTCACAACTCGCTTTCACCCTTTGACAAGCACCCTTCCCGGTCATCTATACACCAAAAATTTCTCTTCGCCATATCGGAACCCTTAAAAAATTAAAACTCAACAAAAACAACAAACCTGACCCAAATTGAAAGGTAATAATAAGTAAACTCAGAGTAGGTACTGATAGATCAAAATATGTAAATAAAAAAATAAATGACATTATGTGTAAAAAAGTGACAAATGAGATATCATTGTGCTGAGAATGGCAATTTAAATCAAAATAAATTAAAAAAATCATGACCTGCCATTAAAGTTGATGTCATTCCTGGTTTAACCAGAATTTAAAATGGCGAGAATGTCAACATGCAGATTTATGTCTAATATCCAATTCTAAAATTTCATTATTTACATATATACGTATGTGGTGTGCCAATTTCCGAGAATCATAAGAGAGTCATATAATTTTGTTTAATAGGAGACACAAATTACGTTTTTATTAGTTAGAAGATACATGTACCTAATTTTTTTATTGCTCTGATATTCAAGAGTCTCATTTTTAAAAATAAAAAAAAAAGTTATTAATAGATGACCGCAGATATTAAACTAACCAAACTACAATTAACCCACATTTTATTACGTCCATATAAGTAACGGTGTTTATATATAGTATCGTGTAAACTTACTTTGTCAACATTTTGTGTACTTATAACGACGATAAAACACTTCGTAAAAGGTGAAAACTGACCTAGATAAATTCTCTTGACATTTTTATAAAGTGAATCCTAAAATACCGTTTTTATATCGGCAAAGTATGCTAAATGATTATTTTATAAAACAATATCAATAACCTATTTACGTACATACAGTGTGGCCCATTAGGAATTGTAACACCCCTGTCTGTTCTTTTTTTATTTATTTTAATTAGAATGATTTTTATGTCAAAAATTTTGACGGGTCGAAAATTGAGTTAAAGCGAAAAAAGTGGACGCCCTGTAGCGTAGTGTCGTAAGTAACGATTTTTTTAAGTCTCTACAATTAATAGGGTTGGCCGATCGTGCCGCAACATAGCGGCGCGCGGGTCATTGACTTCAGTCGTTTCACCCGACCGTCTAGCAGACTCTAGCATTAATATTAGTGTAATCGAGGTGTTTATGTCGTCGGCGTCAGTATTACCTTAATAACAAAATGTTTAAAAAAATCTACCAATTGTACGCAGTGACTTACCAAAGTGGATTAAAAGATGCATATAAAGTTAGCGAAACACTTTTTTAGATAATGATATTGAGTATAGGCTGATAATTTGCCGTTTTTTGTCGCTAATTAGTTGTGCTAATGGCGATTTTGTCGTTTGGATTAAAAAAACTATGTTTCGCTAACTTTATATGAAGTTAGCGAAACACATTTTCAAGAATTGTCCAACAATTGATACATGGAAATTGTACGTTGATTTTGTCGTTAATTAATCGTGTTAATAATTTTGATTTAAAAAAAACTAAGTGCTTCGCTAACTTTATATAAAGATAGCGAAACACATTAGATAAAATTGTTTGTTTTTAAAACGTCATACGTGAAATTTATTAGTTGATTTTGTCGCTAATTAGTTTTGTAAACACTCATACTGTAATAGTTTATTTATAAACAAAAAATTTAAAAAATCCTAGCTCAATGTAAAATCCGCTAAGTTTTATCGAATAATTCAGTAATTATTTAATAAAAAATGTTCAACGACGGCGACAAAATCAAAAATGTCACAAATAATTGTAATCGACCGAACGGCAAATTCCTGGACTAAAAACCAGCCATGTAAATCATTTTCACCAAAAGTTGCATCGATGTTTCGCTAAGTTTCATCAAAATATTCACTAATTAATTAATAAAAAATGTTCAACGACCACGATAAAATTGAATTGTCGCGGTCGTTGAACATTTTATTACGTGATTAGTGAATAATTTGATGAAATTTAGCGAAACATCGATGCAACTTTGTAAGAAAGCTTCAATTGACTGGTTTTTAGTCCAGGAATTTGTCGTTCGATCGATTACAATTAATTGTGACATTTTTTATTTTGTCGCGGTCGTTGAACATTTTTTATTAATTAATTAGTGAATAATTTGATGAAACTTAGCGAAACATCGATACAACGTTGGTAAGAATGATTCAATTGACTTGTTTTTAGTCCAGAATATGCCATTCGGCCGATTACAATTAGTTGTGACGTTTTTGATTTTGTCGCCGCCGGTAAACATGTTTTATGAAGTAATTACTGAATGATTCGATGAAACTTAGCGGATTTTACATTGAGCTAGGATTTTTAAAATTTTTGTTTATAAATAAACTGTTACAGCATGAGTGTTTACACAACTAGTTAGCGACAAAATCAACTAACAAATTTCACGTATGACGTTTTGAAAATAAATAATTTTTACTAATGTGTTTCGCTATCTTTATATAAAGTTAGCGAAGTACCTATTTTTTTTAAATCAAAAGTACATTTTTTCATTAACACAACTAATTAACGACAAAATCAACGTACAATTTCCATGTATCAGTTGTTGAAACGGACAATTCTTGAAAATGTGTTTCGCTAACTTCATATAAAGTTAACGAAACATCGTTTTTTTTTTAAATCGAAACGACAAAATCGCCATTTACACAACTTATTAGCGACAAAAAACCGGCAAATTATCAGCCTATACTCGATATCATTATCTAAAAGTGTTTCGCTAACTTTATATGCATGATTAAAAGTGCCTTAAAACATACACGACTATGGTTATGTAATGACGAGACAACAGAATGTAAAAAACATTATATTCTAGATGTTACATTACGTGTACTGGCCCCTCGAACATATACGGGTGTGAGAAAGTGTAATGGCAACACAATTACGAGGGTAGTGTTGAAGACCCTCGAACAATTTGAACCGTCAACAAGTCAGGTGATGTTTTTGACCGATGATACCCCCACGATGCTGTTAGTAGGCCGGTGGTTTCAGAACGCGGCTGCAGGTTTTTGCATGTTACGTGCAAAAGCTTTCGATCTTGTAGCAGAAACTATTAGACAATGTTTTCCCAAAAAAAGTGTTCTTAAAATCCTCTAAACGTCCTCGCGAGTTTCACAACATATATGCTCTGGTATTCCCGAACCACCACAGCCGATTCTTACTCCTTGGGAGACATGGCTGAAAACCACTTTTTATTACAGTTATTAAGGGAAGCCAGTCCAAATTTCAATGCTTTAAAACTTATTCATATAAAGACTTGTATGACGCGATACAAAAAATTACAGAACAGTGCGTTGTCGTTAGCGGAGTCACAACAAATTAGGGCTAGAACAAAATTCTCGGATACCGACCGTCTTCCAGTATCCCGTATTCCAGGTGGCCGTGGCTCGGTCAGCGGGGTGGAGGCCGGGACGACTGCGACGCGAAACAGGTCCCGTATCTATTTAGTCCTTTGAAGGTCGCGCGCCTATAATTGTGCATTACTGATTGTTATACTTAATTGATATTATAACGATGGTTAAAACGCCAGCCCCATTTGCTTATCAATTAAAAAAAATTGTGCAGGGTTTTCCAGATTTGAAGTATTAAAGCTACCACTGTGTACTGTGAAATATGCAAGTGTTACTTACATGTTTACAGAAAAGGACAATGTGAAAAGCACGTAAAGTCGCAAAAACACCGAGAAAATAAAAGAAATGGAATCCCAAGAAGTGAATTCCAATATGAGGACGACGAGGTGTAAGAGTGTGACAACAGATGCGGGAAAAGTAAGAGAAAACAATATTACTTAGTAAGAGTCACTATTTATTCACTGCAGCATGCATGCTCAAGTTCGACCCTGGCATGTACCATTTGGTTCTAGCCCTACTACAAATACAGGTAGTAGACGAAGTAAATTCGCTTCTCTATGCCATGCTTCTATATGTCATTGGTTCCGAATCCGGGGGTAATTACCCCTGAAGGGGTAAAATTAACCTTTGTTGGGGGTAATCAAGGGAGCTACGTGGAGACAGCACTTTAAAGATTGAATTTCAAAATCTGATACATTTTGGTCAAAATATATCCAGAATATCCTATCATTGCTGATAAGGCAGTAAAATTTTTAGTTCCTTTCGGTACAACTTACAGGTGTGAAAGCGGATTCTCAACATTAATTGCTATAAAAACAAAGTCCAGGAACAGACTGAATGTAGAACACGATTTATGGTGCGCACGTAGCGAAACAAAACTAAACATTAAAAGCTTGTAAATAAAAACCAATATCAACCTTCCCACTATTATTTAGACCAGCAACCATAATTTAGAATATTTTTAACTTGCAAGATACAAAATTTTCTATTTGATTGTTAATTTTCGATTTTTAAGATATAAAAATAATTGTATACAAAATCAATTCTTTTCTTTGCGTAAGTACGCCTTTACCTATATTCGTTTTTGAAAAGGTAACAATGCAATTCTCGAAAGGCCAAGTGGGTAACGGGATAATAAAGGTTAGGAATCACTGCTATAGGTGATGCAATAAATGAGGCAGTTAAAAATAAGTTCGAAAGTGTATTAAAGAAAATCACCGGTTTTACCAAATTAAGACAAAGTGATGGTTCACTGTCCTACGACCCATATATGAGTCGTAATGCGTATTACCCATAAGTCCCGCGAACCATATGAGAGTCTAAACACAAACGCATATCTGCTTATAGCCTGATATTAAACAGGACGTACTAGTGCATGATTAGTTGTGTAACGGGGACTCTGGAGAAAACAAATCTACAATTTGGAATATAAAAATAATCAGTCAACAAATAAATGAGTTGTAGCTTGTCAAAAAGCTACTTTCAAAAGTGATACTAGCGGGATTTCAGCAGTAAGCTGTAACACAAGAAATCAAGTGGTGGCATGTGGTAGATGGTTGCCAATAATGCGGATTTATCTTGCGCACCAGATGTGAACCGTAGGTTGTAGATGGTATATCCCAACGACAATAACGCCCTACGACCCACATCTGGGGCATACAAATTGAAACGAGGACGTGGAAGGGCCTGCAAAAATTTAGCATTAGGACAGTGAACGTATTAACCCTTCGACTGTGTGGTGGGGTATGGCATACCCCACATGTATTACTTACAGCTTCCATTTGTTTATTGTTTGGGCTATCGCCTCATAAAAGGCAGTAGCTGTTTTTGTTTCAGCATAGAGCATTTTGCTAGGAGATGATCAGTGTGTTGTGAACTGTTGGCCTGTCGTAATGTGTCAAAGTCGCTTGGGGTATTACATACCCCACCACACAGTTAGTGTAACAGAAATAATACGGTAATAATCGAAAATACGGGAAAATAATCGACATCAAAAATTAAAACGGCGTGAATATATACGAGAACTAAGCATGCAGTTACTATCCGGACACAAAAATAGAAGATCTGAAAATCCTCGAATCCCTCGTACACTACAGTGAAATAACGAAAATATACCCTCTGAGAATTCAGCGAAACGATTGCGAACCTCGAAAAGGTGCGACTTCTGCCCTAGGTCCAAAGACCGAAAAACTTTTAATCTTTGTGAAAAGTGCAGTAAGACAATTTGTGTACAACATGCACGTTTTTTATGTTCGAATTATTCTAAATTTGAAACCTAATAACTTTTTTATATGATAAAAAATTTTAAATCCGTTTTTTTGTGTTTTATTTCTACATCCTTAGTTGTATGTTTTCTGAAGTTTTATGCGAGTTTTGCTCAATTTTTATATTTTATAATTGCAATTTAAAAGAAAAAGTTTTTTTCGCCCCTGAATTGTCGACCTTTACAAATTATTGTCATACCTTGTTTTTGCTAAGTTTTTAAACGACTAGTAGAGTTTTGTGCCATTGGGTACAATTCTAACGTAGGTCAAACATTAAAAAAAAAAACACGAAAAAAAAACATTGAAACCGATGTTTGTAGTTTTTTTACTGGGGTATGACATACCCCACCACACAGTTCTTGTAAGGATTTTGCACCACACAGTCGAAGGGTTAAGGGAGTGCAAAGAGTATTTTAATTATGCCTGCATTCTCAAAATATATCCATATATATTTACACCAAAGGGAACAAAACTCTCGTGGACAACTATAGAAACTTATCTGATGCAACAAAGTTTTTACGAATCTTCTCCAGTTCGTGATAGTACTGTTAACGAAGCTGTGTAATCAGGGTAATTAAGAGGGTGAGTTTTACATAAATACGTGGTTATAAAGTGTAAATGTATTGTTTTTGTTACTATATCTAATATTACTTACTTTCTTGTATTACATGTATTATTATATTATGATGCGTACGCCTACATCCCACTACATCCACCCCTGTGAAGTTAGCACCCCTTTTTGGAAAATTGAGTAAATCTTTAGAGTTCTGAGTAGAAAAAGCATAGTTCTAGAGTTCCTGGCCGAAAAGAACAATAGTTCTGCAGAACTAAGACCAGAAATCGAAAAAAATGAAATAAGGGGTGCTAACTTTACGCAGCACCACTTTTTTATCAAAAAATGAGTTCTGATGACATTTTTCGGTAGAGAAAAAAGAGTTCCGGAGTTCCTGACCATTTTTAACAATAGTTCTATCAATTTGTTGAAGTTATTAAATAAATCGATTTTGGCCAAAAAACACCATTTTTATAAAAGTATGACTTTCGTTACGTTTTCAGCGGAGTTCTAAGTAGCACCCGAAGAGTTCAGACAAATGGCGAAAGAAAAAATTTTCTATCGCAAAAATTGCGATTTTTATTGCAAAATTGAACTTCGAAAACTCGACATTTTATTATAAAAAAACTGCAAATGAGTCCTGACGAGTTCTAATCGGAGTTCTGAATAGCACCCGAAGAGTTCTGATGAGTAGAAGACAGAAAAAAATTTCTTTCGTAAAAATTGAGATTTTTTATTGCAAATTTTTACTTCGAAAAATCGACATTTTATTATAAAAAAAGTGCAAATGAGGCCTGACGAGTTCTAATCGGAGTTCTAAATAACACCCGAAGAGTTCAGACAAATGGCGAAAGAAAAAATTTTCTATCGCAAAAATTGCGATTTTTATTGCAAAATTGAACTTCGAAAACTCGACATTTTATTATAAAAAAAGTGCAAATGAGTCTGACGAGTTCTAATCGGAGTTCTGAATAGCACCCGAAGAGTTCTGATGAGTGAAGACAGAAAAAATTTTCTTTCGTAAAAATTGCGATTTTTATGCAAATTTTAACTTCGAAAAATCGACATTTTATTATAAAAAAAGTGCAAATGAGTTCTGACGAGTTCTAATCGGAGTTCTGAATAGCACCCGAAGAGTTCTGACGAATGGAGACAGAAAAAAATTTCTTTCGTAAAAATTGCGATTTTTATTGCAAATTTTAACTTCGAAAAAATCGACATTTTATTATAAAAAAAGTGCAAATGAGTTCTGACGAGTTCTAATCGGAGTTCTGAACAGCACCCAGAAGAGTTCTGATGAATGGAAACAAAAAAATGTCTTTCGTAAAAATTGCGATTTGCGATGGCGGTAGCAATATTTTATAATAAATTACAGTTGATTATAGTTGTCTATGATGATATATTCTTAATAGACCACAGTGTATATATCTTACTTTTGACAAATCATTCCCTTAACATAAAATAAGGTATAGCTTTATTAATAATGTTAGTTGTATTATTAAATTTTAGTTGTACTATGAGACATATTCATATATACGAAATATATACATTTATATTTTTATCAGAGGAAAGAACATTTTTTTTGTAAAAGGAAATGTTACATTCACGGTCTGGTACGCTACTGTTAAATGTTAAGTGTTCCGTCATTTTTTTCGCGTAACGGAGAAATATTCTGGTTAAAGGAGTGTTAGTATTAAAACTAACGTTTTTTGTATAAACACCGTTGCAATGTCACGCTTTATAATTTTGTGTGACATTTTACTTCGATTTACGTTGAAAAAATAATTGGGACTTGTCGTTGCTATAGCGTGGAAGTTCTGTAGTTTTATTGATAAGAAAATCATTAAACTGTTGTTTAATTGGCACAAAACAAAAAAATACATATTTTTGTATTTTACGATCGATACATTAGATCAGATTACGTACTAAAACAAAACCAAGTAGCGCCAAATAATTGGATAGTAAAACATGTTTTTATTACTTTAAGTTTTATGGCTTATTAAATTTTATCCTATGTTAAAACTATCAGCAATTACGTAATAACTATAACACATTCAGAAGTGTGTTAATGATGTTCAGGTTACTTCGAGAAACTTTTTTTCAATCAATATCAGAGCCGTAACTAGGCTGACTTTCTAGGAGGGGCCATGGCCCCATTATACAAAATTTAGATAGTTGGCGGTTCCAATTTACCTACACATTTTTCAATTGCTGGGGGAGGGGTTTGTTGATCTGAGATGGTTCAAAGCCCTCTGGTCCCTTCTAGTTACGCCAATGATCATTATGCAGCTTTATTATTTTCAATACGTTCCTCTCTTAGGGCTAGACGAACTTCTTTAGAATTACCATAAAATTTTCAATACCTGTGATGGGTATTCCTATTATTCTTTCTAAGAAACTGCTTCCTATGTATCGTTTTACTGTACTAACATTTGTTATTATTAGACAAATAATAAATAGTTTATTGCTATAAAATATCTGGCAACCCTAAGAAGACTTCAACGATTGGTATTTCCGTAAAGTAATCCTTTCTTTTTTACCCTTGTAATAAAATTACTATATTTTAAATAAATAAAGTAATTATTGGTTTTCATTGTTTCAGGTAAATTTAGTGTACGAAGATTTAAGTGGACTGTGGGTATACATTGGAAACTTACCAAGCCGTGCTAAGATTGCTAAGTATTTAAATAGTTCATATAATTTAGTGAGTGACAAAAACTTATAAGCATTAAAAAATAAGTTTATTTTTCCACTTTTCACGCAAAAATGAACATACTCGTTCCGTCTATTGTTTCATTTCCCTGCTTGTGAAAATTTTTATCATACACATGTAGTCAATACTAGGTAAATACAGTAACGGATGGGTATTATAACTTTGGTGCAGAAATAATCATACACTTAGGTAAACACAAACGATTAACACTGAATTGAATTTTAAACATCTAATGATGCCAACATTGTTAACGAGACGCCCCCGATATTTAAAAATATGTAGTGTTTCAGTGTTAGTTAGAATTCCTTTTTTTAGTTATATACTAGTGTAGAGGGTGATCGATTTATAATAGGAAGTTAGTTTTCTCAGAAAAAGTTGAGAAAAATTAATTTTTGTGAAAGGTAAATCACTTTTTCTGGCCGTAACTCAAAATTAAGGCAATAATAAAAAAAACATGTTTTAAGGACGCTAAGCGTCGTGATGCCTCAAAAATTTTTTTTTCAGGAACATGCCTTTTACATACCTTTACAATGGCAAAGGTACCTAAAGGTATGTAATGGACACATATTAATTAAAAGTTCTTTTTCTATTTAACTGTATTTTGAATATTTAAAAAGTTATGGCCAATTTATTGTTGAGTGCACTATTTGTTTTTGTCGCTAAATGAATATAATTTCTGTGAAGAGTATATCATTTTACTTTCCTTTACTAAAGCCAGAAGCTTGTACCTTTTAAGACAGAAATAAAAAATATAGCTTAACGAAGCTAAGCATCGCGATTCCTCAATTTTTTTAGCAACATACATTTTTTATGAATCCAATTTTTTTATATTTTCATTATTTCAAAAGTTATGGCTGATTCAAAAAAATCTTATTTAGTCCACTAAAACATCCACATAAAAATATTATCAACCTATTAAATAGTCTATTTCCAAATTTCACACCCCTGAGGACATATTATTTTGAACACTGAGGAATAAACCGTATTAACTTTTAAAAACTCCCAAGATTTAACTCTTGCGTTTTCAGCATTTTATAATCGTAAAATTTATTACGTCTTAAAAATATATCATTTTATTTCAAATTTAGTTGTTTTGATGCCTCTCTGATTGAGGTGAAGAACAGTTTTGGCTTAAGGTGGTGAAAAATGAAGTAAATACATACATATCATTAAATAACAATGGTACCCATATTGAACATTTACTAAATAATTAACTTTTTAAGTAACTTGTTATTTTATTTACTAATTTGTAAAGATTTCAATTAGGACATTTGTATGTAGGTATATTGTTTATTGTTTAGGTATCTGTTTATTATTATATATTATAAATTATACAATACTTCAGCTATTAAAACGTAGGATTAAAATATATTTGGTTGTAAATGAAAACACATTTACTTGTGTACACGTTGAACGAGCAATAGCGTAGGAAAAATGCAATTTTAAATGTTACAATATCTACTATAGAGGAATTCACTGGAAAATAAGCCATAACTTTTGAAATAATGAAAATATGAAAAACTGTATACAAAATAAATGCAAAATGAAAAATAGTTTTACGAAGTCATAAAAACACGAAGGCATTTTGCTAAAAAAAAATTTGAGGCGTCCCGACGCGTAGCTTCATTAAACTATATTTTTTTATTTCCGTCTTATTTTTTAACAAAAACAAGTAAATTGATATATTCCCATAGAGAAATTATATTCATTTAAGTAAGGCGCCCAATAATAAATCGACCATAACTTTTTAAATATTCAAAATAACGACCATAACTCATAATGAATACTTTGTACTGGTAAAGGTAGAACCTTTATAATGAAAAAGTAAAAAAGGTATGCTGCCGAAAAAATTTTTGTGAGGCATCGCGGCGCTTAGCGTCGTTGTCATATTTTTTATTCTTGCTTTAATTTTTAATCAATGTAAATAAAGGTGATTTACCTTTCACAAAAAATCAGTTTACCTCCGTTTCTGAGAAAATCTCACTTCCTATGATAAATCGATCACCCTGTAGATATACGAGATACGAGATAAGAGATACGAGGTCGATTAAATTGAAGAAAAAATTGTATGCTTCATGAAGGTGACATCACCAGAATGGTAAAAATGTTAGTAGTTTAGGAAACGTGCTGAAAAAAAACTGAAAATTACTATTTTGAAATTTGTAAATAACTCGCAAACGGTAGGATCTAGAAAAGTGTTAACGAAATGCAACTAAGCTGAATTTTAAAACAAAAATATAAATGACCACTAGAAAAACAAAAGTTAAGCGTCTTGTGTAAATATTTACACTTCTAAAAAACTAAGTAGAAAACAGAATGCGTTATTTAACTTTTATTCGAAGATTTCCAAGAACTCTAAAACGTTTTTCAGATTTTTTTCAAGGATATGTCTGAAACTATTGTAAATTTTAGAAATCTGAATAAATCACCTTCATGAGCCATGAAATATCCAAGTTTTCTCTTATTTAACCGCCCTTGTATCTGTTACAGTTTAGAAGTTACCAATACAATACCATCGAAAAAGTGGATGCCCTGTAGAACACAAATACTCTAATGTTTTTCAGTTCAAAACAATAAATCAGTCATTTTAAAATCCCCATGATTTTATAATAATTTTATATAGCAGCAGCAACTTTTTACCAAAATACAAGACAGATTACAAGCGGAAGTTTAATATACTAGTGTGCTATATCGACACACTACAATAGCAACGGTATCGGTTCATTGACCGCGGGTTTCATGATTTCATGGAAAATGTGTTCATCCGTTCTTGTTAGTTGTGAAGCATACAAATTTATTTAGACGGCCTCACCAACTATATCATCGCAAATAATGGAAACAGACTGAAAGACGTATATTGAGGAATTATTCAAGTAAAACATCCATCGGCTTATTGCAGTTCATCGAGATTCCTACTCACCAATAATAGGCAGGTTGTCCCAGTTTAAAACGGACGAACTTCACAGACGTATAGGTGGGTAAATTTTGAGTAAAAAAAGTTACTATTAATACACCCTCTATCCAGTGGAGGTTGGTGATATTTCAGTTGTCCATATCTTGAAAACGACCCATGGGACCCACTTCACTTTTTAGGTGATTATACTTTTTTAGGTGACTATACACCTCTTACAGAAAGGATTTATAGTGAAAAACCGTCAGCAGAGTTTGAGAAAAAAATTTCAAAAAAACTGCAGCACACCCTGGGATCTCAGTAACGCTCATATTTCATAATAAGGAGAGGTTTTTCGATGGCTGGAATGCTGGAATGCGATGCGATTGCGATGATTGGAACTTTGTAACAAAACATTTTTTTTCAGTTATGGCCATTTTAATTTTGGGAAACAAAATGTTATATAAAATATAAATGGCTATAAAATTAAAATGGCCATAACTTTGAAAAAAAAATTGTAACAAATCGAAAAACCCCTTCTTATATTTGTTTCTAGATTATGGAAAAAAAATATACTGCAAATATTCCACAGAGCGTTACTAAGATCCCAGGGTGTGCTGCAGTTTTTTTTTGAAATTTTTTTCGCAAACTTTGCTGACGGTTTTTTCACTATAAATCCTTTCTGTAAATCATCACCTAAAAAGTGAAGTGGGGTGATGGGTCGTTTTCAAGATATGGACAACTGAAATATCACCAACCGCCACTGCTTCTATCTAGTTTCCTAACGGAGATAACAGGGTACCGAATTTTAAATGTATTTCTAATTTTCTATTAATATCTGCGAAAAAGAAAAATATATTTTAACTTAAAATTTGGTACACGTATTTAGGAAGCAAGAATATATGGATAATAACATACTGGATGTTAATTTTTAGGGTCCAGACCTCATTTCGTACAATAGAATTTGTTTGTCGTAAGCCACTGACTTGTGCATTTCTCTAAAAAGCTGATACTTTTACATTTTTGCTTTCTTAATTTTGCGATATCTCGAACGGTTTTTGAGGTATTCGTATGTTTTCCACACGATACACGCAGAATAGAGTTTTGACCCATTTTGATCGTAAATATCTATTGATACAACGAACTTACAAAGATACGGTTTTCGCCAGTCGATTTACTTTTTCAATACGTTTTTTTCGTACTATATTAAAAACTTGTTACTTGTCCTATAAGGTGTTTTTAAAATATGGTCAATTTTAACGTTAAAATTCGCCACTATTTTGAATGCAACACCCTGTATATGTTTACACCAAACATAAGCTGCATTCTTCCGCTTTCCAAACGTGTATAGTTTGTTACGCTTTACTTTCAAAATGGGTTAGTAATTTAATTTTTAGAAACATTGTGTTTGGTCTGGACTGGATTTTGATTGTATATAGGAAAGTGCAAGATTTCAAAGCCGAGCATTAATAAATAAGAAAAGAATAAAATAGACAGATAGACTGATTCTCTGTCTTTCGTGATAGGGTAGCAATAAAATATGTAGGCGGGACGCCCCGCCCATAAATTATACTGAGCACGTGTGAATTGAATTATTATATCGTTATTGGTCTACGGAAAAAAACACTTGAGCATTCCTTGCGTACGCAGTTGGTATTTTAGGCGATTCCATCGTTCGGCCATTTTTTATAAACGGTTCCTTAAATGCAAACAAATATTTAACAAATAAAACAAACTGTTGACATGAATATGAAAGACTACGAAATTTAAATGATTTACGGGCCAGAATTGTACAAGTCCTAAATTGTTACGCTTAAGAAATGTTAGAACGCGTAACTACTGAGTTTTACGATAGACCAGGGTTTTGCGAAGAACAAAGGGGCGACATTTTGAACCACTTATTCAATAGGCATTTTTCTTTCTTTCGTCTTATAACCGGGTTGATTTATATTTATATCTTTTTATTTTTTATAGAACTTCAATTTTATTTTCTTGCAGACCAGTAAGTTAAGCAATACAAAAATTTGAAAATAAATACAATTATGTTCGTACACTTCTTTTAAGTGTATGGGATAATTTTAAGTCAGAATTACGTAAGAATTTCGTTTCATACAGCTAAGTCGATGTGCACTCTCACCGCTGCGAAAAAGTACTGAGAAGTACTCGCACTACTCACTCAAGTTCGTTAGGTGATGGGCGGTGTCTATCCACCTCCACATTCCAGTTTCTGACGCGCAGGTAACGTTTTACATCATACGTTTGTAATACGTACACAAGCGTGAAACACTGGTGCATCTAACTGTCTTTGTCTGTCCTTACTGGTGTCTTTTAACTTATTCTCTTCTACACATGTATCGCCAATATGTAATGCTGCAATTTCCTACCCTAGTATATCTCTTACAGAGCGAACTTACAAGGATGTGGTTTTCGCCAGTTGATTTACTTTTTTATGTTACAAGTTTTTTTACGTGTTATGTTAAATTTTTGTTACATACCATACGGGGAGATTTTGAGTATTATGATTAATTCAAACAAAAGTACAGTTAGCTGGAACACCTGTATTATGCTTAACAGGTATAAATAATGTATTTTTGTATACTTTTTAAAATAATATATCATTTATTTCATTTTACTTTAAAGGAAAGCGAAATTAAAAAAGATTAATTTTTTTAATCTAAATAGAAAATTAATAAATGCATCAATTTCTATAGTAATCCCTTGAAAATTGCTGACAATGTTTCGACTCTCAGGGGGTTCGCGGAATGGAATTGTAGCATCTGTCATTAATATACCTCATACAAGAAAATCTGACACTGTTAATTCCGGTGAGTGTGCGGGCCACTCGATTGGCCAGCTCTTTTTATCCACCTATTCTCAAGCCCATTCCCAAAACTTTCTGTTACAAAATTCCTTGCATGAATCGAATAATGAGGTGAAGTACCATGTTACTGAAAAATGCCGTATGGCTGTTTTAATTTTGCTCCAACTGAGAGTAGAAAAAAATTTGCAACATATTGATATAAACTTTGCCAGTAATTTTTCCCCCTTGAAAAAAAAAGAACCATACATTTTTTTGTTGGGATACCGCACTCCACACGTTTAAATTTGGAACATCTCTTTGCAATAATGAAATGACAATTCCAGAGACTTCTTAACTTAAATTAATGAAGTAGGGGTCAATTATCAATTCTCTCAAAATGTGGACGCTTCTACAAAACATAGATCGTTTTGAAATCGTTTCAGCGCGGAAAATCCTACCTGATTCTGTTATCGAGATATTCATAAATATACACAAATATAGAAAATAATCAAGTTTTTTCATTTTTTAAAACGGAATAATCTATAAAAACGTATACAGTTGCTCCACAAAGTATTCGTACCCCCGTAAAGAATGTGATATCACGGCATCTAGAGGGGAGTTGACGTTTAATAAAGAGTTTCTTAGACACCTTTTAGTTTATATAGTAATACGCCAAGGTAATTACAATTTTTGTTTATTTTGTTATAAGGACAAACAAATCTTGTTTCTAAATGTATTCATATATTGAGCGAAGAAAACTCAATTACCTACTGTTCTCAAAAGTCGTTGCGGATAAGATTTGTCTTCTATCATATTAGTTTTATACTTCTCCCAAAAATTCACGATGAACTGACTCGCCACTCTGATGACCACAATCCCAGTCCATTATTGTGATATCTAAATTTTAGACCCTCGTTTACATGTTCTATGAGAACGTGAATTTTTAAAGTTCTTTAAATATAACACATTTTAAAGCTTCTTCCAACTCTTTTAAATGAGTTTGCAATCCCGACTTAACTCTGCCAGATATGAAACAACAGTCCACAACTTTATACATAGCTTTCAAGGCAACTATGTACGGAAAAATTTTAAGAGATACAACCGCTAGTATCGTCGCGACGATACTACCGTCTTGGAAAAATGTGTAATTCCCGAATTACACATTTTACAGGGTTTTCTGAACCACCTATTTTGGAAAGGTTTAGTTCCACTGTTGGGGGTAGATAAAGCCAAAATTATGGCCCAAAAAATTGAAACTTGTTGCCAAAAATTACCAGGGAGATAGCTTCGAAGGTAACGCCTGTAGGAAATTATTAACTTGTGCTGATGAGTTGAATGATGTTGAAATTTATGAATCGGTTGGATATCTTAAAATTTTTCCGCATAGTTGCCTTGAAGGCTATGAATAAAGTTGTGGACACATGTTGTGTTCTTTCACATTAATCTTCTATTAATATTAATAATCTATTAATATTAATCATCTGTTTCGAATTTCGCATAGGTCTGTTTGCACGCATACCTGTATAAAGGCCATATAACGCAATTCATTTTCTTTTCGAATTATGTGTTCTTACATATTTCCAACAAAATTTTTAATTCTGCGATGTGCACAATTTAGGCTATTAAAATTTTAAAAGCTATTTTTGAGCGATAATGCTTTGGCAGGTACTACTAATTTTAGTCGTTCAAATCGGCTGCCAAACGGTAATCCTAATTATACAATCTTCTACTATGCAGTTCTGGGTACCTACTGGCAATTTAAATTGTTCTTTTGTATACTTAATTAATGTTGATTATAATTATTTTGTATCTTTAATTTGTTGTACGTACTAGCGATGTTTCATTTATGCGGTGCGTGATGAAAATAAATTATAAATGATCATAAATGAATCAAAATAAATAATCAGGTGGAAGTTATTTGCCCTCATTTTTTAAGCAAAAACTAGCAAAATTGACCTTTGTACAGGGTTAGTTTTTATAATTTGACAAGTTATTGCGAGTTTATTATTGAAATTAGAAAATAGTTCTTCAGATATATGTAGTTATAGCTTCAGATATATGTATTTATGCGGTGCGAGATGAAAATAAATTATAAATTATCATAAATAAATCAAAATAAATAATCAGGTGGATGTTATTTGCCCTAATTTTTTTTAAGCAAAAACTAGCAAATTCAAAAATTACCTATGTACAGGGTTAGTTATTGCGAGTCTATTATTGAAATTAGAAAATAGTTCTTCAGATATATGTAGTAATCTGTAGCTTTTCATACATTTTTATAACACGATATGAGAAAAAACAATAGAACATCAAAAATTTTAAACCAGAATCAAGGTACTGTTTTTTTTAATGGAACACCCTGTATATTACTGCATATTCCTCGACTTTTTTCCTTTTAATTATTCGCACTCATTCAATCAAAATTGAATGAGCAGCGCTCTTACACTCAACCGCATAAATTCGTTAATCTATTATTATCGTATTTATTTATCTTAATCACATATTAACAAGAAGTATAGTATATAAGAGCAAACATAATATATCAATAGAAACTGTTGATCAGAGCAGAATAGTACTTAATGATCTTGATGATATACATATGTAGCAATGCAATAAATTATTTTATGTTACTTTTTTACATAAATTATTTATACTGTTCTGCCAAGTTAAATAATTAATGTGCCATTATACATAATGTAGAAACAATAAAGAGGGAGGACAAGGAAAGTAAACACAAATGAAGTAGGAGGGAGAACATATATGTATGTAAGAGTAATAAGACCTATTCTAAAAGCAAACATTACTGCAAAAACTCCGCATTATAAAATAGTACCTGCTTAATTTAAGATAATGGATAATTTTTTAATTTCCGGTTGAATGTTGTATGAAAAAGAAGCCCGATAGAGTGTAGTTTTGTGTTGGTGTAAAGTTATGCTATTTTTATATATAATGTTAATATTGTGTATATCAGTCCGAAATCTTATTTTTCTATATAGGTATGGTGGCGTTTGTGTGGTGATTATTTTGTGGTAGAAGGTACAGCAATGAAGTAGGCGCCTCTTTTCCATATTTAACCATCCAATACTGTTTAAGTGCTGAGACACATGATCCCTTTTTCGTAAACCACAAATTAATATCACTCATGCATTCTGTACGAGTTGGAGGCGGTGTTGGTCTGTTTTAAGTATGGCTGGCCCGTATATTACTATAATATAGTCGCGACATTTCTTTTAAAAATAAATGAATTGCTTGAAACATTTCCTATTCGCTAAACATTGTTCTTGATTTAAACAATTAATAATAAATATAAATTAATGAAATACTTATAGCTCAATACTTTTTAAATAACAGTTCTTCTAGCTACGATCTTCGCGGGAACACGGGACTTCGTAATACACTTTTTCCGTAAGACGGCGAGCTATTCCGATAGCGACCTGCCGGCGGTGTAAATGGGTCGACCGCCGCATTGAAAACGATTTCTTGTCTCGAGTTAGTAGCTCGTGAATTTGTACTGTCTTTACATATTACCTGGTTTGGTGTGGATTTCTGCAAAAATGGCACAGTCGTTACCATTTGTGAATAGACTTAAAAATATTATTGAAAATTACAAGAATTTTACAATAAACGGATCACATATTTTATGTATTCCTTGCAATCGTCAGTATATATTTCGTGATCGCCGAGAGTATAAAAGACTTTTAAATTCGAATATCCATCAAAAAAATATTCGGTACTGTTAGAAAAAGAGGAATTTTGGTTTGATTTGTGCATAATGTTTTGCGCATATAGCCTTGCGTGGAACGTGGTCGACAATATTTACTTTTTTAACAGATTTTGCGGTAATAAGGTCGTTAATGCCCCCGATATTGCGTAATAATATCGGGTAATAAATGGGTAAATGGGTAATAAACGGGTTTTGCAAACAGCGGCTAAAAGTATAGAAATAGTAGTAACACGTGTATTGTAGATGTAAACAATAATAATGTACTGATGTTAGTGATAACAAAAAACTGCAAAATACGTGATAATCATGTGCCTGTTCAGTTAACTTCAGTAGATGTGGAACGATCATTTTTCCTCTACAACCATATATACAGGCCAAATCGCTCACGTTTAACGAGAATAAATGCAGAAAGACTACTAGTATGCTCAAGCAATGAGGACAGTCGGTGTTTCCGAATAGCACAAGCATTAGGCATGTGCGTACATACACTATTAACACATTACTCCCGTCTTTTTGATCTCTCGTAAGTCATCTTCCAGTCCAGCCCCGCGTTACAGCACACATTCGGAACCCTAGTTATATATTTCTGAGAAGGGAAAAATTCGAGGAATCACAATTTGCAATAATATATGTTATGGGTGTTCCTTAAAAAAAACAGCTTTGGTTCAGTTTTATGGTTTCTGATGTTCAATTGTTTTTTCTCATATCCTGTTACAAAAATGTATGCAAAACTATAACTAGGTATTTACAAGGGGGTACCCAAAAATAATTATTTTTTAAAAGCTATATATTTTCAAATTTTTTACAAAACAACCTTATCCCCTTCAAAATACCCTCCATTACAACTAATACATTTGTCCCACCGGTGCTTCCACTGTTTGAAACTTTTATTGTATTGTCTTTAGAAATGGCTGACAGCTCCTCCCTGTTTTTTTTCTTGACCTCTTCAATGTTGTCAAACCGGTGTCCTTTCATGCCCCTTTTCATGCGTGGAAATAAGACAAAGTCGCACGGAGCCAGGTCAGGCGAGTAAGCTGCGTGGGGCAGCGCAACCATGCCATTTTTAGTCAAAAACTGGCGAACAGAGATGGCTGTGTGTGCAGGTGCATTGTCAACAACCTTTTTCATTCCCAATTCTTCGGTTAAAATTCGCTGAACCGAGCTCCAAGATAACCCACTAATCTCTGACAGTCGATCAATTGTCTGTCGACGGTCTGTGAGCACAAGCTCAGTGAATTTTTTTCAACATTTTCGTCGTTTCGGGAAGTTGATGGACGTCCAGAACGAGGTTGCTCATCAATCGACATAAACCGAGCAAACCACTCATTGAGTTTTTCCCATAGCGTCATCTTTGTAAGCTGTTTTCAACATTAAAACAGTTTCAGCAGCATTTTTACCGAGTAGAAAACAAAATTTCACAGGTGCATGTTGTTCACTTAAACTTGCCATCATAAAAAACGAAACAAGAACAAAACAGCGCTAACAAAAACATCAACTGCAGATGAACAGAACAAGCCAGGTCGACAACACAGGCGGACTGAACTGGCAATGAGTTCCGGTTATTTTTGGGTACCCCCTCGTATAACTTTTGGCTAAAGAACTATTTTATACTTTCAATAATAAGCTCGCAATAACTTGTCAAATTATAAAAACTAACCCTGTACACACGTAAAAGGTTTCTATATGTTGTAGACCTTAAGTGGACTCTTCCACACAGTTTTCACTTTTACATGTACAATATTTAATACGTGTATCTAAAAACAAGTAAGTCAGAGAGTAATTAATATTAGTTAAATCTCAGGTCGAACAAAATTTTATATCAAAACATGATAATTCGATGACGTTACATCTGAATCGTGTTTTTACTGTAATAAAATAAGGTGATAAATAATATAGTAATAAATACTTCATTACCAATATTTATTATTTGCATAGATTATTCGTTTTGTTATTTACAGAGAAGGCCGACATGAAGGTTTGTGCGCTTGGAAAAACTAAGATAGCGACCATTAAAATTTTGTGTAATGCAACGAGCATTTAGCTTGTATTTTTTTCATGTTTTTTTTTTCCGAAGTTGGTGTATGCGTAATAATTTGTGGTTAAAGGAAATACGTGCCAGTATCCGGCAACTGATATTAACATACCTATAAAAAGCGAGTCGAATTGTGAAATTAATTTGCTTCAGACTAGAACCAGTCCACTTGAGGCGAACGTTCGAAATTGATAGTTATTAGATTGATGCAAAAGTCCGTGATGATTTTTCTTCTGCGTCATGGGTGGAAGGAAGACTGCCGTTAAGGTAATCCCCTAGACTTCTATTACGAGGGTGGTTTAATAAGTCCGAGACTTTTTGAATTTCCCGCGCAGTAACTTTAATGGCAACACTGCTCCCGTCAACTGTCATCTATCGGTAGACTAATGTAAAATTTTGAGCAAGCTACGTCATTTAGTTTATGTTTGACAGCCATTGAAAGCAGCTAACCTCGTTAATTTCCACAAAAATGAAAAAAAAGTGAATTTCGTGTGCTGATTAAGCATTACTTTTTGCGCAAAAAAGACATTACCGAAACCAAGGAGAGGCTTGATAAATACTATGGGGACTCTGCACCGTCAATTTCAATGGTTAAAAAAGTGGTTTACTGAGCTCCGTAGTGGCCGCACCAGTACAAATGACGCTGAACGTTCAGGTGGCCCGAAAGAAGTCGTTACGCCAGAAATCGTCGATAAAATCCATGGAATGATATTGGATATATGAATGGACGATCGAAGATTGAAAGTGCGTGAGTTGGCTGAGGCTGTAGGCATCTCAACTGAGCGGGTGCATAACATTTTGCATAAATATTTGGATATGAAAAATATATCCGCGCGATGGGTGCCGTGATTGCTCACGATCGACCATAAACACAACCGTGTGACCACTTCAAAGGAGTGTTTGGGGATATTCAGCCGCAATCAAAACGAGTTTTTGCGCCGTTAGTTGAGACTTATTACCGTAGTTGAGTGATGGATCCATGTTTTGAAGCAGAAACGACCGCATTTAGCGAAGAAGAAAGTGTCGCTTCATCAGGACAATGCACGGGTGCATACGTGTGTAATCACCATGGCAAAAACTCATCAATTGGACTACGAACTGCTACTTCATCCACCATATTCTCCAGATTTAGCCCCCTCCGACTATTTCCTGTTTCCAAACCTGAAGAAATGGCTGGGTGGTAGGAGATTCGGGTCGAACGAAGAGGCCATCGCTGAATCAAACGCTTATTTTGAGGGCCTTGAGGAATCATATTATTTAGAAGGAATAAAAAATTGGAAACACGTTGGACTATATGTATCGAGCTAAAAGGAGATTATCTAGAAAAATAAAATGATTTTTTGGTCGAAAAAAATTTTGGTTTTCTTTTAAAAAGTCACGGACTTGTCAAACCACCTTCGTATAAATACAATTTTTTAGTCCTTTTTCAGGTTTATTTATTTTAGTTGGATAAAATTGAAGTTTATTTCTATAATCAAAGCTATCACGCACATTTTAAGGGTATTCTGTACTTCCACCCTTGACAGTTCAACCCGTCGTCAGCTATCTTTATGTTGACCAAGGCTGGCCAACGTTCACGCAGTATGGAATCTGTTGATCAAGCAGAGCAGTACACTGTACATGTCGCGCGGTCTCCTCTTCTTGCCGACAGCTTCTACAAAGGGGTGTTTCTTTTAGTTTATTTCAGTGCTTCAATTTATGGAAGTGGTTTTTTTCAGTTGACAAGGTCCAGTGAGAATACATCTTAGAAAACTAAGATTCTTTCTGGTCATGTAGACAATTGCCGCTTTTTGGCTGAGGTACCTTAAAAGCCCTAGCAAGTTGGCAACTGCTTGTTTCATCCCGTAGTTCATGAAATTTCACGCGGGTGGCTTCTTTAAAACCCCTTGACTGTCGGAAAAATCACAAATCTTTGTCCTAGAAGTAAATGCTCTACCAACGCCTGATAATGTGCAAAATATAATCAACATGTGTTTTACCTATATTTTTTGGGATGCTGAACATCCCGGGGTTTATTGGGTTTTATCTTGCACCCAAAATTGACTAGAGCTCTAAGGAAATGACCATTTTTCCAATTTTTTAAAAAAAATCCTCATAATATACTTGTTATGTGACGCATTTAAACAGTGTTATTTTAACAAGCTGTATCATTTCCGAGGTATTTTGACAAACTGTATCATTTCCGAGGTATTTTGACCTGCTGAACATTATGGGGTTGTCAAAAGTTGGGCCAAGTGCTCCTAAAGGCCAATGTTGGGGGAAAATTGACCCAAAAATGACTCGGTTTATGACATTAGAAAAACTGTTTTGATTTTTGTTCGGACTCTCAAAGTTTGTATATTATTCAGAAATTCAAGGATTGAGGCGAAGATTGGAGATGGATTGGAAGACTTTCTGACTCAGTGCGTCCAAATACGTCGGAAATAATGTCTGAATAAAATATCGGAAAACTGTTTATAGATGATTTATGAGGTGATTCATCGACAAAATTTGGATTTCATGATAATTAGGCGTGTGTAAGACAAATTCAGTTAACATCATGATGATCAGTGGGTCAAAATATGTTGGAAATGATGTGTTTGGTAAAAGTAGCAAAATGTCATAAATTGAACCTTTTTGGGACAATTTCCTCGAATCTAGGTCAAATTCTGCCAACGCCATGATGTTCAGCGGGTCAAAATACGTCGGAAATTTTACTATTTGGCAGTCGGTATATTTCAAGAAATTACTTTTTGGCAGTCAGAGTAGTTACTTGTGTAGATTTTAATCCTTTTATCCGCTATCTTCTTGCAGGTAATTCCTTTTAGCGGCAACGGTTATTCCTGTGAAAATCAGGAATGGGAGAACCTTGAAAACTTTAATCCTGACAAGAATATTCGAATAGTGAGTGACACGTGTTTTAGAATATCAATCAAATGCATGTTCATGATTTCATTACAATTAATGCATTTCATATCAGTATACATATGGAGACATCCAAAAAAAACGTCATCAAAGTTGGCCAAGATAAAAAAGACGTATTTCTATTCTTGATCGAATTCATAACCTTATTTACTTGTCAAGACTGTCACATCATATGACAGCCATTGTTTATTTTACAAATTGTGGCAGTCACTTGTCAAAAGTTTGACATCACCGAAAAGCTTAGACATGACCGCTATTTCCATCTCTCTCGTTCATAGCAAGAGTTGATGACGTTTTTTTTTTGGATGTCTCTATATATGTGATGATGGTTATTCATTGCAATAAATTCATTTCGTATCAGTATACATAGTGAGGACATAAATTCTGCCCCGCTTTTACCTTTTTGGTCGATGAAGCACCAAAATCGGGAGCTGAAATGAGACAAAAGTACCATAATTTCCATATGAAAATAGCACCTCAAAGTGTCAAAATTACAGTCAGGCGCCGTCTTAGTTAATTTTTTTAAATGTATAGGTGTTGCACCTTTTTGTAAAGTCTATTCATGCTCGATACAACTGTAGAATTTGAGAACATTCCAATGAGCCATTTTCAAATGGCACCGATTTTTAGTTTTCAACTGGTTTCCAATTAGGTGACGTTATTAGTATCGACGAAAATAGTTTTAACTTTTCAAAGACAAGCTTTTATTCGAATACACAGAAGTTATTTGTATTCGAAAGAGTTTGTTACGCAAGAACACCTCTTGTATATTCAAACTGTAAACATTGCGCAGCAACTTTCGTATCAGTTACTCACAAGTAGACAAATAGTTACGGAGGAGTGAAATAAGAGCTTGTAATTAGATGAAAATAAAATAAAATCTACATATTTAAACCACTGAGGATCCAACATAAAAACAAATAACAATGCTATTATTTTAAAATTCGAAATGTCCACCTTGTACTTGTTGACAAAATGAACAGTCTATTTTTGACCTATTCTCTCACTTTATGTTTCAGGGGTTATTTCTGCACACACTTCGAAAATGCGTTGGCGAAGCTCATTCAGATTGTCTGGGCGTTTTGAAAATTACCGATTTGACATCGAGCGAAAATAAAATCGAGAAAAAATAGTCAAGTGGTGTCAGATCCGGCAATCGAGTTGGCCATTTTATCGGACCCCATCGACCAATCCGTTTATCGAGATAATTTGCATCCAAGTAATTTCTCACTTCTCTGAAATATTGTGGTGGGGCACCATCTTGCTGGTACGTGATAGCCGTGGATAATTCACGTGGACTTTGGAGAACGACGCTGTTTATTGCGGGAATTATTTCATCCTTAACATTTGAATATATCCTAAGCAGGTTAAATTCCCGTTAATAAATATTGGACTAATAATGTGGTCCCCCAAAATCAGCCTGAACATTAATGTACTGGGGATACTGGGTATGACCAAGAAGTCTAGAACTAAGGAGACCGAACTCGTTCGGTATCTAGGGATCAAATCTGTCCGCCTCCAGGAGGCGCTGTTAACAGTAATGTACTCGATGTCACGTGATGAGCAGCGGTCCACATGTGAATGTTTATCATAGAAAACCATGATATGGTTTTATATGACGTTTATCATTAAGCTGTCAAAGCGGGTGCTTACATGCCGTTTGGCTTTAACAAAAATATATACAAAAATAAATATGGTTCAAAAGTGCTGTGTTGCATTGTGTGATTTAAGAAGCGGTCCGAATAACCGGACATTATTTCAAATTACCGATGTATGTATGAAACGAAATATTTTTCTTTGTTGTATTGTTAACGTTGAAGCACGTAACATGAAATGAAATATTTTGAGTACATTTTCATATTGATCATTGCGAAAATTTGTAATTGCAAAGACATTACTTGTGTAGATTCAATATAATATCTGTCTGTCAAATGTATTCGCACCACGGACATTCACACGGACTCTAACCTCTAACGCACACAGATTAGTACAGAACCACGGTATACGTATAGATATCTGTTTATATACCGTAGCAACCATACTAGAGTACACAACTGTTTACAGCGCCTCTGAAGGCGGACATATTCGAGCCCGTCGCGTTATACTGCGAATAGCCGCAGTTCGGTCTCCTTAGTTCTAGTCTTCTTGGGTATGACCTTCATGATATACAGGGTGGGCCATTTTAATCTCCCCACCAGAATTTCTCAGAACTTAAGCTAGATACGAAAAAAAAGTTTAGACAAAAGTTGGAGGGGGCAGAGGGGACCACGCAATGGCGCCAATGACTTTGACCTTGAACCTGATTTTCAAGGTTATTTCAAGGTGAAAGTGGTTTTTTAAATGGGAACACCTACTTTTGACCCCGGATTTGAAAAGAGCGGGAAATTTAACGTCCAAAATGGGACTTGTCAACAAGGTCATGGCAAGGTCGAATGAAGGTCAAATTTTCGACAATTGTTAAATAACGAGGGCTAGCTCGGGATAGAGATTGAAAACAGTAAAATTTTTCTGATTAATGTTGTCAGGGTCGAATAAGGTCAGTTCCTATTACCAATGACCTTTACGTTAAACCCGGTTTTTAAGGTTATTTCAAGGTCAAAGTGATTTATCAAGCTTGAATTCCTACTTTTGACCTTTGATTTGAAAAAAAAGCAAGTGAAATTAGTCTAAAATGATGTTTCTGTCAAGGTGATGATAAGGTTGGATGATACTGTGTTAACTTTCCCATTAAGGTAAAATGTAGATTCGTCATTGAAACCAATGTGTTTTATGTAGTTAGAGTTTGCTACGAACCTCTGACGCTACAAATTTATTGGATTTGAAGATTTTCTTGACCGACGATTGGGAAATATCACCAGTCTCCGCCACCAACTTTGGAGATTGTGTGGAATTAACAACCATTTCAACGATCACCTGAACTTTCTTTTCTTCACTAATTTTAGATCTACCATCTAGATCTGGGAGAGTTTTTCTCTATTCCTGGGACTACAAATTTCGATACTAGTTGTCGCAAATATTTCCTGTCAATCGGGCGTTAGCGCTCCAATGATGAAAATCGCTCGGATTTTGTTTTCTTGTGACCGAGCCATTTCAAAAAAAGTTTGGGTGAATATTTTCAATTTGAGAATTAAATATGATGACACTAGTCAAATAATTGATAACCACAGTGAAAACAAAATATCACAAGCCAACATGATTGAAAGTTAAAAATCGGCGCCATTTGCAAATGGCTGATTGCAATGATAACATCATTGCAATGTTCTCAAATTCTAGAGTTCACATGGATATGATGGTACATTAGTCTCATTTCAGCTCTCCGAATTTGGCGCCATTGTCTTCACCGTCTCAAAAGTTAGAGGAAAGGGGGACTTTATGTCCTCGCTGTAAATATTATTATATGGTTACAATAGAAGTCTATGGGGTACCATAATGATAGTTACAAAAAAACAAATAACACAAAATGTAACGGAAGTAGGTACTCGCTACGCTATTGATCTACAAGAGTTGACATGCAAAACATAGGTACGCATGCAAATATTACCAGCTTAAAAAGTTCTATGTGCAAGAGAAGGCGGTATGGAAGAGGAGGCGGTGTAAGATGGGTCACGTCTTGGCCGTCATTGCTGACAATAAGCACAACAAGGCGTCGGATCGTCGGGATGACTGATCTGTATACTGATGGATAGGCAGCAGAACAAACCCCGCCTTTTCGGCTGATTTGGACAGCAGCCGTTTTGTAAGTTAGTCAGCAACACAGGTGGGGCTTTAGAGGCGTAGCATATTTGCAGAAACACTTTGTCGTTTAAAGATGTAGAAAGTCTTATCCAGTATGTACATACAGAGTGTCCGATGTCATCTTAGCAGATAGGAAAACAGTGGGTAAACCAGTTGTCATGGAATAGATGGAGAACGAGAAAGCTTTAGTGGAAGAGAAAAAAATATAAGAGACTGGCAACTGTCGGAAGTGGGCGAGATTAGACGGACGTGTCGCTGGATGTGACTCTCATATACACCCCCTCCGAGACAAGACTTGCTAACTAACTTACAAGATGGCTGCTGTTCAAATTCGCCAAAAGAGGTAGAGCGGGGACTAACCAATAAGATTATGGCTACTTATAAGGCTTATGATCTCGTCTATATTCTGTCTTAAATTACATTTTTTCCTCACCCCTCACTGTGTTACTATCTGACATTTTGTATGTTGCAATTTGTGATTTTATACGAGGTCAAGTCAAATATAAACCGGAATATTCTTTTCAAGGCCAGACGGCATATCAGAGGGGGCCGCCGCTTTTCCGCGAATTCCGTGTGGATAGCTAGACACCTCCTGACATGTGACACTTCTTTTTTGCATTCAGCTGATCGTAGAACAATGAGTGAGCAGGTAGTTCCTTCTTCTGTTGCTCAACACGTTATTATAACATTTCTGACTATTGAAGGTGTACGACCTTCTGAAATTTTGACGCGTCTTCCTTTTCGCGAAACCCTTTCTAACACGCAAATGTATGAAGTGAAGTTTATGAGTGGCATAAACATTTTTCAGCGGAACATGAAAGGGTGGAGAATAAACCACATGATCGTCGTCCTCGAACCTCGGATCACGGAAGAGAATATCTGTACAGTACGTGAGATTTTGGAAGGTGACCGTCGCCTTACACTTGAATAAATTGCTGGATCAGTGGAAATCAGTGATGGGAATATTCATTCAATAACCCATGACAAGACCAGAAGTTGAACAGTTCGCGCACAACTAGCTGCTGGCTCAACCTGTCACTTTTTGATAACAACGGAAGCAAAAAGTTGCCGATTCGGTGGGAAAAAATGTGTTTCGGTTGAAGGAGACTATACCTATAGAAAAAATAAAATGTTAGTGTTTATTTTGTAATTAATTTAATAAAAATTTTATTTTGGGAAATTCCGGTTTATATTTGGCTTGCCCTCGTACCTTAAGCGGGGTACGACTACAAATCGTATTTAGCCCAGCTTCTTTATATTTGGCATTTGCGTACATCATTTGCATACACTTATTTACTTTACATATTTATTTTTATCAATATATTAATTATATTTATGTTATTCGATTAAACAAAGAGAGCTGTTATAATGATATTTCTCCCAGTGACATTGTATATTTTATAGTCTTCAGCAAAATCTTAACAAAAACAACTTCTCTCTATTTTTTTAAATTTCCATTTAGCTCCAGAAATGGCGATGGCAGAGGCGTACAATTTACGCTTCCAATCACCTTGTACTTTCTAAAATTTTAAACTATTTTTAAACGTTTACACTTTAATAATACAATGTCACTGGTTTTTATATTGTCAATTTCAGTGTGATTTCGTTACATTAGCGCACAGAATATTTTATTAAACATTAACTTTAATTAGGTGTATTATATTTTTTGAGGTGTTTAATACGTACATACTTAAACGTATGTCGATATACTAACCTTGGCTAAATAAACTCAGGTACATCCAATTTTGTGGTAATTAAGGTGGTTCTGCAATCTAAATATATCGACCTCCGGTTGTTTAAGACACATTTAGTACCTAAATTATGTTCGTTTTATAGTCATATACGTATAATGATTGCCGATTTGTTACGTCGTAAACGAGAAGTTGTACATAAGTGACGCTTATTGTTAACACCCTATTTACTAGAATGAAACGTAAACGAAGCAAGCGATAAAATGTGTAGGTATATTAACCACAATTATAGCTCCCTCAAGATTGAGTGCCATGTTTTCGAAATCAAACAAAAGACCACATGTTTTTTACATTTTTTGTACACCCTATTTAACCGGCCGAAATCTAAATACAAAAACTTGAGGCCTCTGTACACTTTTACTAAAAACAAATTTTAACTAAACTGCTCGTCAAAATTAGCGTAACACTTTTTAGATGAGCGCCATTTTCGTTCTGTTTGAGCAAGGGACTTGCGGTTTGAAAATTCCGGTAGCCTATAGGGTTGTTTTTAATTCCCCGAAGTCGCCACACTGTGACTTGAACTGTTCGCCGTCCACACCCCAAAAACCAACCCTATGTCGTAATTTGAATTCGCAAGATTTTGAAGGCAAATTCAGAATCCTACAAGATGGATTAAGAAGGACGCTGTCGGGTAAAAACCCTGTTCTGGCACATATTATGACCTCCCCCAACAAGTCCTGAGCATTTAGTCACTGCCCCACCCTTTCAACCCATTTCCAGCCTCCGTGATTCATCCCTGCTGCTTTTTTATGCTGGGTTTAACATGCTCTGACCACTGGTTTGCGGTTTCATTGATCCAATTGCTGCTAAAATCAATTGGTCTGCGGTGTCACAGCCATTTTTTCACTCGCAGACCATTGAAACATCCCTCCAGACCATCGCTACACCTACCCTCCACTCACCCCCTCTGGTTCCACTACTGTTGGAGGCCACGTGGACAGTCGTTTGGTCTCTAATTCATGTCCTATCATCACGTGAAGTATCTCGAAGTTGACTGGACTCACTAGGGACCGTCGATTGGGCGCCAAAAGTAAAATTCCACCCCCTAATCTACCCCTTGCAAATTTGCTACGTTGAGGGGATGTAAGCAGGTCTCTACACGTGGAGTGACTTAGAAAGAGTTCTTGAGTAAGCCTGAACCCATTCCAGCCCACTCCGAGTAGTTCGTCTCTTTCAAATCCTTCTTTGTATCCCAGCACCCTGTTTTTTTAACACCCTGCAAAAACAAATTTAAGTGGGCGAAAATTCTTAAATGAGAGGTCGTTGGGTAGATGCAATCTTCCCTTACATTTGTGCGAATCGATAATCCGTGAGAGAGACGCTCGGTGAGCGCGACAAGTGTTCCTTGTAGGTGTAGCGGTGGTCTGGAGGGATGTTTGAATGGTCTGCGGGTGAAAATTGGCTGTGACACCCCAGACCAATTGATTTTAACAGTAATTGGATCAATGAAACCGCCAACCAGTGGTCAGAGCATGTTAAAGCCAGTATAACTGCAGAAGGATGAATCACGGGGGCTGGAAATGGGTTGAAAGGGTGGGGCAGCGACCAAATGGTCAGGACTTGTTGGGGAGGTCGTAATGTGTGCCAGAATAGGGTTTTTTACCCGACAGCGTCCTTCTTAGTCCATCCTGTATGTCTCTGAAGACATCTCATCCTGTATGCCGTCAAAATCTTGCGAATTAAAATTTCGACATGGGGTTGGTTTTTGGGTTGTGGACGGCGAACCGTTTAAGTCACAGTGTGGCGACTTCCGAGCATTAAAAAAAAAATCCTATAGGCTACCGGAATTTTCAAACCGCAAGTCTCTAGCTTAAACAGGCAGTCATCTAAAAAGTGTTACGCTAATTTTGACGAGCAGTTTATCCCAGTAAAAAGATGTTTGTACACCCAAAAAAAAAAAATGTTGCCCTTGTTGCAAAAAATGTTGCACGCCCTTCAAAAATGAAAAAATCGTGTCAAAAGTGGTAGTCAATCTTGACAATCTTTGAAAAATTCATGTGTTTATACGTCATCATGTAGAGTGATTTTTGTACATTTTTGTACAACCCATAATTATTTTTGTACACTCTATTTAACCGGCCGAATTTGTCAAGATTGAGTAAGTACCACTTTTGACGATTGGTTTTTCTTTTGAAGGATGTATAAGAGATTTTTTTGGGTGTACGTAAATGTACAAAATTCAATCTTTTACTGGTATAGTAAATTTTTTTGTTTTCGGTAAAAGTGTGCAGAGGCCTCAAGTTTGAGTAGACGAGGAAATTTAGCTTTCCACCTCCAAAATTTCCGCAGTAAGATGGATTTTGACGCTCGTTGGATTCCTTGTAAAACTTAGAAAAAAATGTTACCTATTTTGGTCATATAGAAATCAGAAACTGCATTACTGCACCTAAAAAATTTTTGCACCATTTTTTGGGTGCAATTTCCAGCCAATTAAAGAAAAAATCATAATTCGAGAATACATTGTCAAAACGGGCTGAATTTGGTTACTTGAGGGTTTTTGGGGTCGCTGATCACAAATATGATGTCAGAAATTGACTCCGATGAACCTGGGGTCCCGGAACCCTGGTCACCAGGCCTATCCCTAAGGTTTTCCCTCGAATTCGGCCCGAAACTAAATGAAAATGGTTACTCGGGGTTTTTGGGGTCGCTGATTATGAATATGTTGTTAGTTTTGTTGTCCGTTACACTTGGAAGACCAAGAACCCTGGTCGCCAGGCCCATCCCCGAGGTTTTCTCTCGAATTCGACTTGAATCTAAACGAAAATGGTCACTCGGGGGTTTTTGGGATCGCCGATCGTGGATACGTTGTTAGTTTTGTTGTCTGTTACACCTGGAGGGCCAGGAACCCTGGTCGCCAGGGTTTATTTTAATTAACCTTCATTTTTATAGTACTGTTACATAATCAGAATCACACATTAACTAACCTTGGCTAATAAATTCACAGCTGTATATTACTCGTACATCCAATTTTATAATGTAAGATCACTATCGACCTCAATTTGTTTAAAGCACATTTAACACCTACAATATACGAGTACATATTTTTATGCCTATATACAGTGTGGGCCAGTAAAAACTATTACACCTCTGTATTTTTTTAATTATTATCCATTTTGAACGATTTTTGTGTCAATATGCCTTGCGCTGGGGTATCGTATAACTTCCTCATCAAATCTACAGCTGATTATAACATCCCACATCTTCCTGGATTTTTCGTAGGTATTATGGGGGGAACTGGACCGAAAATACTTTGACTTCCACTTTGTTTCCCTTGAAACAATTTATTAACTTCTTTATTGTCTTTGTATTATACACGTCCTGTCAACTTCTTTATTACCTTTATATTCTACATATCCTTTAACCCAACCCAGAAAAATACTGTTAGAGTGGCTTGCATCCACTAACACTTGATGACATTTCCATGCTGACCCCGAGACTACCTTACGACGTTTTAGGGTCAGCATTACTTGTCTACTATACAGTAAGAATTACCCTACTGCGTACATAGGTGGATATTAAACACATATTAAATGGTACATTTTTATGTCAAAGTAAGGCGAATTTAGTTACGTACAACCCAGGCCCACTTCTTATCGGAAATCTAGACGTTGCCGGATCTAATATAAATCTGAAATTATGTTTCTAAGATTAAGATCTAAATTATGTTTCGTGGAAAACGTCCAGTTTTTTGTTTCTACACCGAAGGTTCCAGTACCCACGCTAGGAGCGAATATTACTTTAAACATCTGAGCTGTGAAACAATTTTAAAATGTCTAATAGGAATATTATGTTAATGTGACAACAGGGAAACCAGACAGAAACTACGAACATTCAAACTTCCTGCGAGTCGAAGCAGAGTCGCACTCAGGACTATTATTCGACTCCGACAGTCGAATATATGTATTTCGAAAATATTTGCGTATTTTTTTTTTTTTTTTCATAATCACCGAGTAAATACATTTTTTTATACTTGTGATTTTTGCTAAATTCTTATTTTGCGTGGATATAACTATTTTAAAAATCTCACAGACGAAATGTTGGGATGAAATAAAAATTCAAATTCCCATAACTTTTATAGATCTCAAAATGTCAAGAAAATCACAGATTATAAAAAAAAAAATTATTTACTCGGCGATTATGAAAAAAAATATTTTGCATATATTTTTCAAATCGTTTCGAATATCTGCCCGGAGGCAGCCATTTTTGGGAAAAAAATTTCGCAGGTTTTCCCTGAAGATTTTTTGCCATTATAGCCTTCTACTTCGGTCTAGTAACCACGCCCTAAATTATGGTGTGGGTCCCATGCCTCCTTACGAAAATACGAGCATGTCAAATTCTACCGACCGCCACTGGAAAATACATCATAATAAAATAGTGAATATTCGAATAAACGTACTAGTAAAAGGTCCCAGTGGTCTGACGTATCCTTGTGTGACATATGACGTTATACAATAGTTGATTTCAAGTGTTGACTCTAATGGATGCGTTCGCTCAAAATTCATTCACCGCGCAACACGACACACAATACATGCTGGGGCCTTATCTGTTTAAAAGTGCTCTGTATATTTCGGGATTCTATAAAATGATATGTATTTCGGTTGTATGAAACGATTCCGAGCCGGCCCTGCTGCCAAACAACGCAGGTGTCCGACTCGTATGGTAAAAATGCTATTTCAAATTTCAATCCAAACAGCTTCATCGAAAACCTGATGCTTGCCATACGCCTGCGCTAGCTATCGGATCGCGATTGGTTACCACATCATGTTTAGGCGGTGAGGTCTACTCAACAAAGAAGTTAACTTATCAATTCCCCTTCCTTCTGCTATGTACGCATTAGGGTGACGCGTACTGTATATGTAGATATTTATTGATTTACCTGTAATTTTTTGACGGGTAATTTCGCAGCTGGCCCGCCATTTCGTTTAAATTCCCAGGCTTTTGGAGTAAACTCCCCATCCTGTGCCATTCTTTTTTCGATTTTCGTTCATCAGTGAAGATATTTATCTTTTCCTCACTGACTGAACGATTACCACTCTTTGTATGGGTTGGATAGGTTCTGTTTATCACATTTTTGACGGTAACCTGATTATTTTGCTTATGTCGCGTATTAAATAAATAAAACGAGTTGTTATGGTTTTACAAGGGTGTTGGTTTATTAGTGCTTTAAGCATGAACAGGCTCTATCAAAGACAAGCGCGGGCAGATGGTATCTACACTAGCCTGCAGTAAAGGTATTTTGTTTGCAGCACCCCTCCACAATGTTGTTCTTGTTTCCTTATATTCTGCTTTAACATTAATTTCAACCGATTTCAGAGGAGCCAGTGTTCTCAGAGCGACCTCACCCAGACACATATATATGTGACAGCACACATAGCATACCTCCATAACTCTTGTTCATGTTCGCATAGCCTCAGTAATACTTAAACAAGTAATTATTTGTACCTAGGTAAGCTCGAGTTTTGCTGTGGTTTGTTGTCTTTTAGAACATCAATTAACATCACCGTAGGCTAACATCGGTCTAATGATAGTAGTATATTCACATGACTAATCTGGGTTTCATAGGGGTATGAAACCCAGAGAACTTAGGGGAACTTCTCCCAGTAATCCTGTGATACTGTTCATAGATCTATACCATCTTTAGTGTTTTCCGAGGGGCAAACCGCGGTGGATGTATGGTGTACACTGTCATGGATGTCAGTGGATGTCAGTAGATGTCAGTGGATGTCAACAGATGTCACTGAATTTCTATCACTTTCAATTGATGTCGTTGGACGTTTCCTGCAAGTGCGTATGCTGTATGAGACGACGAAATTACCTTGCTTGTCTAGACTGTCTACTGTCTATGGTTATTTTATTTAGAAGCGAACTGTTAAACAGTTTTAAATGCGTTCATAGACGTATTAAAAGTTGTACGTATTGCAACTTTAAATATTGTGCTGTAGTCCAAAGCAAGTAGGTAAATACATATTAATTAATTAAATATTAAATAGTATTGTTCATGCTTGTGTACGTAAAACATGTGGTGTATATAATTCCATTCTAAATTGAAAATAGGTACTTATATTACATATACATAGGATAAGGATAATAATATACTAATTATATATACATAAGATAAGGATATATCAGTTTACGAACACTTATGGAACTAAATACGCGTTTCTATACTGATCTGTACCTGTATAGACCGTATCGTAGTCCACGTTGCCTTGACGAACGCCTGTCACTTAAGAAGTGGGCGGAATCTACACTTCATTGGTCATTGTCGCTACTCTGGTAGGGGGAAATATCTCACCAGGCACCACATTCAGTCGACCCAGTTGATTAC
Source organism: Aromia moschata (assembly GCA_029963805.1). Classification (NCBI taxonomy): domain Eukaryota; kingdom Metazoa; phylum Arthropoda; class Insecta; order Coleoptera; family Cerambycidae; genus Aromia; species Aromia moschata. Next base: position 219,169 of record JAPWTK010000255.1, read on the forward strand.
GTTGGCGATATCTTTGACTGTATACAAAAAAAAACGTTGTTTTTGTGAGTGTTTTGATGCTTTATATTCTGTGCGCGTACAATAACGACGAAGTGGGTTTTTAAAAGGTTTAAATCATACAAACTTTTATTTTATTTGCGTGATAATTCAATCATTAAAAAAATCGATATTTTTAATCAATACCTCTTTCATAAACATGGCTTTCTGAGGCCTTTCCAAACGGATGAAAATAACGTAGCTTCAGATATAACCAGCGAAAATGTCGAAATGGTCGAGTACGATGAATTTAAAAATAAAGACTTACATATACATATATTTATGTATGTAAATAAAAAAAGTCATGATATAAAGCGACGTTAATTAGTTATTATTACCTATCCCTAAAAGTTATTATTCGAGCACGCCCATTGAATCATAAAGTTGCACCGCTTTTTTTGTTCCATCTACAAACGAGTATGCCAATGCATTTTGTTAAATTTAGGTTAGGTTGATTACTATACGAATTTATCTGATATAACATATGATAACACTGCTAATAGTAGCACCTAGTAAGTTCGGAACACTAATAGTAAAATTATTTATAGTCAATTTGTATACAATGGGCTTGTTCACTGCAATTTAATTTACCGTTTTTTTTTAACATTGTCGGTAAGTATTTGACACCCTAAACGTACTGTAAAAAAATATGTTGATATCTTTGTAATAGTCGTGATATTTAAGTTTCCATTTGAAATATGTATATATTTGAAAAATATCAAAAAATTGTTTGTGAATGTTAACGAGTATCACCGGATGTCAGTGGATGTCAGCGGATGTCAGTGGAAGTTATTGGATGTCAGTGTATGTATTGTAGACGTTACTCAGTGGATGTACTGTACAAAGAAGGATGTTGATCAGTGGATGTCTGGTGTACACATTTTTGACCGCGGTTTGCCTCTCGGTGTTTTCTTTAAATGGAGATTCCAAGTTAGCTTAGCATGGAGCGTTACCCCAAGGTATTTTACTACCTCCGATGCGAAACTATAAGCTGTATTTAGGAAAGAGGCTGTCTAGAGGGGTCCTAATTTTCTTTTCTTAGTGGAAACGACCACTTCCGTTTTTTTAGAGTTGACGGACAGAGCATGCTGTGGACACTAACCCTCAATATTATTTTATTATCAGAGATTTTCTTAGCAAAAAACGGCGATGTGTTTGTCTTTTACGTCTGTCAAAGTTAGTGTATCAGTTTCCGTTGAAAAATAAAATTATATATATTTTTTTAGTATTTCAGTTTAAATTTGTTATTTATAATTTCTGCATAAATGAAAAACTTTGATTTGAACAGGCGCAGCTAAATACTTATACCTCTGTAATATAAGATTAAAATACTTAACAGCATCATTTAGGTGCATAGAAGCAACCCAAGTGGAGATAGGGAGTGGAGAAATATTATTCTAATTGTGAGAGCTTTCACCAGACTACACAATGATTCGTTTAAAACACGTATTTCATCGACTTACTTTGTTTAGATCTCATATTCTCGTTTTAATGACATCGACCTGAAAATTAACTGAGAATACTGATATAGCCAGTTCCGTAAAATTTTGATAAGACAAAGCTAGACATTAAAAAAATAATTAACCTTGCAAAAATACTTCAATAAAATGAGTCATGCATATAACAGAACGATTGTAATTTATTAGGGATTCTAAGAAAATGGAGAGTGTCTTATTCTATGGCTTCTGATAAAATTTATAACCGTTGGTCACCTAAAATAACATCCATTAACATTCCATCCGAAAACATGGTTGGTTTCATTTCTTAACTTAAAAACGAACGTTTTCGCAAATTTTAGTCGTTTGGTGTGGTTAGGGACGAAAACTATGACGTTATGGGGTTAAACCATATATCTAATACTTCTATATTGCTGGTTCCCGTAAGTAGTGGAGTCACGGGGTAAGTGAGACAGCAAATGACTACTTGACCTGTTGTGCGCAAGCGTCACGAGTTTGGCTGTGTGTGACTGGATGTTCAATTCTCGGGCATGCGCGTAAGACTCGAAGTAGTTACAAGCGAGAGACAGACGCATATATGTCTGCACCGTGGTGATTTCGCCAATCTCCAGACCCTTCTAGCAATATAGGATATTAGATATATGGGTTAAACGGACACCATATTCGAATTCACCGAAAATATATTTAGTAGAAACTCGATTATCCGAACTAATTGGAACCGACGGCTGTTCAGATAATCAAAAATTTGTATAATCGAGAATGATTTTTAAACACATATACATATGTATTGAAAAAATCAAGAAAAATCGAGGTAAAAGGAAAAAGTGGTAGGTATGTAAATACGCAGGTGATACCTACTTTGTTTAACCTTTAGAGGACGGTAAATCATGTAAATCATGACTTATATACTGCTCTGTATATTTCATCTGCATATGTAACCTTATTGAATAATGCATCACAATTAACTCCAAATGTGTCCGTGTTATCCAGATTTAAACTATCAATTATATCAAAAAAAACTGTCGTAACTAGGGAATGAATTTTCTAAACTAAACACGTTTAATTTTTTTAAAAAGTTTAAAGTAATGTTTTACTCAATTTTTTTGTTTTAAATAATCAGGTGCTACTTTTATAAACTTATCAAATTCAGTAATAATATTATGATTTTATTATTTTCTAGAAGTAGTTTTTTACATACTTCGCTTCCATAAAATTTTTGACTTTTACGATTTTCAAATTGTTTTATTAAATTTGAGAGAATTGTAAAAAGTTCTAATATGGTTGTACTATTTGCTTCTAGTTTTTTTATTGCATCACTGAATATGGTAGAAAAATGTTGAATAAACAGTAAATAAATTTCTATTGACTCATTAACTTTGTGATCTTTTATGCCTAAAACTTCAATATACAATTTTGGTAATTCATTTCCTTTAGACAAATCCTCAAAATAAGCTTTTAATGGCAACCAACACAATAAAATTCTATCTACCGCTGGTAAAATATATAGCCATCTTGTGGGGCAATGCTTTATAATTTCTTTAAATTCCATGTCACAAAAATCATAAAAAAAAAAATTTAAATTTTCTCTACGTTTTGCGGACTTTGCATAAAAGTGGTATATTTTGGTTATTATGTTATTTATGTCGACTGAAATACATTCTAATGCGTGTTTTAAACAGTTATGTAAAGTATGGGCGTAACAATTTGCTTTTAAAATACTTTTGTTTTCATGTTTACCCATTGATTCTTTTACAGCCTGAAAAATGCCATTAGCTGTTTCATCGGGCTGCTCAAAAAATCTATAAGCATATTTTCTATGCCGTTTTCTACGGTAAAATACTGCAAGACTAAAGGAAAAAAAAATTCTGTTCAAGTGATTTGATGAATCAGTTTGCACAGAATAGCATAAATTGTTAGAATGCACAACGTGTACAATATTTTCTAATTCCCTTGGAGCTAGGACTTGTGTTACAATTGCCTCTGCTTTTGTCCTTCCGCACTGAACTTTTTCTGCTAGTTTTGAATCAGCATGGGTCACTTTTGTTAATTTCATACAGCAGTCTAATGCACTATAAGATTGATTGTGCTTGATGCAATGATAAATGTGGGCTACTTCTACAGCAGTTGTTACTTCCTCCTCCAAACTGTCTTTTTTGTTGAAAAAAGTTGTAAGTATTGTATTGCACTCTGCAGCAGTGAAATTTTTCTTGTGATTACTTGTTGATTCATGATCAGTAAGTGCACGTATTCCTTTGTTTGTTTAGTGTCCGAGATTTTTCTAACCCAACTTTTATTACACATCCATTCATCGTTGAATTTTGTTAACCGCTTGAATTTCTTTGGCGGTGTGGCCATTATCTGCTAAAATAAATTTCTAATGACATGCCATAAAATAGAAATTAGAAAGAACTTACTCAAATATCTGGTCAATTCCGTACCTAAACTACATATTTTTAGACACTGAGTATGGATTATGATGTTTATGGATTACACCACAGAACAAATCAACTGTCAAAAAGTAACCCAGAGAACTGTGCGACCACAGAATTATTATTAGGTAACTCAACTGCAGTCTTAGGCATTTTTATATGAGTGAACGGTTACCGATTAATAATGTCATAATAACCATGACCAACGTTCAGACAAATCAATTATGTTAAGTATACTATTTTTGCTTATTTCGCATATCGCGAGGACCAAAGTTCAACAAAAGGACACGAGGACTAATCGTTGAAACGAGGACAATCCTCGTGAAACGAGGACGGGTGGTAACCCTAGTAGGTACCTAGTTAACTACATAACGTACTAAACTGGTTTGAAAAAGTCGCTTATGTTTCCCTATCACCATGTTGCTCTCCAAACTTGGTTATTACCCCCTCTGACGAAAAAGAAAACGAAGCGTTCTGAGGATTCGGATAATTGTCGTTCACATACGTAATCGAGTTTATACTGTAACGTTTTATTTATTTCGGGTTCGTGAGGTGTGAAAAATTAATCTCGTACATTTAAACTAACACTATTTATTTACACTAATACAACTACTACACTATTTAACTACACTAATTTATTTTTATACAATTTATTTTGAGCGTTGTAAGCCGCGCCGATATTTAAATAGAACTGAATCGTCCCGCGTCGAAACCCCGCGTTATATCCACCTATAGAAGTATCGCGTCTCTGCGAGAAGCTTCCGGGCCGATTCCCGAACCATCGGGCAAAAGCCGCGATCTTTCGACGCGGGCGCTGCCCGCGTACGTCATCGACGTTCAGTTGGCTGGATCATCGAAGCAGGCAGGGCGGACTGGCCCAGCGTTCGTAACACTGCCCCCTCCTTAAAGACATTTCGTCTCGAATTGTATCGTCCTCTGGTCCGTGTCGATACCTGCAGAATGACCCATTCTTGCATCGGGAGGTCTGGTAGAAGAAGCAGTCCACAGTCTTCTCGTTGAGCGATCTCCTGGGGTTGTAACAGCATACCAGAATCTCAATTCCAGTAAACCGGAAGAGGACTTCTAGCATACTCCTGATCACCCTCCAATCCAGGCCATCTAGTCCGCTGGCTATCTTCGGTATCGCCAAACTGCTTATGCTCTGGGACAAGAGCACATCCCTCAGCTCGACTAGTGTGTCCCAGACAGTTTGATAAGTTGGTTTATGGTGCGATAGCTGCTTGGTCACCAAATAGAAAACGGACCTCTCTTTCTCCTGTTCGGCCGCCGTGATTTGAAGGACTCGTCCAACCTCTGGTCTTTGTCTGCGTAACTCCTCCAACTGTCCAAACGCCTTCTTGAAGGTGAGTGCAATCCCTCGGGACATTCGGAGGTCCGCTGCCACACAGTGAGCAAGACAGAAGTCAGCAGGAGTCTGGAACAGGTCACGTGGTTCTTCTCGCGTTACACCGTAGCGAGCTTTCTGGCCGTTGGAATGAAGCGACATGAATTCCTCGAAGGAGAGCTCGCCGTCTGGTGGACTGACGTGTCGAACTCTGGCTTCAGCTTGTTCGTCATTGCTTCCGGCGAAAGGGGCTAAACGGTTGAAATGGACCACCCTAGGTTTTCCTCTTGGCAACTTCTGGATTCGGTAGACTACATCGTTAATCCGGGTGACGACCTCATACGGACCTTCCCAGGAGCTTTGAAGTTTTGGAGATAACCCACGACGACGTTGTGGGTTATATAACCAGACTTGGTTGCCGGGCTGGTACCTGCCATCGTTGGCGTTGATGTCGTAGGTCTCCTTCATGCGGTCGCTGGCGCCCTGGATATTTGAACGGACTCGTTCGTGGATGTCGTCCATTCTCTGGCGTAGAGTACTGACGTAGTCCTCTCCAGCCACGTCGTCCCCTGGTGTACAGCCGAACTTCAGGTCACAGGGTAGACGCAGTTCACGGCCCATGACGATGCTTGCAGGTGTTTGCCCAGTTGTTTCGTGGACTGACGACCGGTAGGCTAGTAGGAACAGGTGGAGAAACTGGTCCCAGTCCCTCTGGTGGTCAGAGACTACTTTGGATAAGTACCGGTTAATGGTCCTATTCATTCGCTCCACCATTCCATCTGACTGCGGATGCAGTGCAGTTGTCCTCGTCTTACGGATGTCGAGTGTACGGCACACATTCTGAAACAGAATCGACTCGAAATTTCTCCCCCTGGTCCGAATGTAATTCCAGAGGTACACCAAATCGACAAATCCAGTCCTTGATGAGAGCGTCCGCCACAGTAGAAGCCTCTTGGTTTGGAAGGGCATACGCTTCTACCCATTTGCTGAAATAATCCATCACGACGACGATGTATTTATTTCCATTATCTGTTTCCGGAAACGGACCTGCTACATCGATGGCAATTCTTTCAAACGGACTACCCACGTTGTATTGTCGCATTGGAGCCTTCGGGTGCCGTTGCGGACCATTACTTGCAGCGCACACCACGCATTTCTTGCACCACTCCTTCACGTCAGTAGTGCAGTTCACCCAGTAGAAACGCTCCCTAACTTTTCCCAGCGTCTTTGTTACTCCCAGGTGTCCGCCAGTGCTTCCATTGTGGATCTCCTCCAATACCTCTGGCACTCTGTTTCTGGGGACTATCAGTTGTTTTCGCTCTTCGGTACCATCTGATTTCTCCAGAACGCGTTTTAAGAGTCCGTCGCTTAAGACGAGGGAATTCCACTGAGCCCAGTATGACTTTACGGTTGGTGAATACCGTGACACCTCCTCCCAAGTGGGTTTCCGATCTTCTTTCTTCCAATTCACAATTGGTTTCAGATTCGGGTCATTCTCTTGGTCTTTCAAAACCTTTTCCGACAGCCAATCATCGTTCACCGCCGTCGTTCTGTATACTAAGATGTCCTTTTCTTCTGCCCGCTGACAATGTTTGCAATCCTCAAAGCAGGGTCTTCTGGATAGCGCATCAGCGTTGCGGTGAACTTTGCCTGCACGATGTTCGGTGTCGAAATCAAATTCTTGGAGTCGCTCTATCCACCTGGCTACCTGTCCTTCAGGATTCTTGAACTGTAGAAGCCATTTTAGCGCCGCATGGTCCGTTCTCAGCAAGAATTTCCTCCCATACAGGTATTTATAGAAGTGTTCGACAGATTTCACTACCGCCAGTAGCTCCCGCCTGGTAACACAGTAGTTTCGCTCAGGTTTCGACAAGGTTTTACTGAAGTATCCAATAACCTTCTCTTGGCCGTCCTGAATCTGAGACAAAACTGCTCCCAAACCTACATTACTGGCATCGGTATCCAAAATGAATTTTCCATCTGGGAGAGGATAGCTCAGGATAGGTGCACTCGTCAACGCTTCCTTTAAATGTCGAAACGCTTCACTGCATTCCTCGTCCCATTGGAACCGTCTTTCTCCTTCCGTGAGTCGAGTCAGTGGCTTGGCAATATTGGCAAATCCGGGCACATATCGACGATAAGTGCATAACCCGAGGAAACTTCGTAGATCATGCTTATTGCCGGGTACTGGCCACTCTCGCACTGTTTTGATCTTCTGGTCATCCACTGCCACTCCTTGACTGGAAACAACATGGCCTAGATACCTCACTTCCTTCTGGAATAGATGACACTTTTTCGGGCTAAGCTTTAGGCCAGAGGTTCGCAAAAGTTGAAAGACCTCCTCCAGATTTTTCATGTGATCCTCAAAGGATTTTCCAACCACGATGATGTCTTCCAAGAGAGCCCTTTTAACACAGTTTCCATCAGCCTCTCGAAGGTTGCCGGAGCGTTACATAATCCAAACGGCATTACGGTAAACTGCCATAGTCCTGTACCCAGAGTAAACGCAGTTTTCTCTCGATCTCGTTGTGCCAACTCTACTTGCCAATATCCACTCTTCAAATCTAGGGTTGAGAAAATCTTTGATCCTGATAGAGTATCCAAGGTGTCATCGATTCTAGGCAATGGATAGCTGTCTTTCTTTGTCACGTTGTTTAATTGACGGTAATCCACACAAAATCTGGTAGAGCCATCTTTCTTCTTCACCAATACAATTGGTGAAGCCCACGGACTATTAGATGGTTCAATGACCCCATCTTTTTCCATGTCCTGCACGATTTTATCGGCTTCCTCGCGTTTGGCTAATGGCAATCTTCTTGCTGTTTGTCGGATGGGCCGAGCGTCGCCCGTGTCAATTTTGTGTCGGATTACATTTGTCCTGCCCTTTCCACCTTGCCCATCATCGAAAATATCTGCGTACTTAGTAATCAGACTCCTTAGCTTCGTCGTTTGATCACTTCTCAAGGATCTTGAGGACGATGATAGGAGGTTTGCTAACTCGCCTGTAATCTTCCTAACTGAATTTTCTTGAGCATCTAATTTTCGGATGACGGAGGAAACTGAGGAACAGTACCCTAAAACGATTCCTTTTCTTAGATTTACTGGGTGATGATTCAGGTTCATTATTCTCACCGGTACTGTTTTCTCGGTCAGCAACAGAGCTTTTCCCACAGCTATTCCTCTCGCTACCTCGCCTTCGTGAGATCTTGGCTCAAACATCATTATATTTCCAACACACGGGTTACCGTCCAAATGAGCGTCCAAGATCATTTCACTTCGTTCTGGCACTGCCGTATCCTCTGCCAGTACAACTCGGATTGTTCCCTCCGTCTTTCGATGTAGTACGATTTCCTCGCCATTTATTTTCAGAACATTATTCTTGAAGTCCAGTTCAAATCCCTTGGTATTCATAATGTCCATTCCAAGAATAAGTTCATCCTCAATTTCAGCTACCAGTGCTCGATGTTCAAACGACACGTTTCCAATGACAATTGTGACGTTGGTCTCACCGCGAATGGTAGCGGGATCTCCAGTTGCAGTACGTAGTCGCCAGCTGGTCGGAGTAATTCTTGCCGCTGTTCTAACAATATCTGGTCTAATGATAGTTCTCGTTGCACCCGTATCTAATAGCAACAGTCTCTCTTTTCCATTGACTAGTCCATCGACAAAAACACTATTAGATGGGTGTTGAAGAGATGCGACTCGTGCTATTTTCTTTGGGGCTTGCTTTTTAGAGGTTGACGATTGCCCCTTACGGTCAACCTCCTTTAGTTTTCCGACGAGGGTGACGTTTCCTTATTTCTAGGGCAGCGACTACGGACATGTCCAACCTTACCGCAATTCCAGCACCGAATTTGCCTCTTTTCCAATATGCCCTCGACGACTCGCCTAATTTCTGCTTCATTGCAGGTTTCTTCTTCAACATCTTCCTCCATCTTACGGACCTTAGCTTGACCTCTGCAACTCTGTTTAGCGGCTTCGAATTCCAAAGCTCGCGCCAAAGCATCCACCAACTTGCTGGGACGAGCGAGAGTCAGAGCTTGACGGGTCTCAGTATCACGCAGACCATCTAAAAATGCCTGCACGGCTAGTCGTTCCATGACGTTCTCCGGCGTAGATGAATACGCCAAACGAACTAACCGCGCTATGTCCGCTTCGAATTCCTGCAGCGATTCGTTGCTTTTCTGATAGCGGTTCTTCAACTGCGAATGGTAGACATGCTCGAGATGGGACTGACCATAACGCATTTCGAGGTGTTTAACTAGTTGATGGTAATCATCTTGTTCCTCCAGAGAAAGCGTCTGTAAAATATCTGTGGCGTCACCACGTAGCGCCAACGTCAGCGCTGTAGCCTTCTCTGCCAACGACCAACCATTTGCCCTCGCTGCAGCCTCAAATTGTCGTAGATAATTGACCCATGAGCTCTTACCATCAAACTGTGGTGGTTTCATACGAATTTTCGAAATTTCCACAGGACTGCTCAACTCGGGTTTACTCAACCTGTCAATGTCGCTACCAGGTGACTTCAGAGCGGTATTGACCACTCGTTGTTGTTCCCCACTTTCTAAATTCAGCGTTGCAATTTTTCTCTCTACTTCTAGAAACTTATTCTGGAATTCTTCTACGGTAACTAACTTATTTTCAATTTCCTCAAATTTTCCGTCCACATATTCGCCTATTTGTTTCTGGAGGCAACTAGAATTTTCCATAATTTTCTTTTCTAAAGTTGTATAATTTTCGAGTAGTTTTTTATCTAAGTTTTCTAATTTTCCAGATGTCTCCTCTAGCTTCTGTTGCAGGTTACTACCATTTTCTATTAGTTTATGTTCCATCCCTCTTAAGTTTTGCTCCATCCCTCTTAAGTTACTAGAATTTTCAACCAACTTTTGCTCCATCCCTCTTAAGTTTCCAGACGTTTCCTCCAATTTCTGTTGCATTTGGGTGGCATTTTCTAAAAGCTTCTCTTCTAGATTTTTCTCCAAGCTTTGCTACGCCGAATTTATATCGCCAGCAATGTCGAATAAATATGTCTCGGGATTTTCACCGTCTTTTTCCAGAACTTCTCTTAGTCTATTTTGCAGATCGGCCTTTTTCCCGGTGGTTTCACACTCCCGTTCTTCGAGTTCTCTTTTCAAATCCGCCACTTTAAGGTCCTTCAAAAACACCTGTCTTGAAGCCATTTCACTTAATTTATTTATCGCGAATTTATTTATTTAAATGTCTTTATTGTTCAGTTTTTTTCCACACTCACACCGGACACCAATGTAACGTTTTATTTATTTCGGGTTCGTGAGGTGTGAAAAATTAATCTCGTACATTTAAACTAACACTATTTATTTACACTAATACAACTACTAGACTATTTAACTACACTAATTTATTTTTATACAATTTATTTTGAGCGTTGTAAGCCGCGCCGATATTTAAATAGAACTGAATCGTCCCGCGTCGAAACCCCGCGTTATATCCACCTATAGAAGTATCGCGTCTCTGCGAGAAGCTTCCGGGCCGATTCCCGAACCATCGGGCAAAAGCCGCGATCTTTCGACGCGGGCGCTGCCCGCGTACGTCATCGAAGTTCAGTTGGCTGGATCATCGAAGCAGGCAGGGGCGGACTGGCCCAGCGTTCGTAACAATACTATACATAATTAGTAATTATGCTAGGCTTCATTTCTTAACTTCAAGTGTCGCTTTGCCATTTTTTGAGGTTAGGGGTGGTTTGTGACGTCATAGGTATATATAACTGACCGGATTTAAAATCAACGATTCCGAAAACACATAAGTATAATGATGATGTAGTCTCACAAGCAGCAACGTTTTTCCCATGTGCTTGTGTTATGTATGTTTTCGTCAAACTCAAAACTGACAAAAGACAAAACGAACCAAAAAATAACACTGTAAACTTTATAATGTTTTTACCTTACTCTATGCATGCTTTTATGGTTACAATAAAATGCTTTTACTCAGCGAAGTTGTGTCCACTTTGTAGGCGTTTTATGTCCATTTTATAGGTGTCCAGTTTACAGGCTATTGATTTTCTAAGATAGTCAAAAGTTCGCGGAAACTTTTCTACATATCCTGGAGTGGGTACTGGAACCTTCGGCGTAGAAACAAAAAACTGGACGTTTTCCACGAAACACCGAACTACTACACTTTTCTCGACGCGCGTTTCGCCAACCAAGTTGGCATCTTCAGGAGAAGATTAAAACTGCTGAGTTTTAATCTTCTCCTGAAGATGCCAACTTGGTTGGCGAAATACGCGTCGAGAAAAGTGTAGTAGTTCGGTGTTTCGTGGAAAAACGTTTTTTTTATTTTTTTTTTTTTTTTTCTACATATGTACATATGTATACCTCTTTTTAGTGTTTTCGGTTAAGTGTTACATTTTAAAGGGTTGATTATTGTTCAAATTAACATGTTGGCAGTATAAAGTATCATCAGTAGTTCTGGATTCGGTGATGGGAAAACACGGAAACAACAAAAAAAACATTACCAGTAGTTTTTGTGTTTATCGTAACATTTTATGAGGTAACCATTGTGACGTAACCTCAGATTTAAGCATCAATTACGTTTGAAAAGTAATCATCAGAACCCGTATTTCAAAGTTAAAGCTTTTAAAAGATTTAGCATGCTTTCCAAAAAATTTGCATTATATAAGGTATTCCACCTAAGGCCTGTTCTTCCATAACTTTTATTGTAAATTTAAGAGAAACATATTTGAAATAAAAGTTGCCGAAAATGATGTAATGCATGTTGTAAAATATTTTTAATCATACAGGCAACTCCATTTCCTGTAATCGTTACACAATTTCGTTGTTTGAAATGGAACGCCCTGTATATTTGATATTTTTTGGAGACTATATTTCCACTATATTTTAGGACGACTTTATTAACCATACATGGTACCTAAAATTCACCATTTTACAGATATTCAACTGTTTTTGAATATCACGATGACAAGCGCTCTAAATATTTAAATAGCGTCTAAACCAAAACAGTTTAAGACGTGTGGTTTGCACAGTTCGATTCGTGTTGAATTACTCTCGCACTTTCATTGTTGCAAAATATTGTGCGTTATTCTGTGTCGCAAATAACAGTTGTCAAACCTGACAATCTTCCAACATGGTCGTTTTTAAATTTTATATAAATAAATTTGACAGGTACCGAATGCCCCGACTATCCTTTTTTCATGAATAATAGACTAAAAAGAAGCATCTTGGCAAAGTCTATTTGTAAATATGTCTATGTAAACCACTTAACTTTTTTGCAATATGCGTGATTGATGATTAGAGTTGGCCAAAATGTGCCGCGAGACATAGGCATACGCTTCATAATATAATGCACGTAATACAATAAAATAACTAAATATATAGGTATAGGTATATATGTAAATGTATATGGTGTAGTCCATGCCAACTGGACATGGCCAAAAAAAATATCGCTCAAACTTTGGGAATATGTTCCGTCTATGTATGCCCGAATCTCAAAAAAAAATTCTTTAATGATGAAAACGATGAAGAAAAAATCATGGTTCAATAAATCCGTTTCCCCTTCAAAATCGGGTTTTTCAAATTTTTTTCATACAACTTCCTGCCCTTGTTCCCATGCATAATTCGAAACTTGTGGCAAATATTTAATATACGATGAATCATAACATTTGCCCGCGATAAAAGCGCTGAGAAATACCCATTTTGTAAAAATCGATTTTTCGTCCAAAAATGATTAAATGATGGTATTTGGGCACTTTGAGACCGTCCATCCTAAAAACTTGGTTGCGCGTAGGTTTTTGGACGGGGAATCGAATGCGCCGTGTTAGAAGACGATCCGTTTGGGGCCAAGGTCATTTTTGGCCAATTTAAAAATTAAAAGGCCAAAAAAATGGTCTAAAATGAACCATTTCTTTTTTTAGAAATTCTCATTGGAAAGAAAGGGAAATTTCCGCAAAGAACCTAGATATATGGAAATCTCTATTCGTTGTAAATACTTGACCAGAGTTATGAATTATCGAAATAATCAAGATTTTTAAAAATTCGCGTTTGTTCCAATATTAAAAAAAATCATCTCGGGAACGGAGTGCCCACGTGGGCACTTTAAAAAAATTTTTTGAGATTCGGGCACACAGACGAACATATTCCCGAAGTTTGAGCGATAATTCTTGGCCATGTCCAGTTGGCATGGACTACACCAGGCCTCTCCAACACGAGCACGCGGTGCCGGCGCGCACCGGTGCTGTCCAGTCCACTGCCTTCCTCACTCGTCCGCAGCACAGCCGCCTTTGCGCGACAGAGACAGACAGCGTCATATTCGTGCATTTAATGCCCGGCGCTTGGCCGGCGCTCGGCCGGCGCTCGGCCGGAGCAGCAATAGCACCGGAGTTGGAGAGGCCTGGACTACACCACACGTATGTAAAACTTACCCTCTTAATTAGCTTGACGGAGTCGCTTTGTTAACAGCACTATCACGAACTGGAGAAGATTTGTAATTTTTTTTGATTTTTGAGATTTGAGTTTTTTGATATCAAATAAATTTCTATAGTTGTCTGCAAGAATTGTTCGCTGTGGTGAAAATAAATGCTTATATTTTGAGAACGACCGTTCGACATCTACTGATGTAATAATACAGGCATAATTAAAATACTCTGCACTCGCTTTTTTCGGTGTCTTTCTTTAATACATTTTGAAGCTTATTTGTAACTGGCTCATTTATTGCGTCACCTATAGCTTGTAGCAGCGAATTTACTTCGTCCACTATTTGTAGTGACTCCGCTAACGACAATGCACTGTTGTTCGTAATTTATAAATACCGTATACAAACCTTCATAGTTATCATAATGTGGCGAAAACGCCACTAGGATGCATCGCCGGGCAACAATGCAGCTCGCCGACACGTCACCGCGTTCCACTCTTTTCGGGACGTATCACGAACGTCGTTCTAGACGAGCCTAGCATGCTCGAGGCGTCATCTAGGGTTTTCGGCGACAAGATAAAATAGCCGCCGTTTCGACGCGGGAGGACAGTCTATCTTTGAATTTCTGAACGTCGCGGTTTTCGTACAACGCTCTAATATAAATTGTTTAAAAATAAATTAGTGTAGTTACGTAGTGTTTAGTGCGTAGTTGTATTTGTTAAATAAATAGTGTTAGTTTAAAGTGCGAGTTTAATTTTTCACACCTCACGAACCCGTAGTAAACAAAACGTTACAATAACATAGTATAAAACAAAGTCGCTTCCCGCTGTCTGTCCCTATCTATCTACTACCAATGTATGCTTAGATCTTTAAAACTACGCAACGGATTTTGATGCGGTTTTTTTTAATAGATAGAGTGATTCAAGAGGAAGGTTCATATGCATACATGTATAATACATGCATAATATAGTAGAGAAACACTGATAATTTTAGAGGTTTCTAATGTGATGTCGTAAACCGTGCGAAGCCGGGGCGGGTCGCTAGTTATGAATAGTTTTTAAAGCTGTTGCAACGGACCCTTTTTTAAATTTTGGTCCGGTTCTCCTTAATAGCTACGCTTCTTAATATCTCCTTGATTGTAAAATAACTAGGGTTCGGAAGTTATGCCATAACGCCTGGTCGGCACTATAAAACTCTGAACGTATAAACTGCATGAAATATATAAACCGTATTTTTTAAGCGCCTTGTAAATTATATACGCATGTATTTCCGGCCCCTACACATGTATTTCTGCCACTGACCGATCCTGCCAAGGCGCCAGGACCCGCGTATGCGCAGTTGTACGTCATCCCTGTGCGGGAGGGCAGGATAGTCTGACGCAGTTTAACACGCGAGACGGCAAACATTCCGACCCTAAAAACAACATATTTTATTTGCTGGAATTGTCTCGTCAATACATAATCACAGCCGTATATTTTTTAATGCGCTTTTAATCCACTTTAGTAAGTCGCTGCGTACAGTTAGTAGATAGTTACCTAACGTTGTGCGACCTGGTAACGGCATCTCTGGAACATATTTGTTCCAAAACTCACGAAATGGTTGTTTATCGAGTATATGCAGGCGTACAGCACAGGCACTTAGTATTAAAAGTAAGTCGTCGAACGAAGTTTGCACGTGTGACATTTTATTATTAATGTAATGACGACGGCGACGACATAAACACCTGGAACACGCTAATAATAGTACTAGAGTCTACCAGATGGTCGGGCGAAACGACTGAAATCAATGACCCGCCCGCCGTGCGCTGCTGAATTGCGGCACGATCGGCCAACCCTACTGATAAGGATAGTGACCTCTTAAGGTCTACATTTACGTCATTTACGCACTTCGTTAACAACTTAAATCATGATAGCTTAAAAAAATCTTAAAACTTTATTGTTGTAAAAATACCCAACGTTATTAAAGTTTTTACCCCATTTACTTGCCTATTTACATAATTGACTAAAGTATTGACGCACATTGCTTGAAATTACGTACGATTCGCAACATATATTACAGATTATAGCGTAAGAAGTCTATTACAACCTTTTTTTTTGTGCCTAATAATAAATTTTCCTTGTTGCAGGTAATATATTGCCGGATCTCCTGATACCCTATTTGCGTATGTATTCATATATTAATTATTTCTTATACTAAGTTTGTTTTCGTTACAAAGATCGGTAACCGCAATAAATGAGTCTTGTGCCTTTTTTCAAGGCACTTTTCTAGAGCATTAAATTTTAATGTAACTGCGGTGGTGTTTAATCGCGACACCATAGATAAATATAGTGGCGTGCCCAGAAATTTTGCTTTGGGGGTTAACTATCGCCTAATGAGGGAGGGTTACAACAAAAGCTACTTTTTTATCGTTAATAAAGACCTGACACAAGGCGGTGAGGGTTTTGCTTGGGGAGTAGTGAACTATACATGCTTCTCATATGATAAGGGATGGATTTACAGGCGGAGCATAAGCGCAGAAACGCTTTGTCGTATAAAGATGTTCACTGGCTTATCCTGTATGTTTTGTATTACTGGTAGTTATCGGTTGCGTCCATAAAACATCAATTGACAAAGGATTTTTTTGGGATGTTGGACAAATAACGATCTACTAATTTTCTGTCGACATTTCGTCCAATTTACTTAGACTTTATCAAGGCTACAATTGTATAAGCACATTTAAAAAAAAAAATGTAGACAGTTACAGTAATAAAATTATTATCTCTAAACATTACCTCAATTAGTGTTTTTTAAAATACTGGTCTATGTCATACCAAAGATTGATCTTTTTCTCTACCTACAATACAATATGAATGTATGTTAAAAATGTTAATAGATTAAATACCATAAAAATTACTCGATACACATGAAAAGAATAAAAAAAATTTAAAAAAGTTATTAAAAAACTTTCTTTTGTTGCAAGTAAATATTAAAATATTACATGCAGGTACATGTGTTTAAATATTTTTATAATGTTGTTATATTTCTTTCTTGTGTTTTTATAACCACACTATACGAATAATTGCCTAGGCTCGATTTACTTTAAGGGGGTCACCCCGTGTGATATTTTGAAAAAATCGTTTGTTCTTTTTGCATAAATTGATTCCTAAATATGTGTAGAATATGCTGGTAAAGTGATTTTCCAATATTCGAAGTCGTTGGAAAGTTACAGCAGTTACAAGACCAACTATTCAGAGCGCTTAGTCAGTGCTTGACGGGGTGGGGCACGGGGCCTGTGACGCTTGGGGTTGCTACCTGAGACCTTTCAATACACATGTACACTTATATATACCTGTATAGAGAGGAATTTAGGGGACTTCCAGGAGGAAGAAGAAGGAATTTTCTATGGACCAGGCATAGCAGATTAATGGTGAGTAAAGATTTTATAGTTTAAATCGTAGTTGAACTTTTAAACGCGTTTTTCTCCAAACTGTATTTTTCTAACTGGTCTCCACGATATCTCAATAACGGTTTGATCGATTGCTTTGAAATTTTAATGGTAGGTTCGGCACATGTATAGTCATCGTTTGAACTAAAATAATGCAAAAATACCGAGCAGTTTTTTTTTTTTTTTCGTAACAAAATAATCGAATGAAATCATGAAATTCGAAAATTAATATTCAAAAGCATGCCAATTATTCAATTTCCAATATTTCCGAATGAGTCTAGTTCATTCGACAGCCACAGCTTTCCAGATTAAAATGCTGTTTGGTTTTTATTTCAGATAAGCCAATCAGCCGGAATCATGGAGACCGTCGACAAACTTCTTTTAGACATGGGTGCATTCGGAGTGGTGCAACACGCAATGGCATGAAGATTTTAGTCTGAAAATATATCGATTTACTGTTGAAATGTCAATAAACATATAATAAAAAGTTTAAACTTCTATATTTTTATCGTACTTCAAAAAAAATCCCCAAAAAAGCTATAAAAAAAACGGCCGTTACACGGGGTGACCCCCCTTAAATAGGGATGGTTTTTTTTCACAATAATTAATACTGACTAGAATATCCGCCATCCGTCTTAATCACTCACAACTTTATAGTGTAAATTGTAGAAATCTTTTTTATTTTCATAGAGATAGAGCAATTAAAATTATGTATGTACCTATATTCTTTTATATACTCAAGAAAACTGCATATCGCAAAACTGTATATTTTTTTAAATTTTGTTCATGTATATCGAGTAATTTTTATGGTATTATCTATTTACATTTTTTACATACATTCATATTGTATTGTAGGTAGAGAAAAAGATCAATCTTTGGTATGACATAGACCAGTATTTTAAAAAACACTAATTGAGGTAATGTTTTAGATATAATAATTGTATTACTGTAACTGTCAGTGGCGGTGCGTGATATTTCAGTTAGCCATATCTTGAAAACGACGCATGGGACTCACTTCACTTTTTAGGTGATGACTATACACCTCTTACAGAAAGGATTTTTAATGAAAAAATCGTCAGCAAAGTTTGCGAAAAAAATTTCAAAAACACTGGAGCACTCCTGGGTTCTCAGTAACGCTCTGTGGGATATTTGCAGTATATTTTTTTTCATAATCTAGAAACAAATATAAGACGTTTTTCGATTTGTTGCAAAATATTTTTTTTTTCAAAAGTTATGCCCATTTTAATTTTATAGGAACATTTTGTTTCCCAAAATTAAAATGGCCATAACTTTTTGAAACAAAAATATTTTATAACAAATCGAAAAACGTCTCCTTATATTTGTTTCTAGATTATGAAAAAAAATATACTGCAAATATTCCACAGAGCGTTACTGAGAACCCAGGGAGTGCTCCAGTGTTTTTGAAAATTTTTTCGCAAACTTTGCTGACGGTTTTTTCACTATAAATTCTTTCTGTAAGGGGTGTATAGTCATCACCTAAAAAAGTGAAGTGGGTCCCATGCGTCGTTTTCAAGATATGGCTAACTGAAATATCACCAACCGCCACTGGTAACTGTACTCTACAATTTAAAAAAAAATGTTCTTATACAATTGTAGCCTTGATAAAGTCTAAGTAAATTGGACGAAACGGCGGTAGAAAATTAGTAGATCGTTATTTGTCCAACATCCCAAAAAATCCTTTGTCAAGTTTTGTATTACTTCTGACAAGCTGATATACTAAAGAGTTTACATTTGCTTAGAATATATCATTAGTTTTAAGTTAAAGGGTTTGACTGTTACATAAATATTAACTGAATTTAATTTGGAAATGGTTTATTTTAACAGTGGTGGCCGGTGACATTTGACATGCTCGTATTTTAGGAAAGAGACGTGGGACCCACAGCATATTTTAGGGAGTAGTTACTACACCTAAGTAGAATGATATAATGTCAAAAACTCTTCAGGGGAAAATTGCGGAATATTTTTTTCCAATAATGGCTGCTTCCTCAGAATATCTTGGCTCTGAAACGGCTTGCAAAATATTTGCGAAATATTTTTTTCATAATCACAGAGTAAATAGTCTTTTTATACTTAAATTTTGCAAAAAAATACAATTATTTTAAAATCTCAGACGAAATGTTGGAATGAAATAAAAATTCAAATTACCATAACTTTTTACATAAGTATAAAAAGATGTATTTACTTGGTGATTATGAAAAACAAAATTTCGCAAATATTTTGCAAGCCATTTCCAAGATCTTCAGGGGAGGCAGCTATTTTTGGAAAAACAATTCAAGATTTTTCGCTATTATAGCCTTCTACTTAGGTCTAGTAATCACCGCCTAAAATATGGTGTGGGTCCCATGCCTCCTTACGGAAATACGAGTATGTCAAATTCCGTTGGCCGCCACTGTTGTACACACACCCGTTTTAGGGGATGCCAAATTCAATGGTGCATCCAGATGTTTTGTATAAAAGTCGCTAATATCATTTTTAAAACTTGCATTAAAAAAATCACAGTAGCCCTTGGTTTTTGTAAGTGAAACGTGTGTGTTTTTGATACCCTGCATTTAAAAACAATCTGGTAATAAATAACTGTTTTATAAGGGTGTCCATGTTTTAAATGGTCCACAACATAATTATGATTTCAAAATTAAAGATAACACTAGTCAACACGAAATTTGAGTCTGGGTTCTGCATACCTGATTCTTATGTCTTCCACGTTACATATTACAAAAAAAATAGTTTTAGTCGAAAAAGTTTGCCTTTGCAGCAATTAGGATGAAATTATGGATTTTGAGAAGTTTCCTAATTTCAGAACTTTGTTGTATGTAAAACAAGCTTTGGTTATGGCTTTCAACAACTTTTATTAATAAAAGTAAAAAACTACCACTGTAACAGAACACTGTATAAAACAGTTTAGAAATGCATATTTTTCGAATTTCTTCGTAATTACGAATTCTTCGTTGTTATAGCAGCTGCTAGAAGTTTGTGATGCAGGCACTTGGAAATTTATCACTTCCGGACACAACAATTTCGGACCCTGGAGCATGCATTGATGGTAGATTGAATAAAAAACCTTTGGTATTCTTGCCAGCCTAGCGCCTACTTGGATTAACTACGAGTAAACGAAAATATCAGTTTTGAATATGATCCCGTTCCCTCCACATTCTTGGCATTCTTGGCATATTTTTCTTATCTACCCGATACCAGGCTAATAATTAAAAAAAAATATCTTAACCTTTTCCGTAGGGGAGTGGTCGATATATCGACCACCAAAAAAAATTAAATTTGTTATATTTTAGGGGGAAATTATGAGCTGAACACAGGAAAAATAGAAAAAAAAATCTGGGTGACATCTTTGACCGTGAAAATTAGGATTTCAAGGTCAAATAAGCTTTTTAGTAGTTTTACGGTAAAATTAAATAATACTGCGTGAAATTAGGGTAGACGGAAGTGCGGACCCAAAAAAGCTAAAAATTGGGAAAAAATAGGATTTGTGAAGAATTTTAATTTTTGTTGCAGATTTAGATGCTAGGAGTAAAAATAAGAAACTTTTGTCCCAAAAAATTTTTCTTCTTGTCCTAGATGGCGCTCCAATTGCATAAAATCAAATTTTTGTAGTCAAATCTCTTTCTCGCGTTAGCACACGTGTCCAGGATGTTCAAGAATATTTCTGACCTACTTGTTCTGTGAAATAAACCCTGTTCTAAAAGAAGTAGACACAAACCTTTTCAAGCATCTTGGGCACGTGTACTGCCATGGGGAAAGGGTTATTTTGATTTTTTGTGATTAGAGCTTCATATATGCCGAGTGGAAAAAATTTTTGGGACAAAAGGTTTTATTTTTACCCCCTAGAATTGGAATCTGCAGAAAATTTTGAGGGTGTCCATTTGAAATTCTATACTTACCCCCACCCCTATTTGGGAGTTGGTCTCTGGGGGTTGATTTTTTTTTCAGTCGATAGTTCTTTCAAAATAATGAAACCCGTGTTTTTTTTTGGCGGTTCCGGACTTTTGTTGCCCTCTGTGTGCGATTATACATATGCGGTAATGTTGAGTGTTTTCATCAATTTAACCCTTTATTATGTAATTTATTATTTATAATTCGTTGTTTATGCACCGAATTATGTTGCTTGGGCCTCTTGAAAGGTAAAGCCACCAATCTAGCTTAGGTTTGTACAAGATTTGATTTTTCAGGGATTACTTTCCATTGCGTCCGGGAGTGGTCGATATATCGACCACCCCGGAAGTCGGTGATGCCAAACATCAAATTCATTGGTTTTATATATTTTTTTTTTCATATTAATTGGACGGTCGATTTGTACTGATTTTTCCCGTACGGAAGAGGTTAAGCAATGATAAAATAGTGAAAATATAATTCAGAATGGCTAAAAAGTTGTATTGTGGCCTATATACATATGTACCTACTTACCTTCTAAATTTTTATAGTTATTACATGAGAAATGAAGTGCCCAGTTTTTATCTTGAATTCGAAAGGTAGCTTAAAATAAACTTCATACACTTCACAAACATTTAAATTTGTAGCTAAAGCGAATTTTTTTGTGTCTGAATTTGATAAATGCGCTGCAAATACTTACATATAGCTGAATACGTTTACGCCGGGTTTACAACTTCTGATGTCATTTTTGGACCTAGCAACATACAAAATGCGTTGTCTCTACAGTGTGTATACTACATGCACCGTGGAGAACATAAATATATTATTTGCTTGTTTTTAGTCGCCTCGCTTATACATACATATGTATATATATATATATATACGTCCCCGTATCCGGTCATGAAATAGACGACCTTTTTGGTTTTTACTTTTTGACTTCACTTTGAGAATCAGAAGAATGTCATTAAAATATAGACTCAAATAAAAAAAAATATTTTCTTGACCGGTGTTATTTACTGTGACTGTTATTTACTGTTCTATGAAAACTCAAAAATTTGTATTATTGGTATTACCAATAAAAAAAGCAAACTTTAAAGAGGATGTGGACATTTTTCCTTAATTTTTGTATATAATAAATACGAAAATTAGGAAATTAACCCAAGGACAAAGAAAAAAATGTAGAGTTGTGTAATGTACAAACGTGTGTAAAGTTTTTGTTAGCTGTTGCACAAAAGTAATCGAATACTGTCTAGCCAACCACCCGCATTGATTTTTATTCGTGTTACAACATTAAATAAAGTATACAATGCGTTTATCCGATTAAATTGACTTCAATAAAGAGATGACAGACATTGTTCTAATATTCAGGGAAACCGTCACCTCTTCACAGAACGTGTCGTATAAATACGAGCAGTCTGTAAATGCGAATATGAAAAGCTACATTTGTTGTTCGAGGATATGTGTTTGTATCTATTATCGTCTTTCCAGTGTCAATCTAATGGAAAGTTCGTTTTATTGTAGAAAGTTAGCTTTGATGTTTAATAGAACTTTGAACATGAAAATCAGTATACAGGATTGGAAATTCCACATTTTTAAAAGGCGAAACGTTTCTGCGCATATCCATCTCCCCTAAATCCTTTTGTTTAGCTGTCCGTATTATATCGTTCGTCAGTTCAAATTTTGCAATAGTAACTGCCAGTGGCGGTGGGCTATAAGGTGCGCTGGTGCGCGCGCACTACCGACAATTTAGCATTAATAATTTTATTTAGTAATTAATGGATGCATTCTTAATTTATCGCTTTGCCGCATCCCTAGCGTTAATACCATCTCAATATTACTTGGCAGCAGCGTTACGAATCCACTAGACGCTAGGTCTCAATCTCCAAGGCCACTGGTTTCCGATCGCGGCACGGGAATCGACACGCGCAATACGAAAAAGCGGGACGACCATCGCGCTTCCGTGCAATACGAAAAAGCGAACGCGTATTGTTACTGCTTGCCCCTCCACAGTTACGAAAAGGAGTGGGCGAATCCTATAGATATGATGTGCGGAGTTTAAGAGCGCACGAGAGTGATCGATTAGTTTGTGAATTGTTTTCGTACACAACTGTTTTATCGCTCACATTTTATAAATATAAACTCGGGTTTTCGGTTAGAATCTAGTTTGGAATAATGAATTCTATTCAAAACTTATTAAAAACTCCATTCTCTAGCTTGAGTTTGGAGGAAAAAGTGCAAATTAAAACTCTAGTTAGGCCCACTCCACAAATTAATTTAAAATTAGCCGTGAAAGGAAAAAATAAACAATTTGTAAGAACATTTAATAATGACTTATTTAAAAAACATTTGTGGTTAAGTGGATGCTATGTATTGAACGCAGTGTTTTGTTTTCCGTGTGTTTTGTTTGGCGGAGAGACACCTTGGACCAAAACTGGAGTAACGGATTTAAATCACATAAACGAGAAAATAAAAAAACATGAAAATTCTGCTGGACACATGAATAATGTTTTGAATTTAGCCATGCTAGGCACTGCAAATATTGCGACAATGCTCGATTCTGCTCATCGACGAGCAGTGGCAGCACACAATGAAGCAGTTTCAAAAAACAGGTATGTTTTAAACATTATTATTAACTGTATTCGTTTTTGTGGAAAATTTGAACTGGCCCTAAGAGGACACGATGAATCGGAAACATTATCCAATCCAGGCATTTTTCGTGGGTTGATTGATTTCAGTGCCGAATTAGACGAGGCTATGAAGTATCATTTACAAAACGCGGCGGCTTTTAAAGGAACTTCTAATACTATACAAAACGAGCTACTGCAGTGCATGCTTGAAGTTTGTCACGATGAAATAACCATTGAAATCACAAAATCCACTTTTGTTGCTATAATAGCAGACGAAACTACAGACGTTTCTACAATTTTTCAGTTGGCTTTAATATATTGTTACATGGTGGGTGCACCCCCAATCTTAGGATCACGCACCGCCACTGGTAACTGCACTTGTCACGGGTAGCTCAGGGCGTGGCCTATTGCCTTTGTCAACGAATATTTCAAGTAATCTATAGGGTGGGCCATCAGATGGTTTCCTTTTCAAATTCCTATTAAAACTACATCGTTGAATATTTTTAAATAATTGTTGCTTTATTCAAGAAAGTATGCCTTCCCATTATTTATGAAAAATAATATCAGTTAAATGTCCGCCGCGGCTGGCTTGGCAGTAGCTCATTCTTTTCACCCAATTTTGCAGTACATTTTCGATTATTTGTGGCTCTATTTCACGAATTACTCGATTGATGTTTTCCTTCAGTGCGTCAACTGTTTGTGGATCGTTGGAGTAACAACTGTACTTAACATGTCCCCATAAAAAATAGTCCAACGGTATTAAATTGCAGCTGCGCGATGGCCATTTAATGTCTCCAAAACGGCTGATAACACGGTTACCGAATTTAGTGTGTAAAAGATCGATTATTTCACGGCTTGTGTGACACGTTGCTCCATCCTGCTGGAACCAAAGCTCGTCCAAGTCCAAATCGTCCAATCGCGGCCACAAAAAATCATTTAAAATGTCTCTGTAACCCATTCCATTTACTGTAACGCTGTTACCAGCTTTATTTTGAAAGAAGTACGGACCAATTATGCCACCACTCCAAAACCCACACCAAACAATCACTCTTGCAGGATGCATTGGCTTTTCTATGACTACGTGTGGATTTTCGGAACCCCAAATCCTACAGATCTGTTTATTAACATGTCCTCCAAGATGAAAATGAGCTTTGTCCGAAAACATGATTTTTCGATTGAAATCGGCGTCATATTCAAACTCATTTAAAGCCCACACGGAGAAGCGATTACGAAGTGGATGGTCATTTTCCTTTACCTCTTGAGTAAGTTGTAACTTGTAAGCAAATAATCCGAGGTTTTTATGCAATACCTGTATTCTCCTCGGAGAAGTGCGACTGACATTAAGTTGTTGTGCTCTGTGACGAGTTGACGTTCTTGGTTTTTCACGCACACTTTGGGCAACAGCAGCAATTTTTTTCAGCTGTGCGCACCGGACGAGCACGTGGATGACTTCTGTTATCCATACACACGCCAGTTTCACGAACTTTCCTTAAGAACTTTCTTACACCAGGCGCTGACGGAACTTCATTTCGACCAAAAATTGTTCTCAATTTTCTCACTGTTTCTGCAACACAGCATTCACTTTGGAAATAATTTTTCAATATTTCCCAACGTTGTTCAAGCGTAAAACGATCCATTTCTTACAGCGGAGGTTGGGCACCACATATATGTCAAATGTCAAGCGCGTCAGTGTCGGCAATGTAGAAATAACACTCAGTTTAAAAAGAAACCAATAGATGGCCCACCCTTTACTATTTCAAAGTGAACATTTTCCATATATAGAGACATCCAAAAAAAACGTCATCAAAGTTGGCCGAGAAAAAAAGACGTATTTCTATTCTTAATCGAATTTATAACCTTATTTACTTGTCAAGACTGTCACATCATATGAAAGCCATTGTTTATTTTACAAATTGTGACAGTCACTTGTCAAAAGTTGTCATAGCCAGAGTTGATGACGTTTTTTTTTGGATGTCTATATAAATCTTGTAACATACGAAGTATAATGTCCATTAACTTTTAGAGGACGGGAAGTCCAGTATATTGACTCAAAAAAAAGGTTCCTTGTCTGTGTTCAAAATCATTATTTTGGGGTTTTAGGGTCGCCAATTACGAATTTGGTCAGATTTTAAAAATTCAAGAAGGCGGATCTGATATGGCGGACAAATCCTATATGGGGGACAAAAATTTTAAATTTGCTAAAATTTGGACTGAAAACTATATATGTACATGGGTTTTTGAGGTCGCTGATTACGAATTTGAAATCAGATTTTAAAAATTCAGGATGGCCCATATGGGGAACAAAAATCTAAAATTGTAAAAATCAAAACTGTACACATGGGCTTTTGAGATCGCTGATTATGAAACCATTGTTTTTTTAATTCAAGGTGGTAGACTCAATATGGCGACGAAAAGTTTTTAATTCAATTGTGGAATAAAATCTATCCATTTGTTTTTGGCATCATTGATTACGATTTGGGGGTTGCTAATGACAAATATGATATCAGATTTTTGGAATTCAATATCACTGATTCAGTTGGATGGATTCAAACTGGTCAATTTATTATTAAGATCAAGGGAAGTTATCTGTATACTGGGTGTCCCATCACTATTTAAACAAGCATTATCTCGAAAAAAGGTTTAACATAGAAAAAAAAAGTGATATAGAAGTTATTCTGTTTAAAAAGGTCTATTTTATCATTTTATATTTTTATGTACAGGGTGCCTAAGAAAGGCAACAGATTATGCAACTTTAATTTTTTAAACCGGAACACCCAATATACTGTTCCATTTTCAGATTCTCCTTTATACATTGTATGTTACCGATATATCCCAAATATATTTTATAAACCATGTCCTATACTTATTGTTAATGGTTTAAGAGTTATTTGCAGAGTTGTTGGGGCAACATTTTTTGTATTAATGCAGTAATAAGAAATAGTAAAGCAACAGAAAAAAAAACGTTGGTATTACAAAAGACTTTCAAGTCATCCTGCTACAGCACTGAAGACAATAGTTTGTCGTCTTATTTAAGAATATGGAAGCAGATTCTTAAATATGAATCGATAATAAACTGCTATCTCATAAACCTTTAACAATAAATATAGATATGACATGAGTAATAAAATTTGTTTAGAAATTAGGAGAATCTAAAAATGGGAAAATATACACGGTGTTCCATTTGTAAATTAAAAATGCATAGTGTGTTGCCTTTTTTATGCACTCTGTACATAAAAAAATAAATAGTAAAACGCTCCTTTTTAAACAGAATAACATTTATATTTGATATCAATTTTTCCTATTTCAAACCGTTTCCTATGCTCCTCTAAATAGTGTTGAGACACCTGGTATACCTTTATTTTGCTTAAAATTTATCTTATTTTGCTTGTCTTACTGTTTCTTTTAAAAGTTGGGTACATTTTTATAAGATAGGATTTTTGTGACACTTAAAGTTTTTTTTTTACTTAACCAAACTCTAGATTCTCGTTTTGTTCGACACATTTAAATCGACTACAGTACATAAATTGCTTCTCGTACAAAACCAGTATTTACTGAGTTACAATTAAGCCTTAAACCCTGGGCGATATATCATGTGGAATTAACTTTGAACAGACCCTTCTCCACTCGATCGATATCTACGACTTCTAATCTTCACTGTCTATTAGAATGCTGAAGGGCCGACAACTTCGTGATCAAGAAAGTAAATACTTCGGTCATCTAAGCGTTATAACTTCCCGAATGTCAAACATAATCCTTTCTTCTGATAACCGTGATATATTTTCAAGCTCTTATAAATCGCTTGCGACTCGACATGACTAAGAAAATCATATTCTTATTACCGACATCATACTGACATATTTTCAGAATATTAACACGTTCGCCACCGTTTGTTTTATATATGAGCCGCACAATTTCTTACAGACTACCGACTCATATGAGCCATGATGGTATACCTAAGATTAAATTCAGATTTATTCAGTATAATTAGCTAATGCGAGAATAAAATTGCAAAGTAATCCCCGTGACTGGATCACATCTATGAGCCGCATATGAATATCCAAGATATTGGTAATAAAAATTTGAAATGAAACCCACGAAGCTACGCACGTGAGGCCAAGGAACATTCTATGTCTTTGGACCCATGACGTCATGCGTCACATTCATGATGCTCGATAGAGTTTTTCCCTACCCCAGATTTTGCCTCTTCAGGTTAGGCAAACCATCTTTACCAAACGTGACGTGACGCAAAACCATGACGCAGATCGCAATATTTTCCAGGGGGCAATCCCATAATAAAGACATAGAATGTCAAAACAAATGCATGGAAAACACCAAGAAAAATGCTCTAGTTGTCTTTCTATTTACTTTCCGATGTCGCAAAAAGTATGGGTAGTCTATTTTGAGTTTTTTTTCTTACGGTGGTAGTCAACGTGTAAAAGAATATTTAATGGAAAGGTACATCATATGAAAGGATCCCGCTCATTTCTTATGGGGAGTGGTGAAATTGGCTGGGGTTGATATACGAGGTGTATAAATTAATTAATGAGGCCCCGGTTCCCCCCCCCCCTATAGCCTTCAGCTGGTCGGTTACAGCCGTTTGAATGTTTTCTATGGTCCCAAAAGGACGTCCCTTGAGGTGATTTTTGAATCTCGGGAAGAGAAAAAAATTACAAGTACTCAAGTCACGCGAATAAGGAGGCTGATGAGCCACAGGAATGTTGTTACTGGCTAAAAACTCGTTTACTGAAATGGCTGTGTGACAAGGCGCATAGTCGTGATGCAACATCCATTATTCTTGATGTTTGGTCTCACACGCACGACCCTTTTTCGAAGTTTTTCAAGAACCTCTCTGTAAAAGAGTTGATTTACTGTTTGGCCTGGAGGCACAAACTCTGTGGATAATACCCTGGCTATCAAAAAAAGCAAATTAGCTTGCATTTGATCTTCGACTTGCTCATTCTTGCTTTTTTGGGTCTTGGAGAGCTTGAAGTGTGCTATTCCATGCTTTGGCGTTTGGTTTCCGGGTCGTACTCACCCGTCTAACACCAAAGTCTCATCACCAGAATGACGCGTTCCATAAAATGGGGATAATTTTCAATTTATTCTAAAAAGTCAAAACACCTTTCTCTCCTGGTGTTCTTTTGTTCCTGTGAAAGATTTTTTGGAGCCATTTTTGCGCAAATTTTTTTCATCATTTTGCCAGTCTCATTACTTAATTTACGCATCTCATATGTTCATCTTGACTACAGAATCAAAAATTTCTATGGACACCAAGTTCAAAAATGCATAGTTTTCCACATATTAGAGGTTAAAATACCACTTTTCGGCATCTTGACGTTTATAGCGTATATTGTTATAATGAACCGGGAGAGTTCTCTGTGATTTTCTAGGTTTCTTTTTGGTACCTGATTCAGTTCAACTTTTCGAAGAATCTGTAGTTTCGTTGTTGCCCCTTAATAATTGGACACCCTGTATATATGTATAAAATATCCTTAGAATTTCTTGCAGAATCCAATCATAATTTAAGTCGAGGGTTAGATAAAAACTATTGATATCTTCGTTAGCACACAAAGCGATGGTGCAACAATCTTATGTCAATCAAGAAATTGTGAAAATCAAACTTTAATTTATTATGCAATATTAATTACAGTTGTAAACCCAAACAATAAGTAGACAACATTATCGAGTCGGTCAATCTATGCTTGCGGCCTTGTAAAGTTTTTTGCATTAACCATTTTACGCTATGAATTACAAATTTCGAGTCTATATCATCAAATCTAAAAATAGAAAACAGTTCTACAGTACAGGTGGAATATAATATAATTATTATAAATTACTTCATTTCTAAAGTAATTAATATTAAATTACACCGTTATTATCTAATACAACTGTAATTGATATACATATGTGCGATTGCTGTTAAAATTCATTAAAACTTTTTATTCGCTTCATGATTTTGTCAAGTTAATTTTCAACTTATTTTTCTTTTTTTTAACTTTTTTTTACTGTAAGCACTGGTATTTTGTAATATACGAAACTTAATGAATCATCCAGACGGGCAACAGAACATCGTAAACGTGAGTGTAGACTAATTAAACATTGTTGAACAATTGGACAACACACAAGATCGTATAATGCGGACGTATTGATCAACAGTTGTGCTGCTGTTGACGATCATATTGCACCAAGTTCTCTCCCGAGGCGGTACTTAATCTAAAAGGAACGTGATTTAGCAGTGCGTCAACAGCATCCCCAATGTACAACTAAATTACGTATGGGGTAGGTACGAGCCCTTTGCACTTAAGATGCTTATTGTGCCTCCACAGGCTATTCATTCCATTTCTATTTCATTAAGAGAATGAAGACAGTTTCTAGTGGAACGTCTGTTACTTCTTTTGTTTCTATTGTTGTAGCCTCAACGTTCGAATGCCTAACAGCTGTCACTGTTGGGCATTGGCATACTATGTGGAAAGGAGGTTCTTCCTCCTCTCCACACATCCCACAATCTGGATATTTTTTGACTCAAATTGTGGTGAGATGTCGCATAAGTGGGCAGTGTCCTGTGAACAGTCCCACTATCCATCTCAGCTTGTTTCTACACAGTTTTATAAGATCTTTTGCCTTTTCCCAGGATGGTTCATCAACGAACATCCGCGATTGTCTCAACCCAGGGACTTGTATAGCCCAGTGAGAAATATATTTTTCTCTTAATAAGTCCTTTATGGCCCTCCTGGATGTCCGGCAGGCCAGCTCGCAGGTGGGTTCCCCTATCAGTGGAACCTCAGCCCCTTTGTTTGCGAGAAAGTCCGCTTTTTCGTTCCCTTTGTGGGCTTGGTGTGTTCTGACCCACCTGAGAGTGATACTGTTGTGTTCCGCTAGTTGTATTAGCGAATCCAGACAATATTTACCTACCTGGCAATATATGTTTACTGTTACCAGGGATTTAAATGCTGCTTAGCTATCAGTGATAATCTGGATCATCTTATTCGTGTAAGACCTCCTGATCATTTCTTGCGCATAAGCGAATATTGCAGTTGTTTCTGCCCGAAATACGATTGCTGAGTTCCCCAGGTTTATGCTGATTTCGCACCCTGGGTCTCTGTTGGTCGCACCCGCTCCAGTGCTTTGAACAACATCCTCAATGTGTACTCGTATACGTCGTCACTCATTTTGGCACCTACTGAACGAACACACCAACTAGGTAGGTCGATGTTTCCTTTGAAGTACCGCCTCCGGACGAACTTAGTGCAACAAGTAGTTAACAGCGGCGCAACTGTGAGCAATACGTCCAAATTGTGTAACTCATGTGTTGTCCAACTGTTGTCAACAATGTTTGCTTAGTCTACTTTCACCTTAACGCAACTATGTCGCGCAACATTCCTTTTTTCCCAACATTTACGTTGTTGCAGTATTCCATCCACACCAACACGATAGTGTCAATAGCCCAGTCGGAAAAGTGCCAAAAATGAGGGCTGTCCAGAATAATTTGTAATAGGGCGATGCCTTCGCAAATAGGTTATAAATTCGCAAGAACATTTAATCGTGAATATGAAGCCCTGAAAAAGTCCAGTGAAAAGAATCAATAATCCAAAATTTAAACGCGTTTTTCACAAATCTGCATTTTTCAAATTGGTTGACACGATATCTCAAAAACTATGGAACCTATTCTGCTGAAATTTAGACGGTGTGTTCAAAACATCTACAGTTATGGCCTGAACTAGATCAGATTGTGATATCTAGCATAGTTTTTTTTTCTCAAGCTGAAGAAGAGAAAATAAAAACTGACGAAAATCGGTCTTTTACCTTCAAAACCGTGTCAAAAATTCAATTTCAATATAATCCAAATTCAGGCGCTATCCAGAATCCTATAAATTAAAATTCCATTTCATTTTTTGATTTCTGGGCAGAACAGCCGAAATCATGTCGATCGTCAAACATCTTATTTTTCGCTTTGGTCTCTTTCTAGAGCTGTAGAGTCGATTCCATTCAATATCATTTACATGTAAAATTTGATGGTCGACTTTTGAAACATAAAAAAAAAAAAAAAGAAAAACTGTCCAATGATAAAACATACCATGGGAAGTGAAAACAGCAATTGTGTTTTTTAATGATTGGTCGGAAAAAAATTCCAAAAAAGCGAGAGAAAAAAAGAGCCGTTACAGTAGACCTCTTAATTAATATTACATAACGATTACATGATAAAACGTTATATGAACAGGAAGAATACGTACAGTGGGGACAAAAAGTAAGTTGACAGTAGATATTTATAAATATAAACAATCTCCCTGAGAAAATATCATTTAAGGGTACTAAATACGGTTTATTGAAGTACAAACTTTTACACGCTAGAAACCGAAACGTAACACTTATCATAAAGCAAGAAGTCACAGATATAATTTAAGGATGACAAAATTAACGATCGGAAAGTATGTTAGCAGCCTGTAACTCGGTCCTTACGAATCTATTTGTCTTGTACAGTGTGTGATATATAACTATTCGCTTTAATAACAGTCTGTAGGCGAACAATTTTGTTAAAGTCACCTAATCGATGCCATCCCAAATACGCATCCAGATATCAGCATAGACAAAGCAGTAAAGGCTGGCCTAATTTGCTGTCAGATTCGAGAAAATTCAACATAAATGATTGAGTTTAAATAGGTACTCTGGGATGGCCAAAGTAGTAATTCAATTTTAATACCGATAATTCTGCTTAGCGACCCTCGAAGTATGAGTCATTATTTTGTTGAAAGATAAATGACTAATTCAAGTTTCTGGATGGATTGTTACGGGTTATATTTTAGAATATTGCTATAATCTTGTATTGCTAGTATTCCATTCGTTAAGGTAAAATTTCTGAAAAAATAGGTCTTGTTTCCGTCAAACCATATGACCTCTATGAGACTGTTTGAATGACTAGGGTCAAACGTCGTTTGGTTTGGCGATCAGACTTCGGTTCCCTACAAAGAGATTCTACACTAAGTACTTCATTTTTCTTGTACTTCAATTGTATATCTCAAAAGTTTAACGTGTGACAGATCAAGTTCTTTTACTGTTCCTTTCTCACATCTTTATTTTTTAGGCCCATTCTTATATAATTATCTTGTATCATCTTCGATACTTCTGTTAAAATGTGCTAATCTTTCCATGGCCCTGTGTTCTTCAACAGTTTTTATATTTTTGTATACATTTATTTCTTGTGCCTTTCGACATAAATGTTATATAGACATTTTATTTTCATTTTCATCTAAATTAGCGACATATTCATCATCTCCAGACTAATCTACGCTGGTACTAGTTTGTTGAATTCACGGTCTGAACATTATTTTTGTGATTATAGATGATATGAAATGTATTACTAGTGAAACCAAAAAAAATGTATACCTAAATTCCTGCCCTGTTGTTTAAAGCCTCCTCCTGGTTTGGGTGCAATAATGGAGGCCCTACGTTCTTTGAATATTAGTCATAATCAAAGCAAATAAAACTAAATATATTGGACGCCATACAAGTTTAGTTTGACACATCTCTAGTTGTAGATACTATCTACATTGAGTCAGGTGCCTTAGTAACACATTATTTACACATTTGTGATATTATTTTGTAGATACTTATGGCCGAAACAAACTGCTATCACATCACATAACCCAAAAAGTGCGGGTTGTCTATTTACTTGATGAATTCACATATTAAAGTTACCTCACGCATGTCACGTGAAATCACTAGCATCACGGGTGACAGAACATTTTTATGTTCTGGATGTCCGCCGTGTGGCTCTTGTGAGTGAAGGAAATTTTGATATAAAAAGTCAGGGAATATGATATTTTGTATAATCATAGATCGCCTGATAATCGCGGGAAAATTGAAAGGGATTTCTGTTTTTTTTTTGTTTTAATCTCATGGATCCATATGCTTCTAGAGTTTTCACATTCTTGATTAACCATTGTAAAAACAGCCACAGTTTTAATGTCCTCTTCCCAATCGGAAGAACTAGTTGAGTTAGCACTTTCCAAATTGCTAACGATGCATTACTCCAATGATTGTGCATATCTTGTGACATATTTATGATAACGTGATAATGTGCAACAGTAGTATGTCTCTAAACGTGATATCATGTGCTATCACACTGACAAGTAACACTACCCAACTGTCACTCACCAATTTAAACGAAACTTTGCTCACTCATAGAATACTAAAAAATATTGAACCCCTGTTTTTTTTTCTTCCGGAATATGCTTTTTAAGGGTAGAAACCACCCCTAAAAGGTGGTAAAAGCAAGAATCTCGCCGTAAATGAAACTAAAAAATACCAAAATATGTTACAACATAAAATTTAATATGATTTATAATTTAATAACATGTATTGGAGTGCATAAAACTTTTTATTTCCAAAATCTTAAGAGGTGAGAGACCCCTCTGGAGTGCGTAAAATAAAGGCATTCTTTGGGAATTTTTTTCTGCTCTACTAATAAAGCGACCAAAAATTTTAGGACTTTATTAAGTACATAATAAGATATACAGATATTTTTTTGTTTGTTGTAAAAATACAAGATGGTGTCATAAATACAAATCGAACACATACGCTTTTTTTGTTGACCATCGGAGGGTAACACAGCAATTTTTTAAGAGCTACTAGAAAAAACAAAAAAATGACTGAGTTTTTCTAAAGCGGTACACAAGATTATTGTAAAATATTGATTTTTCGCAAAATGCCAGCAGTTTGAAAAAAAAAATCAAATTTTACGAAAAAAACGAATTTAACTTGTTTATAAAAACCATAATTTTTAACCGATCGAAAAAAATCGTGTGTACCGCTTTAGATAACTTATTTAACAAGCTACAGTCAATATTTCAGTCAAGTCGATCGGATAAAAATTGCGCGAGTTATACTGCCCACCAGTTTGAAAAACATGTTTTCGAAGAAAACGCGTTTAAAGTTTCGAGACGTGTTTACTTCATGAAATTTTCAAAATACAGGCATGTTAATTTTTTTTACCTTTAGTCTGCTATACCACGATCATATATCATCATTTCCAAATTATCGATCGGGCCGCAGATACTCCAAAATGCTATAAAAACATATTTCGGAAGAAAAAAACAGGGGTTCAATATTTTTTAGTATTCTGTGAGTGCGCAAAGTTTCATTTAAATCGGTGAGTGACAGTTGAGTAGTGTTACTTGTGAGTATGATAGGAGGTGAGTTCACGTGATGTGATAGTAGTCTGTTTCTGCCTTTATATTTATTTTGACTATTTGTCTTTGACTTCATAAAGGAAAAATTATATTGCCCCACTTTGCTCTAGTAGATAACATCGACCTTTAGTATTATTTACTTCCACATCCACGTAGTGGAGTGGAGATACATTTGGGTAATATACGTTTTCTTTGTCTATAGGTAATTCGCAAACGATGCATGATGTCCAGTTCAAATTTCAGACACACGTATCACATAACAGAGTCTTCAAATGTAAAGGTTTTTATTTTACTAGGTTTGGGGGATTGAAAGGGTTGAAGGGCCTTTAGTATTCAAAATAATTACAATACATGGTTTTAACATAAATTTTACTAATGACCAGGGAAAATGGCTCTATAAAAGTCTCCTACTCTTCTCTCCCCCCACATCCCCTTGGATTACAAGAGGGGGGGGATAGAATAAAATGTAATGTAGACATTAAAAATTTGTGAAAACTAATGTCTAGCGAAACTAAATATTGACTTTATATTCACTTGGATAATGGTATTTTGTTGTACAAAAGAGAGGGGCGGTTGATTTGTTATATCTTGATGTGAATTAATAAATGTATTCAGTGGCCTGTCGTTTTATAGGTTTTTTATGCAGGAGAATTCAAATGTTACTTTATTAAATGTCTACGGTCATTTTTACTTGTGCAATATACTGCTGCCATATAGGTTACAAAGGTCACATTGATCATAAAGGTCAGTCAGGTTATCAAGGTCATAGATGTCATATAGCTCATTAAGTTCGTTTAGGTCATTGATGTTATATAGATTATAAGGAAACGACAGGCCTTTTTATTTTTATAGATTATAATTTCATATTGTCCTATTGGTCCTAATGGTCATATGTATGAACCATAAAGGTCATAACGGTCATATTGATCATACAGGCCATATTGGCCATACAGGTCATAAACGCCATAAAAAGGTCATATCCATAATACATAATAACATCACACTTTTTGGAATTAACCTGATGCTTCTAGCGCTTTAGTCTAATTAAATCGGGAAAATTTAATGTGGACGTAGTGATTCCGTTGGCAACGGTCTTTATTTCTTATATCGATGTTAAGGACCATACACTGTGACTCGAGCCCCCATGGATCAGCCGCCATTGATGAAAGCATATTTATACGTGTGTATTTGTTTCTGCTTTCGCCAGAGCAGCACATAATTCACCTTGACACAGACATTTTTAGCCGCACCGTCTAAATATATCTTAAGCATTTGTGTCTCCCACTAGAAATTCAGTTTAACTCAATTACATTTCACGGAAAAACTGTCATCGGTAGTACCATAAAAGCATTGGTAAAAGTTAAAGAAGTTATCTCATGCAAATAATGATCAGCAAATCGCATTATTTCCGGGACTCGGCTATAAATAATTTACACTTAATAAAACTGTAATTTATGTATTTATTTGAAGGTAACCCAACATAATGCTAAAATATTATAACTTACAAGGTGCACGGTGCACAGTATCCAAGTTGAAATTATATAGAAATGTGCAGTGGGACAATATGAATTTAAATTAATTTAAGTAACCAAAAATCAGTTGCATATTTATTAACTACTTAACAAAGTTTGTTAAGTAGCAAATTTTAAATTGAGGGCGAAATTATTCATAAGGTACTCTACAAAAAAATGAACCATAGAATTTTACCACGGCGAAAGTTTCTATTTTTTTTGTAGTGTTTTATATTTTTTTTTTTTTCAAAAATGGAATATCTCAAAATCCATTAATTTCAGAGATGTACAATGGTTACTAAATTACCTTCAAATTAATGTACAGATTCTATATGTCGCGTGCGGTATACAAAATATGGCGTGCCACTTAAAATTACGAAGTTGGTCTTCACTTCCGGTATATCTGAAAGTACCAGAAAGTTGCCATCATTTAAAATGTGTAGAGCATCCCTGAAAACTACCGGATACAAATTTAATCAGCCCCATATAATTCGCAGTTCTCCCAAAACATTTAATAGGCCACTCACCGTGAAGCACCCTGTATAAGGTTTCGTAACATTCTCAATCATCCCGCATATTGTACTCCTATATTGAAAATTTGTTTAGATAATGTTTTTTTTATAATTTGTTTAGAGAATGTCACATTTTAATATCACTGTTTTGCTTCTGTATGATGGCACGCGGCACATAAGAAAGCTGAAAGGTACATATTTTTATCACAGTTTTATTCATGTAGTGCTCGTTAATATGCGTCACTAATTACCTGTTTATAAAACTGACAAACTCATAATTACTTATCGTTGTACCCTTGTTATCGCAAACGTATTATAAAGTTATTTCTAGCTGATACACACTAATAATAATAGTAATAATAATAATTTGCCGACTTTATAGTTACACTTCTTATTGTGAACGCTGGGAAACATTCACCCATTCCTACTGCAGATGGTGATGAGCTGGTTACCCATCCCCGCCCCCAGCAAGAATTATTCTCAGGCGATGGGAGGAAATCCATCCTGTCCCAAAACCTTTCTTAAAATGGGACAAGTTTGTAATGTAATGGGACTGCCTTCTGGCCACTTTTAATGATGTTATGACGCAGTCCCAATGCCACGATATTCTTAGCGAATCTGGTCGTCACTCCATTTGCCGATATCACCAAGTCGTATCTCCACCTTCTCCAATCTCCAAAGGCGCTTCAACCTGCTTCAAATTGATAGATATTTATATTTCACGATCTTCTCTCGTTTAACCCTTCTGAATGAGGTGAGTAAGTGACACCTCTTCGTTGTTCCTTGTTAATATCAGGCACAATATTTGGTGGGTCTGGGTATTCGATTGGTGATGATGAATGCATGATAACTTAAGTAGTCTATTGCAGTATATCACTGCGACTTCTCATTCCAGCACTGCATCAGGAGTAGGTATATTTGTAGTATGGCGGATCTGTTACTTACAGGCCATGCTTGAGCACCAGTCGTTGGTGGATCATTTCCGCAAATTGAGATATATTGACGCTGCTAGCGCAGAACGCCCTCCTATAATAATAATCATTATTAAGAATACCTTTTTACAACCTAGGACAGACTTTTTCTTTTAATAACGTTTTCCTACATTTTTACGAGACACTATTTTTTTTGCAATATTGTAAACAATGTTGTAACCCCATTTGGTTAAATTATACTTGAAACATGCACTAAGTTTTTTTCCTCGTTTTTCCTCGTAAAGTTCAGTATATCCATTACAAGAAAAAGTATTTTTTGAAAAAAATATTTTTATGTACAGTAAAAGATTTATTTTTATTTCAACTTCTCCATATGCATATGACGCGGTTTTAAAGAATCATGCATACATTTCTGCGTCAATAAAACTTGTTATACTAACAAAATTAAACATTAGTCATAATTTAATCCATATTCAAATAGGTTATTCGTACTACTAACAATAAGATATTCTAGTGTGCCCAACGAAATGTAAACATGCTATATGTGTATATATACATATGTACTTTTCTTCGGCATTTAAGTGATTACTTCATTATTTTGGTTTCGCTGATAATGCAATAATATTAATACAAAGTTATTTGAAAAGTCGCAAACAACGAGTCAGATTATCTAATCAACTCAGATTCTTTAATTATTCCGAGTGGAGTTCCCCAAGGATCTATCCTCGGCCCCACACTTTTTAATATACATATATATTGCAAATTTCTACTCTTATGTTACCTTTTGTGACCTTCATTGTTATGCAGATGACCACCAGTTGTATTTATCGTTTGATCCAGACGACATTCAGAATGCTATGATGAAAATTAATGCTGATCTAAACTCCTTATTATCTGCGGCTCAGAATCATTCACTTTTAACCAATCCAGTTAAGTCACAAATCATCATATTCAGTAATAAAGTAAAAAAGATCGTTTTTGTTAGAAAATTTAAAAATCTATGTTCACAATGAATTATTAACATTTGTAGATACAACCCGTAATCTTGGTCCTTATATTGATTATTCTCTAAGATTCAATAAACATATTTCGGACTGTATCAGAAAAGCTTATGGCAATTTAAAAATACTCTATGGCTGTAGAGCTATGTTAAATAAAAAATCCAAAATAATTCTTTGTAATTCGTTGGTGTTATCTCAATTTAACTCTGCGGATGTAGTTTACTATTCATGTATAACTAAAGTGGAGCAGCTGCGTATTCAGCATGTACAAAACTCTTGTGTAAGATATATATTTGGCATAAAAAAATATGAGACTTTATCTGATAAATTCAAACAGCTAAATTGGTTAAACATGAGTTAACGCCTCATCTTGCACAGCTGTACCCTGTACCACAAAATTTTAAAAACTTACACAACACCCCAATAACTTTACAAGAAAATCAAATTTCAGGATGATGTACACAATGTTAATACCAGAAAACGGACAATGATTTCACCACCTAAACACAGAACAGCTATATACCAAAGATCATTCTCATACAATATTTATAAATATTATAATAAATTGCCTCTAAAATTTAAAATTCTTGAAAAGCCTGCTAGTTTCAAAAAGCATTTAAAAAGATCAATACAGGACAAAACCATATCCTTAACTAACTTCCAGTAGGTCCAAAAAAAGTGGCGGGCTTTCTTATTCTTGCAAACACTTCTGTTATTTATAACTAAATATATTATATATCTAATATAACTAAATATACCTGTAGGATTATAATAACCAAACGTTTATTTAATGGTCTACTTAAAATTTTTTGGTTAGGTTAAATTACATCTAAGTACTCCTAAGAAAAATACTCTAACCAAAACACTCTCTCCATTATTCAGAATTGCTTTTTATGTTCCTTCGATACATTGTTATAAAAACAATACACCTATGCCTTTGTTATGTGTAATTCCGACAATGGAATATTTACCATTTTTTATTTCTTTCATCTTCTTGCTAAGAAAATTACAAGCATAC
Organism: Aromia moschata; assembly: GCA_029963805.1. Taxonomy (NCBI): domain Eukaryota; kingdom Metazoa; phylum Arthropoda; class Insecta; order Coleoptera; family Cerambycidae; genus Aromia; species Aromia moschata. The sequence continues at coordinate 258,950 of JAPWTK010000255.1, forward strand.
TAAAAACACGATATGCCATATACATTTCTTGTTGTTCAATGATTTTTATTTGATGTGTCATTTCAATTATTTAGTACACCTATTCGCAACTGATATAATTTGTGTGTAAATTAAATATATACTAGATATACACCGAGTTAAGTGGTAGAGCGCGAATGTACTGGATGTAACCGGTGTGAAAACAGCCACGGTCGTCCATCCACAGATTTAAAAATACAATTATTTCACAATTTTATCATTCCAGAAATTATTTTCCACGACGGTTTGCTATTTTACGACATTTAGTAATGCTGGCAGCTCCACAAAAAAATGGGAGGGTGGAAACTACCCTTAAAATTTTAAAAGCCACATCTTATACAAATGCAGATGTCGATTAAATTTTTTCACGTAAATTGCTTAATTATGATGTTGTAAAATCCGCCCACATATTGAAATCATTTCCCGGGCCGTAATAAGGGTGCATCAACCCCTAGAAGTAATAAAAATACTCCAGCCACATTTGAAGATGTCGGGTCATTTTTTTCACGTAAATGGCTTTATTTTACAGTTAGCTAACCAGCCTGTAGGCTGAAATCATTTCCCGGGCCGTAATAAGGGTGCATCAACCCCTAGAAGTATTAAAATTACTCCAGCCACATCTGAAGATGTCGGGTAAATTTTTTCACGTAAATGGCTTTATTTTACAGTTAGCTAACCAGCCTGTAGGCTGAAATCATTTCCCGGGCCGTAATAAGGGTGCATCAACCCCTAGAAGTGTTAAAATTACTCCAGCCACATCTGAAGATGTCGGGTAAATTTTTTCACGTAAATGGCTTTATTTTACAGTTAGATAACCAGTCTGTGGGCTGAAATCATTTCCCGGGCCGTAATAAGGGTGCATCAACCCTTAGAAGTAATAAAATTACTCCAGCCACATTTGAAGATGTCGGGTAAATTTTTTCGCGTAAATGGCTTTATTTTACAGTTAGCTAACCAGCCTATGGGATGAAATCATTTCCCGGGCCGGAATAAGGGTGCATCAACCCTAGAAGTATTAAAATTACTCCAGCCACATTTGAAGATGTCGGGTAAATTTTTTCACGTAAATGGCTTTATTTTACAATTAGCTAACCAGCCTATAGGCTGAAATCATTTCCCGGGCCGTAATAAGGGTGCATCAACCCCTAGACGTATTAAAATTACTCCAGCCACATTTGAAGATGTCGGGTAAATTTTTTCGCGTAAATGGCTTTATTTTACAGTTAGCTAACCAGCCTGTGGGCTCAAATCATTTCCCGGGCCGTAATAAGGGTGCATCAACCCCTAGAAGTATTAAAATTACTCCAGCCACATTTGAAGATGTCGGGTAAATTTTTTCACGTCAAAAATATAAAAACTAGCACAAACTTATCAAGATGCCTTCAGAACAAACTACTCGGATGACAAAAGTGGGCACAAGCTGACGTCACAGTCATGGCGCCCGGCTGCGCGATATCATACCTTCTATTTGTATACCGTGACTGGTCACGTATGATATGATAAGGTATGATATCGCGCAGCCGGGCGCCATGACTGTGACGTCAGCTTGTGCCCACTTTTGTCATCCGAGGAGTTTGTTCTGAAGGCATCTTGATAAGTTTGTGCTAGTTTTTATATTTTTTGACAGCAAAAATTTGGTAAAATGAGGTGTGCTGTATACGGTTATAATACGAACAATCGTTCTAAAAACAATTTCAAGTTTTTTGGCTTTCCCAAAGACGAGAAATCAAAAGCAAAGTGGAGGCATCTGTGTAAACGCGAAGATACATTCAATGTTAATAATGCCAGAATTTGTTCAAATCACTTTGTTGACGAAGATTTAGATATTTTAAGAAAGAAGCTGTTCCATCAAAAAACCTTCCCAATAGAGAAAAAAATCCGAGCAAGTCTGATAGAGTACAACGGGTTTAATACTTCTAGGGGTTGATGCACCCTTATTACGGCCCGGGAAATGATTTCAGCCCACAGGCTGGTTAGCTAACTGTAAAATAAAGCCATTTACGTGAAAAAAATTTACCCGACATCTTCAAATGTGGCTGGAGTAATTTTATTACTTCTAGGGGTTGATGCACCCTTATTACGGCCCGGGAAATGATTTTAATGGGTGGGCGGGTTTTACAACATCATTATTAAGCAATTTGCGTGAAAAAATTTAATCGACATCTGCATTTGTATAAGATGTGGATTTTAAAATTTTAAGGGTAGTTTCCACCCTCCCATTTTTTTTTGTGTAATTGCCAGCATTACTAAATGTCATAAAATAGCACACCGTCGTGGAAAATAATTTTTGGAATGATAAAATTGTGAGATAATTGTATTATTAAATCTGTGGATGGACGACCGTGGCTGTTTTCACACCGGTGCCGTGCCGCACGTGGATAGATGCGTCTTTAAACGAGGAATCGAATGGTGGGTCGCTCGTTTTTCTACTACGACGGGCAGCGGAGATATACGCGACGGACTGGAGGGATGTTTTCGCGAGTGTCGACAGAACCTCGTACGGCATTGCGGTTATTCGGCGGCGATTTTCACACCGAAGACGATCGATTTTTCGGAAAAACGCTCGTGCCCGACCCTAAGTTTGGCGCGAAAAATCGAATGGCGTCGTCGTCAACGTCGTGCGACTCACGGTTTTCGGTCTAGCGCCGTCGAGAGTGTCAAGTCGGCGGACACACAGCTCTTTCCGATTTTCCCACGGACCACCGTCGACACGGAAGACGCCGTGCCGCACGTGGATAGATGCGTCTTTAAACGAGGAATCGAATGGTGGGTCGCTCGTTTTTCTACGACGACGGGCAGAGGAGATATACGCGACAGACTGGAGGGATGTTGTTTTCGCGAGTGTCGACAGAACCTCGTACGGCATTGCGGTTATTCGGCGGCGATTTTCACACCGAAGACGATCGATTTTTCGGAAAAACGCTCGTGCCCGACCCTAAGTTTGGCGCGAAAAATAGAATGGCGTCGTCGTCAACGTCGTGCGACTCACGGTTTTCGGTCTAGCGCCGTCGAGAGTGTCAAGTCGGCGGACACACAGCTCTTTCCGATTTTCCCACGGACGACCGTCGACACGGAAGACGCCATGCCGCACGTGGATAGATGCGTCTTTAAACGAGGAATCGAATGGTGGGTCGCTCGTTTTTCTACGACGACGGGCAGAGGAGATATACGCGACGGACTGGAGGGATGTTGTTTTTGCGAGTGTCGACAGAACCTCGTACGGCATTGCGGTTATTCGGCGGCGATTTTCACACCGAAGACGATCGATTTTTCGGAAAAACGCTCGTGCCCGACCCTAAGTTTGGCGCGAAAAATCGAATGGCGTCGTCGTCAACGTCGTGCGACTCACGGTTTTCGGTCTAGCGCCGTCGAGAGTGTCAAGTCGGCGGACACACAGCTCTTTCCGATTTTCCCACGGACCACCGTCGACACGGAAGACGCCGTGCCGCACGTGGATAGATGCGTCTTTAAACGAGGAATCGAATGGTGGGTCGCTCGTTTTTCTACGACGACGGGCAGAGGAGATATACGCGACAGACTGGAGGGATGTTGTTTTCGCGAGTGTCGACAGAACCTCGTACGGCATTGCGGTTATTCGGCGGCGATTTTCACACCGAAGACGATCGATTTTTTCGGAAAAACGCTCGTGCCCGACCCTAAGTTTGTCGCGAAAAATCGAATGGCGTCGTCGTCAACGTCGTGCGACTCACGGTTTTCGGTCTAGCGCCGTCGAGAGTGTCAAGTCGGCGGACACACAGCTCTTTCCGATTTTCCCACGGACCACCGTCGACACGGAAGACGCCGTGCCGCACGTGGATAGATGCGTCTTTAAACGAGGAATCGAATGGTGGGTCGCTCGTTTTTCTACGACGACGGGCAGAGGAGATATACGCGACAGACTGGAGGGATGTTGTTTTCGCGAGTGTCGACAGAACCTCGTACGGCATTGCGGTTATTCGGCGGCGATTTTCACACCGAAGACGATCGATTTTTCGGAAAAACGCTCGTGGCCGACCCTAAGTTTGGCGCGAAAAATCGAATGGCGTCGTCGTCAACGTCGTGCGACTCACGGTTTTCGGTCTAGCGCCGTCGAGAGTGTCAAGTCGGCGGACACACAGCTCTTTCCGATTTTCCCACGGACCACCGTCGACACGGAAGACGCCGTGCCGCACGTGGATAGATGCGTCTTTAAACGAGGAATCGAATGGTGGGTCGCTCGTTTTTCTACGACGACGGGCAGAGGAGATATACGCGACAGACTGGAGGGATGTTGTTTTCGCGAGTGTCGACAGAACCTCGTACGGCATTGCGGTTATTCGGCGGCGATTTTCACACCGAAGACGATCGATTTTTCGGAAAAACGCTCGTGCCCGACCCTAAGTTTGGCGCGAAAAATCGAATGGCGTCGTCGTCAACGTCGTGCGACTCACGGTTTTCGGTCTAGCGCCGTCGAGAGTGTCAAGTCGGCGGACACACAGCTCTTTCCGATTTTCCCACGGACCACCGTCGACACGGAAGACGCCGTGCCGCACGTGGATAGATGCGTCTTTAAACGAGGAATCGAATGGTGGGTCGCTCGTTTTTCTACGACGACGGGCAGAGGAGATATACGCGACAGACTGGAGGGATGTTGTTTTCGCGAGTGTCGACAGAACCTCGTACGGCATTGCGGTTATTCGGCGGCGATTTTCACACCGAAGACGATCGATTTTTCGGAAAAACGCTCGTGCCCGACCCTAAGTTTGGCGCGAAAAATCGAATGGCGTCGTCGTCAACGTCGTGCGACTCACGGTTTTCGGTCTAGCGCCGTCGAGAGTGTCAAGTCGGCGGACACACAGCTCTTTCCGATTTTCCCACGGACCACCGTCGACACGGAAGACGCCGTGCCGCACGTGGATAGATGCGTCTTTAAACGAGGAATCGAATGGTGGGTCGCTCGTTTTTCTACGACGACGGGCAGAGCAGATATACGCGACAGACTGGAGGGATGTTGTTTTCGCGAGTGTCGACAGAACCTCGTACGGCATTGCGGTTATTCGGCGGCGATTTTCACACCGAAGACGATCGATTTTTCGGAAAAACGCTCGTGCCCGACCCTAAGTTTGGCGCGAAAAATCGAATGGCGTCGTCGTCAACGTCGTGCGACTCACGGTTTTCGGTCTAGCGCCGTCGAGAGTGTCAAGTCGGCGGACACACAGCTCTTTCCGATTTTCCCACGGACCACCGTCGACACGGAAGACGCCGTGCCGCACGTGGATAGATGCGTCTTTAAACGAGGAATCGAATGGTGGGTCGCTCGTTTTTCTACGACGACGGGCAGAGGAGATATACGCGACAGACTGGAGGGATGTTGTTTTCGCGAGTGTCGACAGAACCTCGTACGGCATTGCGGTTATTCGGCGGCGATTTTCACACCGAAGACGATCGATTTTTCGGAAAAACGCTCGTGCCCGACCCTAAGTTTGGCGCGAAAAATCGAATGGCGTCGTCGTCAACGTCGTGCGACTCACGGTTTTCGGTCTAGCGCCGTCGAGAGTGTCAAGTCGGCGGACACACAGCTCTTTCCGATTTTCCCACGGACCACCGTCGACACGGAAGACGCCGTGCCGCACGTGGATAGATGCGTCTTTAAACGAGGAATCGAATGGTGGGTCGCTCGTTTTTCTACGACGACGGGCAGAGGAGATATACGCGACAGACTGGAGGGATGTTGTTTTCGCGAGTGTCGACAGAACCTCGTACGGCATTGCGGTTATTCGGCGGCGATTTTCACACCGAAGACGATCGATTTTTCGGAAAAACGCTCGTGCCCGACCCTAAGTTTGGCGCGAAAAATAGAATGGCGTCGTCGTCAACGTCGTGCGACTCACGGTTTTCGGTCTAGCGCCGTCGAGAGTGTCAAGTCGGCGGACACACAGCTCTTTCCGATTTTCCCACGGACGACCGTCGACACGGAAGACGCCATGCCGCACGTGGATAGATGCGTCTTTAAACGAGGAATCGAATGGTGGGTCGCTCGTTTTTCTACGACGACGGGCAGAGGAGATATACGCGACGGACTGGAGGGATGTTGTTTTTGCGAGTGTCGACAGAACCTCGTACGGCATTGCGGTTATTCGGCGGCGATTTTCACACCGAAGACGATCGATTTTTCGGAAAAACGCTCGTGCCCGACCCTAAGTTTGGCGCGAAAAATCGAATGGCGTCGTCGTCAACGTCGTGCGACTCACGGTTTTCGGTCTAGCGCCGTCGAGAGTGTCAAGTCGGCGGACACACAGCTCTTTCCGATTTTCCCACGGACCACCGTCGACACGGAAGACGCCGTGCCGCACGTGGATAGATGCGTCTTTAAACGAGGAATCGAATGGTGGGTCGCTCGTTTTTCTACGACGACGGGCAGAGGAGATATACGCGACAGACTGGAGGGATGTTGTTTTCGCGAGTGTCGACAGAACCTCGTACGGCATTGCGGTTATTCGGCGGCGATTTTCACACCGAAGACGATCGATTTTTCGGAAAAACGCTCGTGCCCGACCCTAAGTTTGTCGCGAAAAATCGAATGGCGTCGTCGTCAACGTCGTGCGACTCACGGTTTTCGGTCTAGCGCCGTCGAGAGTGTCAAGTCGGCGGACACACAGCTCTTTCCGATTTTCCCACGGACCACCGTCGACACGGAAGACGCCGTGCCGCACGTGGATAGATGCGTCTTTAAACGAGGAATCGAATGGTGGGTCGCTCGTTTTTCTACGACGACGGGCAGAGGAGATATACGCGACAGACTGGAGGGATGTTGTTTTCGCGAGTGTCGACAGAACCTCGTACGGCATTGCGGTTATTCGGCGGCGATTTTCACACCGAAGACGATCGATTTTTCGGAAAAACGCTCGTGGCCGACCCTAAGTTTGGCGCGAAAAATCGAATGGCGTCGTCGTCAACGTCGTGCGACTCACGGTTTTCGGTCTAGCGCCGTCGAGAGTGTCAAGTCGGCGGACACACAGCTCTTTCCGATTTTCCCACGGACCACCGTCGACACGGAAGACGCCGTGCCGCACGTGGATAGATGCGTCTTTAAACGAGGAATCGAATGGTGGGTCGCTCGTTTTTCTACGACGACGGGCAGAGGAGATATACGCGACAGACTGGAGTTTCGAGGGCGGCAAGAACCCCCGCCCCCGGCGGGGCCCGTTTCCCTTGGGGGAGGGAAAGGTGGGGGGCCCGCCGTTTTTTCAAGAAGGGGGGGGGGGGAAAAAAAAAAGGAAGGAGGGATGTTGTTTTCGCGAGTGTCGACAGAACCTCGTACGGCATTGCGGTTATTCGGCGGCGATTTTCACACCGAAGACGATCGATTTTTCGGAAAAACGCTCGTGCCCGACCCTAAGTTTGGCGCGAAAAATCGAATGGCGTCGTCGTCAACGTCGTGCGACTCACGGTTTTCGGTCTAGCGCCGTCGAGAGTGTCAAGTCGGCGGACACACAGCTCTTTCCGATTTTCCCACGGACCACCGTCGACACGGAAGACGCCGTGCCGCACGTGGATAGATGCGTCTTTAAACGAGGAATCGAATGGTGGGTCGCTCGTTTTTCTACGACGACGGGCAGAGGAGATATACGCGACAGACTGGAGGGATGTTGTTTTCGCGAGTGTCGACAGAACCTCGTACGGCATTGCGGTTATTCGGCGGCGATTTTCACACCGAAGACGATCGATTTTTCGGAAAAACGCTCGTGCCCGACCCTAAGTTTGGCGCGAAAAATCGAATGGCGTCGTCGTCAACGTCGTGCGACTCACGGTTTTCGGTCTAGCGCCGTCGAGAGTGTCAAGTCGGCGGACACACAGCTCTTTCCGATTTTCCCACGGACCACCGTCGACACGGAAGACGCCGTGCCGCACGTGGATAGATGCGTCTTTAAACGAGGAATCGAATGGTGGGTCGCTCGTTTTTCTACGACGACGGGCAGAGCAGATATACGCGACAGACTGGAGGGATGTTGTTTTCGCGAGTGTCGACAGAACCTCGTACGGCATTGCGGTTATTCGGCGGCGATTTTCACACCGAAGACGATCGATTTTTCGGAAAAACGCTCGTGCCCGACCCTAAGTTTGGCGCGAAAAATCGAATGGCGTCGTCGTCAACGTCGTGCGACTCACGGTTTTCGGTCTAGCGCCGTCGAGAGTGTCAAGTCGGCGGACACACAGCTCTTTCCGATTTTCCCACGGACCACCGTCGACACGGAAGACGCCGTGCCGCACGTGGATAGATGCGTCTTTAAACGAGGAATCGAATGGTGGGTCGCTCGTTTTTCTACGACGACGGGCAGCGGAGATATACGCGACGGACTGGAGGGATGTTGTTTTCGCGAGTGTCGACAGAACCTCGTACGGCATTGCGGTTATTCGGCGGCGATTTTCACACCGAAGACGATCGATTTTTCGGAAAAACGCTCGTGCCCGACCCTAAATTTGGCGCGAAAAATCGAATGGCGTCGTCGTCAACGTCGTGCGACTCACGGTTTTCGGTCTAGCGCCGTCGAGAGTGTCAAGTCGGCGGACACACAGCTCTTTCCGATTTTCCCACGGACCACCGTCGACACGGAAGACGCCGTGCCGCACGTGGATAGATGCGTCTTTAAACGAGGAATCGAATGGTGGGTCGCTCGTTTTTCTACGACGACGGGCAGAGGAGATATACGCGACAGACTGGAGGGATGTTGTTTTCGCGAGTGTCGACAGAACCTCGTACGGCATTGCGGTTATTCGGCGGCGATTTTCACACCGAAGACGATCGATTTTTCGGAAAAACGCTCGTGCCCGACCCTAAGTTTGGCGCGAAAAATCGAATGGCGTCGTCGTCAACGTCGTGCGACTCACGGTTTTCGGTCTAGCGCCGTCGAGAGTGTCAAGTCGGCGGACACACAGCTCTTTCCGATTTTCCCACGGACCACCGTCGACACGGAAGACGCCGTGCCGCACGTGGATAGATGCGTCTTTAAACGAGGAATCGAATGGTGGGTCGCTCGTTTTTCTACGACGACGGGCAGAGGAGATATACGCGACAGACTGGAGGGATGTTGTTTTCGCGAGTGTCGACAGAACCTCGTACGGCATTGCGGTTATTCGGCGGCGATTTTCACACCGAAGACGATCGATTTTTCGGAAAAACGCTCGTGCCCGACCCTAAATTTGGCGCGAAAAATCGAATGGCGTCGTCGTCAACGTCGTGCGACTCACGGTTTTCGGTCTAGCGCCGTCGAGAGTGTCAAGTCGGCGGACACACAGCTCGTTCCGATTTTACCACGGACCACCGTCGACACGGAAGACGCCGTGCCGCACGTGGATAGATGCGTCTTTAAACGAGGAATCGAATGGTGGGTCGCTCGTTTTTCTACGACGACGGGCAGAGGAGATATACGCGACAGACTGGAGGGATGTTGTTTTCGCGAGTGTCGACAGAACCTCGTACGGCATTGCGGTTATTCGGCGGCGATTTTCACACCGAAGACGATCGATTTTTCGGAAAAACGCTCGTGCCCGACCCTAAGTTTGGCGCGAAAAATCGAATGGCGTCGTCGTCAACGTCGTGCGACTCACGGTTTTCGGTCTAGCGCCGTCGAGAGTGTCAAGTCGGCGGACACACAGCTCTTTCCGATTTTCCCACGGACCACCGTCGACACGGAAGACGCCGTGCCGCACGTGGATAGATGCGTCTTTAAACGAGGAATCGAATGGTGGGTCGCTCGTTTTTCTACGACGACGGGCAGAGGAGATATACGCGACAGACTGGAGGGATGTTGTTTTCGCGAGTGTCGACAGAACCTCGTACGGCATTGCGGTTATTCGGCGGCGATTTTCACACCGAAGACGATCGATTTTTCGGAAAAACGCTCGTGCCCGACCCTAAGTTTGGCGCGAAAAATCGAATGGCGTCGTCGTCAACGTCGTGCGACTCACGGTTTTCGGTCTAGCGCCGTCGAGAGTGTCAAGTCGGCGGACACACAGCTCTTTCCGATTTTCCCACGGACCACCGTCGACACGGAAGACGCCGTGCCGCACGTGGATAGATGCGTCTTTAAACGAGGAATCGAATGGTGGGTCGCTCGTTTTTCTACGACGACGGGCAGCGGAGATATACGCGACGGACTGGAGGATGTTGTTTTCGCGAGTGTCGACAGAACCTCGTACGGCATTGCGGTTATTCGGCGGCGATTTTCACACCGAAGACGATCGATTTTTCGGAAAAACGCTCGTGCCCGACCCTAAATTTGGCGCGAAAAATCGAATGGCGTCGTCGTCAACGTCGTGCGACTCACGGTTTTCGGTCTAGCGCCGTCGAGAGTGTCAAGTCGGCGGACACACAGCTCTTTCCGATTTTCCCACGGACCACCGTCGACACGGAAGACGCCGTGCCGCACGTGGATAGATGCGTCTTTAAACGAGGAATCGAATGGTGGGTCGCTCGTTTTTCTACGACGACGGGCAGAGGAGATATACGCGACGGACTGGAGGGATGTTGTTTTCGCGAGTGTCGACAGAACCTCGTACGGCATTGCGGTTATTCGGCGGCGATTTTCACACCGAAGACGATCGATTTTTCGGAAAAACGCTCGTGCCCGACCCTAAATTTGGCGCGAAAAATCGAATGGCGTCGTCGTCAACGTCGTGCGACTCACGGTTTTCGGTCTAGCGCCGTCGAGAGTGTCAAGTCGGCGGACACACAGCTCGTTCCGATTTTACCACGGACCACCGTCGACACGGAAGACGCCGTGCCGCACGTGGATAGATGCGTCTTTAAACGAGGAATCGAATGGTGGGTCGCTCGTTTTTCTACGACGACGGGCAGAGGAGATATACGCGACAGACTGGAGGGATGTTGTTTTCGCGAGTGTCGACAGAACCTCGTACGGCATTGCGGTTATTCGGCGGCGATTTTCACACCGAAGACGATCGATTTTTCGGAAAAACGCTCGTGCCCGACCCTAAGTTTGGCGCGAAAAATCGAATGGCGTCGTCGTCAACGTCGTGCGACTCACGGTTTTCGGTCTAGCGCCGTCGAGAGTGTCAAGTCGGCGGACACACAGCTCTTTCCGATTTTCCCACGGACCACCGTCGACACGGAAGACGCCGTGCCGCACGTGGATAGATGCGTCTTTAAACGAGGAATCGAATGGTGGGTCGCTCGTTTTTCTACGACGACGGGCAGAGGAGATATACGCGACAGACTGGAGGGATGTTGTTTTCGCGAGTGTCGACAGAACCTCGTACGGCATTGCGGTTATTCGGCGGCGATTTTCACACCGAAGACGATCGATTTTTTCGGAAAAACGCTCGTGCCCGACCCTAAGTTTGGCGCGAAAAATCGAATGGCGTCGTCGTCAACGTCGTGCGACTCACGGTTTTCGGTCTAGCGCCGTCGAGAGTGTCAAGTCGGCGGACACACAGCTCTTTCCGATTTTCCCACGGACCACCGTCGACACGGAAGACGCCGTGCCGCACGTGGATAGATGCGTCTTTAAACGAGGAATCGAATGGTGGGTCGCTCGTTTTTCTACGACGACGGGCAGCGGAGATATACGCGACGGACTGGAGGGATGTTGTTTTCGCGAGTGTCGACAGAACCTCGTACGGCATTGCGGTTATTCGGCGGCGATTTTCACACCGAAGACGATCGATTTTTCGGAAAAACGCTCGTGCCCGACCCTAAATTTGGCGCGAAAAATCGAATGGCGTCGTCGTCAACGTCGTGCGACTCACGGTTTTCGGTCTAGCGCCGTCGAGAGTGTCAAGTCGGCGGACACACAGCTCTTTCCGATTTTCCCACGGACCACCGTCGACACGGAAGACGCCGTGCCGCACGTGGATAGATGCGTCTTTAAACGAGGAATCGAATGGTGGGTCGCTCGTTTTTCTACGACGACGGGCAGAGGAGATATACGCGACAGACTGGAGGGATGTTGTTTTCGCGAGTGTCGACAGAACCTCGTACGGCATTGCGGTTATTCGGCGGCGATTTTCACACCGAAGACGATCGATTTTTCGGAAAAACGCTCGTGGCCGACCCTAAGTTTGGCGCGAAAAATCGAATGGCGTCGTCGTCAACGTCGTGCGACTCACGGTTTTCGGTCTAGCGCCGTCGAGAGTGTCAAGTCGGCGGACACACAGCTCTTTCCGATTTTCCCACGGACCACCGTCGACACGGAAGACGCCGTGCCGCACGTGGATAGATGCGTCTCTAAACGAGGAATCGAATGGTGGGTCGCTCGTTTTTCTACGACGACGGGCAGAGGAGATATACGCGACAGACTGGAGGGATGTTGTTTTCGCGAGTGTCGACAGAACCTCGTACGGCATTGCGGTTATTCGGCGGCGATTTTCACACCGAAGACGATCGATTTTTCGGAAAAACGCTCGTGCCCGACCCTAAGTTTGGCGCGAAAAATCGAATGGCGTCGTCGGGAAATGATTTCAGCCTATACGCTGGTTAGCTAACTGTAAAATAAAGCCATTTACGTGAAAAAATTTACCCGATATCTTCAGATGTGGCTGGAGTAATTTCAATACTTCTAGGGGTTGATGCACCCTTATTACGACCCGGGAAATGATTTCAGCCAGTAGGCTGGTTAGCTAACTGTAAAATTCAGCCATTTACGTGAAAAAATTTACCCGACATCTTCAAATGTGGCTGGAGTAATTTTATTACTTCTAGGAGTTGATGCACCCTTATTACGGCCCGGGAAATGATTTCAGCCTATACGCTGGTTAGCTAACTGTAAAATAAAGCCATTTACGTGAAAAAAATTTACCCGACATCTTCAAATGTGGCTGGAGTAATTTTATTAATTCTAGGGGTTGATGCACCCTTATTACGGCCCGGGAAATGATTTCAACCTACAGGCTAGTTAGCTAACTGCAACTTTTGTAACAAGCCGAACACACACAATCCATTTCTACTATTTTTTACTTAATTATCGCACCGAGAAACTTTATTCAGGACTCTTTTAAAAAAATAAACTATCTAGCCTGGACTATTAAGGTGAAGAATACTATGAAAATCACAGCCAGATTGGGGCTGTGAGCACAAGAACGGAGGAGCTCCCATCCGAATGACTCCAAAAGTGCGGTGGTAATTTGGGTAGCCCTTCGGGGACGCTTCTAGCCTGAATGCAACGTATACGTTTAAATGAGACACCGTAGACGACAGACTAAAAAGACGGCCCAACTAAAAAGTTGGAAACTGTTCCATTTTTGTAACCGATTCGATTGTCTGTGACGAGTCGGTAACAAATAGAGCAAATGCACTCTTATGACTTAACGCACACGAACTACAATTTAGTCGGCGCTGGGAGAAATACGATGCGTGGTCAGTAGCGTACCACATAGTCACAATCTGGTGTTGGATATAAGATCGTCAAATAGTATATTAAACTCATTTCAATAAACTTTGACTAGTAAGTGGGTAAATAAAACATCGTATAAAAATGCTATTTCCTTCTGTTCTACGTTTTTGTAATATTGCAACGTACATTAATCTTTGCACATGCATTGCCCCCGTCCATGGTCTATCTAAACACGCCACCGACTATCTGTACGTGTGCGTTATCTCCGATTTATCACCTACTGTCTGTTTTTCGGTCTGCGGTGTCTTCCAACAAAATAGTCGCTGACCGACTGTCTGTCATGTGCGGTTGGTCTTAGCCTGATTTTCAGTTTGTAAGTTATACCACGTGAGGGTAGTTACCTTGGCAACTATATTTATTTTTTTGGCTAATTAGTAAAAAATATTTACTAATTTATTTTTATATACTATATATTTTTTTTCGTTATTGTCCAAAAAAATAGGAACAACGAAATAAAAAGAGTTTCCATGCTAACTACCTGACACGTGGTAGTTAGCTTGGAAACTGAAAATCACGCTAAAAGTTAGGAAAACGTTAAAATATTTGCGTCAAAACAGCATCGTCAAACTGCCGCGATCAAAATTTCCGGCGTTAAAATTTAAAATAAAACGTCATGGATGGGGAGGAAAAGATAACAAGATGATTGAGGACGCAAGCGGCGGAGTACTATGACAAAGGGATGTGCCACGATTCTCCAAGTGCATCGATTGTAACGGGGACTGCGTCGAAAAATAGTGGGAATAGGTATTTACAATGTCACGTGCTTTTTTTGCAAAAAAATGAAATGTTCCTAGTTTTGAAAACAATAACGGTCTTAACACTACATTAAATTAATTTACTCTAATCAGTACCTAGGTAGTAGGTATACTGTAAAAAACAGTACACTGAACCAAAAGTGCAATAAAAAATTTAAAAATGTGTTAAGGATAAAATGTGTTACCAGTCACTATCCTGACGTGTTTTAGTAACAAGTCCATTTGTTGATTATCTTTGCTGTCTCGTTTGTCTTTATGAACTCTAGACGGAATTGCCAACAAGCTTTCCAGGTATTATCAAATTCCTGAGATGCGAAATTGTCGAATAATTGTGCTCTAAGGTGGGTTTCTGCCTCCTTTTCTGGCTAGAAATAATATACTCGTATTTTACATTAGATTTACTTACATATCAATACAACTTTTTTCGTTAAAAAATATGACATGGGGTAAGACTCACCTAAACGTTTTTCTTGTCTTGATTTCTTTATGCTTTTTGTTTTTTTTTCCTGCTTCTTCTATATGTTGTCCAAGCACATAATATGGAAAATAACTACAAAAAGTGAGAAATACATAATTGCTACAAAAAATTATTTAGTGGCACATTTACCTTGCGCAAAAACACCGGATTGAATCATTTAATCACGATACAATTACAAAGACCCCATGCATGTAATATTTAGGCATCAAAATGCAGCGTTTGTGTGATTTAATAAATTATATTCGTTGATACAATGTACACTGTATTCAACGATAAATAAGATTTTTATATCAATGAACACATACATAAATATAACATACAGTACAACAGTCTGTTTCCTAATTTACTAATTGCCGTTTTTTAATAAATGTACACTTTACTGAATAATTATTACTTAAAAGATAGATTTTCTTACCTATTAATAGATTTTCTTGCCTAAATCAAATTTTCTTCAACCTAATTCACAATAATGACTCCTACATAAATATAAAGTAACTTTGTACTATCTTCACTAACTACTTTTATTAAATAAATAAAACTATCTTTAATTAAAGAATCTGTTCTTTATAACAATTTATGAATTAATCACATTCGTACTTTAATGAGTATGAGTGTCCCTAAATTTACGAATGATTTGAATTAAGTAGAAAACAGTTTTTTTTCAATTGTATTGTTTTTATTGAAACAAATTACATAGGATAGGGTTATGTATGGAATAGCACATCGGACAAATTACCTACACGGCTTTGCTGGCACATACGCACTCTTTTGTCGAAATTTTCCATGACCATTTTGCATAAATGTGACAGAATTTCGTTGATGCAGCTCCTCCTTCAATGCACGAGTGGATGTGGGCTTGTTGACATAGACCTTTGACTTCAAATAACTCCATAGAAAGAAATCCAATGGTGTTAAATCACGTGATCTAGGGGGCCAATTCTGATCGCCAAAACGAGAGAGTACACCATCAGGAAATGTCTGATGCAGTAATTGGATTGTTTCACGACCTGTAGGGCATGTCGCACCGTCTTGTTGAAACCACATGACGTCCACATCAATATCATCCAATTTAGGAAAAAAGAACTCGGTTATCATGTCGCGACATCGAACACCAGTAACAGTAACTGCTTGACCAGCCTCATTTTTGAAGAAATACGGTCAAATGACGCCTCCAGCCCTAAATCTTCACCAGTGACACATTGTTGTAGCATTTGTTTTTCGACGATCACATGTGGGTTCTCTGAACCCCAAATACGGCAATCTTGACGATTAACGAAGCCATTCATCGAGGTGAAAATGAGCTTCATCGCTTAGGATGATTTTGCTCAAAAAAATCAGCATTCACTTTTTTGTTCAATAATCCATTCAACGAACTCTTTTCGCTGTGCATGGTTCGAGATGCAGATATTTATTGAGTATACGCTGTAGACAGCATCTTGAAATTTGCAATTCTTGTCCACGACGCCGAAGATGTTCCTGACTTTCATCCACCCTCTCACCCCCTGCTTCGATATTATCATTTGAACAGCTTATTATTGGACGGCCAGTGTGTTTAGCGTCCCCAATTGATCCAGTCTCCCTAAATTTTTCAATTACTTTCTTCACAGTTGACGAAGTTAAATCAATATTCCGACTATATGTTGTACGAAATTTGCGAACTGTAGCAGTCACACAAAAAACTTTCATGTAGTGCTCCATTTTTACTAACCCTAAACTGTCAACTGTCAAACTGTTTTCTTTGTTTGGTTGCCAACACTTTTTATTTTATCATTTTATGTCAATTCAGATATAAATACATATTATCTGGATGAATGAAAATTCATTAGGTTGATGAATAGGGATATAAATCCATGAACGGTAATTTAATTTATTATTCTGATGAAACATTCATTCCAATAATGATTTTTTAAATAAAACAATAATGATTGTATTAGTTGATAATAATAGTCATTTATTGATATTACAAAAAAAAATCTTTCAGTGTACTTTTAGAATTCCTAATATATATGGGTATGTATAATTATGAAAATAAGGAAAGTGCAACTAAAATATAAAAAACAAATAACTTTCACATATACCTAAAATCTACGTAACATGTTGAAACTTTCAAATTTTTGTAGGCTTTTTTATTCTCTTCCGTACATAATTGGGAAACATACTTCATGTTCCAAGTTTCTGTCAGATTATAGCTTGACTACTCGGTCGACTTCGGTTTCTTATAAATCGTGGGAGGCCGTGAAGGCAATAGCGAAACTTGATAAATGAATCATGGGGATCAAGTTGTTTGTGTTACACGTTTAGGAGATATGTATTACTTTTGTAAATAATAAAAAGAAAATTTGAAAGTTCATAATATCCGCCCGGTTATTTTAACAATGTAAACCGCTTAAGCTTTCTTTATTCATATTTATAATATAACGAGCCATAAAAAAGTCATAAAAGATGGCCGAGCAAAAAAAGACGTATTTATATTCTTGATCTTGAGTTTATAACCGTATTTAATTGTCAATGCTGTCAGATTATATAACATCCATTATTTATTTTATAATTGTGACAGCAACTTGTCAAAAGTTTGACAACAAAATTTCACTTCAAGCTTCGACATAACCGCTATTTCCATCTCTTTCATCCATGGTCAGATTTTATGACTTTTTTTGGATGGTTCTTTACACACATAAGCAGTGGCGTGCCCAGAAATTTGTCCGGTAGGGATGAGGGGACGGGGTACAACAAAAGTTACTGTTGTTTTTTTTCTTTCAGTAAAAACCTGGCCCAAAGCAGGGAAGTTCACCCGGACACTGCACTTCGCCACTGCACATTAGAAAACACATAGGGCAGACGATTAGAACAAAAACGTCAATGCTATTTTGTTGAATAAAGGGGTACAAATAATATATTTTGTATCTTATATTTCAATTCATAATTATTTACAAGGTTTGGCATATATTGTAATGTTTTTTGTTTTTTAGTTTTTGATCGATTTTAAAAAAGTTCAGTTTTAGACGGGTTTTACGTAAAATCGAGGTAGGACACGGTTTTACTAAACTGTATGTTCAGAGAGTACTTATAAATAATTCAACTATTTTCATTTGCACCTTATTATTTGTGAGACCTTCTGTAAAAGCTCACGAAGCTACGCACGTGCGTTGAATTTTTTTTTGAAAAATGTTTTTTAATTGTAATGAAATTGTTTATTAATTACTTTTCAAAAGTAATTTTTTTTATTCAAAACAGAAGTTGTTAATATCAATAATTTATTATTCATCTTCAGATTGTATTTCAATGTGCTTTTCTTTTCATCATTTTGTCCTTTTCTTCTTGTTCAGCCGCAGTTTAAGCTAGTATTCAGTCTGGAGCAGGTAGAAACAGAGTCTGAATTTGCTGTAAAATGTTATCCCTTAACGTCCACCTCCAGTCTTCAGGAGTAATCTCGTTGCCTAGCTGTATTTCAATTTTATATAAATGATTCCGAGCAGCACTAGATGTCGGTGAAAGAATAGATAACTGAACAGGTTTCTTGAGCTGTGTAGATTTTACAAAAGTTGATTAATTCCTTTTTGACATTCTATGTCTTTATTATGGGATTGCCCCTGGAAAATATTGCGATCTGCGTCATGGTTTTGCGTCACGTCACGCTTGGTAAAGATGGTTTGCCTAACCTGAAGGGGCAAAATCTGGGGTAGAGAACTCTATCGAGCATCATATATGTGACGCATGACGTCATGGGTCCAAAGACATAGAATGTTCCATGGCCTCACGTGCGTAACTTCGTGAGTTTGCATTCATTTTTTCAAATGATTTGAAGACATTAATTTTACCTATCTTAAAAATTGCTGATTTTGTGTCGCATCCTGTCATTGTATGTAAATTTTTAAGAAAGGTCAAATTAATGTCTTCAAATCATTAAGAAAAAAAACAAGGAATTAATCAATTATGTAGGCGGGCTTTACTAAGACAGAGCGTTCTCCAGGCGTTATTTTCAACGGTGGAATTCGTTTTCTTATGGTCATGTATAAAGCTTCAAGACAATAAGTTTCTATTCAATTATTCAGCTTTTGTAAAATCTACACAGCTCAAGAAACCTGTCCATTCGTATTCTTCCGCCGACACATAATGAGGGCAATTACTGAACAATTTCATATTTTTTTAATAAATATTTTTAAACAAAAATAAATATGGATTAAACCTACTGAGTAATGTAAAAAACGCACCTTGTACTCTTCCTCAAAGGGGGATGTGAAAAGGAGTACACGTTTCATGAGAAATATAAAGTATCAACTCTATAAATCGAATTACCATTGAAAATGTTGCTTTTATGAATAACAATTTAAATATCTTTTTTATAAAACATTTTATAACCGATAATTTTTCTGTAAGAGTGACTGTTAACGAGATATTTGTTAAGTATAATATAGAGTATGAAATTTTTAGCGGATCAGCAGATTTAGCGGGAATTTTTCCGAAGTGGAATGTCTAATTTCACTTGGTTATAATATTATTTTATTGTAAACTAGCGACCCGCCCCGGCTTCGCACGGGTGCAATGCTGATACTAAATATAAAAAATTGTTATTGTGGGTTATCCCTAAGAGATAGACATATACCATCGCGGACTTTTTTGTAGACCTTTTTAAGGTGTACAATACTGTAGTACATTATTTTGATCTATCTCGTAGGGTTCAGCCAGCGTTTGCAATATAAGCGGAAAAAAATGTGTTTATTTACGATATCACATTAGAAACCTCTAAAATTATCAGTGTTTCTCTACTATAGAGACATCCAAACAAAACGTCATCAAAGCTGGCCGAGAAAAAAAATACGTATTTCTATTCTTAATCGAATTTATAACCTTATTTACTTGTCAAGACTGTCACATCATATGACAGCCATTGTTTATTTTACAAATTGTGACAGTCACTTGTCAAAAGTTTGACATAACCGAAAAGCTTAGACATGTCCGCTATTTCCATCTCTCTCGTTCATAGCCAGAGTTGATGACGTTTTTTTTTTGTCTCCATATATTATGCATGTATTATACATATAAACCTTCCTCATGAATCACTCTATCTATTAAAAAAAAACCGCATCAAAATCCGTTGCGTAGTTTTAAAGATCTAAGCATACATAGGTAGGGACAGACAGCGGGAAGCGACTTTGTTTTATACTATGTTATTATTATGATAAGTACCTATTAAACAAGATTTTCTTGCATACTGTCAGGATGTCAACGGTGCGCACACTATGAATTTTCTTCCATTTCTAGTAAATTTAATTTCTTAACTTTAGAGTAGATTCTCTAGTAGTATTAGAGCGATCTACATCGATATTTAAATACATATGTTACTGTACGTGAAAAAATGATCACTCTCGATGGCCTTTTGACAGATGGCCAAAAAAAATTAAAGAGCCGTGAATGGCAATTCATATGTAACTTTTCACGTATCCGAGTAATTTTTTCGAAAATCCGTAACGATTTTTTTACTAATACATTTTACGAACTTTACGAATACATTGTATAATTTCTAGCCACTTCTAACCACGAGTAGTTCTAACGTATTGTTCTAATTTGTTATCTCCAGTTGTGAACATTTCACACAACATGCTGCATCTAAAATGTCGTTGCGACATCTGCGGCCAATAACCTATATATTGGTTTTCCGCTTGTCTCCCCAATAATTACATGGCATGATTCACGATTTCGGACGTCTAGTGCAGTGCGGAGTTAGTTTTATTTGTTTTGTAATATAGAGTCAGTCCCCAATTATTGCACCGAGGCTTGGTTGAAAAAAAAATAGGACAAACTTAGAATGAATATTATTTTAATTACCGCTAATTAAACTCGTATAAAAAATATTTGTGTATTAACCCTTTAACGCCCAAGTGCACTGTCAAGAGAAATTAACTTAGAGGCTCATTTTACTGATAGAAAAAATTAAGAAAAGATAACTAAAACCGTGTATTCTAATGTTTTCGAGTGGAATGTTCGCTCTTTCGAATGGAATCGTTAAAATTTGCAAAAAAATTGATGTAACCTTCAATTTTTAACAAAAACTATTAAAAAACGCTATTTTTTCAAGATTCTTTTTTTAAAAATCGCAATTTCAGCTATGTTATCGTCCTTGAAAAAAACGCAATGAGAACAATTTAATTTTCTCATTTTTGAGGTTAAAAGAACTAGATATGGCAAAATTCAAAGGGTGATATTTCTCGTTTTTTACCAGTTGCGGGTTCATTGACGAAAAAAGAAGATTGTTGAAAAATTATTAGTACTTTGGGGTTTTTGGGGTCGCTGATCACGATCCGGATGTCAGAAGTACAAAATTCAAGATGGCGGATCCAATATGGCCACCATCCCGAATCAAATTTCGATTATTTTGCCTCAAACTTTGTAAACCAGGGGTTTTCGGGGTCGCTAATCACGATCCCGATGTCAGAATTTCAAAATTCAGGATGGTACATATTACATATCGACCATTTTGAAGCAAATTTCGAAATCCTGAATTTTGAAATTCTGACATCGAGATCGTGATTAGCGACCCCGAAAACCCCTGGTTTACAAAGTTTGAGGTAAAATAATCGCAACATTTGAAATTTGATTCGGAATGGTGGCCATATTGGATCCGCCATCTTGAATTTTGAATTCTGACATCAGGGTCGTGATCAGCGACCCCAAAAACCCCAAAGTACTAATAATTTTTCAAAATTCTTCTTTTTGCGCCAATGATCCCGCAGCTGGTAAAAAAACGAAAAATATCACCCTTTGAATTTTGCCATATCTAGAATTTTAACCTTAAAAATGAGAAAAATAAATTGTTCTCATTGCGTTTCCTTCAAGTACACGTCTCGAGTGCACGTTTTTGTTAAAAATTGAAGCTTACATCAATTTTTTTTGCAAATTTTAATTTCGAAATTCCATTCGAAAGAGCGACCTCGAAAACATAGGAATACATGGTTTTAGTTGTTTTTTCTTTATTTTTTCTATCGGTAATATGAGCCTCTAAGTTCATGTCTCTTTACAGTGCACTTGGGCGTTAAAGGGTTAAGGGGTGACGAATAGAATCAATCAAATAAAAACATTGTTATCTTTGTTTTATAATTGAATTTTCAATCGTTTTGTAAGCAAGGATATAACTGTTTTTTTTATCGTGCAGGTTGTGTCGTGGTATGATATTATTTTCATCCACTGAAATTTGGTAGCTGCGACAATATATTTATGTAACATTTATCTAACACTTATTTAGATAATACTCACTTTACCTCGTTTCAATCTCGTTATTCCACCTGTGCGAATATACAAATATATCGGGGAACACAATATCATGGTTAGCCCCCTTTTTTTCTTTATTTAGAAAGAAACTGAGGCCTCAGCGCCATTGCGAACAACCCCACGTTTGTAGGTCAGAGAGCCTTGTACAGGTCCGCCCCCTAACGAAGGACAGAATGCTGTGTAATGAGGCCCTCTGAATTTCAGTAGGTATCAGGTATCTGGAGTGTAGATGGATATCTCTCACACCAACCAACGCCAACGCCGGGCAGAGGCAAAGAGGGTTCCTCCTCTTCTCCACACATTCTACTAGTTTCATCGGCTGTGATGTCGACGATCAAATATCTATTCATGGGACAGTGTCCAGTGAACAGACTATAGATAGCACTAAACCATAAAAGTCAGGGCCGCACTTACACGTAAGGATATACATATTTAAAAAAAACACTACCTGGTAACACTATAAACATTCGTGTGTGATGTGTGTCATAGGGGTATTAATTTTTTACTGTTGATCATATATTCATCCGATACTCTCTTATGAATCTTTAGTACAAATTTTTGACGGATGTACACTGCGCTGGATAAATCACATTGTGGTACACACATAGGTATGATTTTGTACGCGAGTAACAATTTGTAACAGTTTTTAAAATTTGACGACGACCTGTAACCGAAGAGGGTGAAGGGAAATACTGTGATGGGTCATATGACATGCGTCATATGGAATAAAAATGTACACATCTATGACAAATGTATGAACATCTTATAACCTGTTAACCAAGGAGGTTTACTCTATTGTTATTTATTTATGTGTAGGAATGTAGTTGGATTAACCTGCATATGGTAGTCATGCACATAAAAGTTACTATTTTTATAATTTCCATACCAAAATAAAACAAATCTTACAAATTCGTGTGCTTTAGCAGAATTAATATTTTTTCTTGCCCCTTGCCATGATTACTGTTATGCAGAGTTATGCATACGTTAATAGAAATAACATCCACTTTTAGATCCGACATACCCTCAACAATACATATGCAAATTATGCGGATCGCTGCATTTTATGAATCAGCATAAAAAACTACAAGTAAGTACACCACTTCACCCACGAAATCACCTGTTTCGTAAAAAACGTTATCTTGTACCTTAGCGCGCTCCGCGGCCGGTCAGTAGCGACTAAGCTTGAGCGACAGACGAAGAACTATTCCTTTATAGTGTCTATACGCCCGAATATTATCCCAGTAAAAGTAGGCAATTTTTAGAATCGTAACGTTATACGGGTTGCATACCCTTCAAGTGGACTTATGTTTTAATTGTTTTAACCGAAAGTATGTACTTTTCCATAAATTATTTATTATACATTCACTGTCCGACCCTGTCTTTTATATTTTAGTGCTATGTCTAGAACAGACCCACGAGAATTATAAGATCCTTACGACTAAATTTTAGTTCCATGCTGCGTTTCGAGTCAGGTTATAGCCCAATGTTATCCACTCTTTAAGAGTGTTTTTTAACAGCAAAAAAAACTATTTTTAAGTCCTCCAGTAGTGCATCAGCCATTTCATTTTCCATGTTGCAGCTATAACCAGGAGCCCAGCAGAGTACAACATTTTGGTTGCATCTGACTAATTCCTGCAGTATGTTGTGGCATTTCCAGACAAACCTTCAATCAACCCTCCATGATTACAAAACCAATAGTAAAGCCTGACGGTCTACATATGTATATGCAGATTCGTCTGCCACTGACATGGTTCTGCATGCATTCTATTGCTCACGTCGTTAACGCGTGAATGTCGGTCTAGAATACTTTGGCATGTTTACCCAATGATGTTGAGGTACCAATGTTGAGCCTACTTATCCAGATTTCAGATCCTAATCCTTCCTACGAAAATGATCCGTTTATATAGCTGGTTAGATCTATTGTATTTTCCAGTCACGCGTCGCGTCGCGTGCCGATAACATTACGCTGTAACCATAGTTTTTAAGCATATAGTTATTTTTTAATAATTTCTAATTTACACTTAAAGAGTGCCACAACCATATAATTCCACTCTAATCCTTCTAATGACTAGTGACCGTAGAAAAATTCGATCTATGGTTGTGGAAAATTACCAGTTACGTTGGCTACAGTGGTTCAGAGGGGACCAAAATCATTTTCGATCAAAAACTACTACATTATTTATGGAACAGATAAAGTCTACAGGACATGAATTTCTACATTTTCAAGAGGCAGTGTTCCTGCGCGTGTAAAGCCCCACCTGTGTCGAACGGTGCGTCCGCATGCCCAATCCGCACTCAAGCGGTCTACAGCAGACCATCTGTGTGGCCCTTTTCACAACGCCTTCTCATCCACATATAATTTTTTTAGCTGGTAATATTTGATATTCTTTGAAGTCAATATAGACCCTACAGCTGTATATTGTAACGTGCTACAAAGCATTTCAATTTAATATCAACTTCTCAGTGATCATATTCTGTTTGTTTTTTGTGTAAAACTGCCATTCCCGAACTTGCACAATTTGCCTCTGCGAAATCATTTTTTTTAATGTCTTAGGAACCGCAAAAGATAACTGCATTATCCCTATATGTACGTTTCAGTTTAAAAATTCAGGGTGGCGACTATATGTAAAAACAAGAGAATCAATTTGTTTACCAATTGTAATAAAATAAATATAAAACACGGCATATCATTGAGTATTATAACAGAAATAATAAAAATAGTTTCACGTGGCATACAACATTGTTCCTTTATAGAAAGATATACACCCTAGGAAATTGCACCTTTACATATTGGCGATACATGTGAAGAAGAGAATAAGTTAAAAGACACCAGTAAGGACAGACAAAGACAGTTAGATGCCACATTGTTTCACGCTTGTGCACGTATTAGAAATAGAAACGTATGAGACCTGGGCGTAATATAAATTGGAGTAGGATATTACCTACACGCCTATCGCCGAATTTTAATGGAACTCAGTACTTTTTCGCAGCTATGGATGTGTACATCGACTTAGCTGTATGAAACGAAATTCTTACGTAATTCTGACTTTTACAATTATCCCATACACTTAAAAGAAGTGTACTAACATAATTGTATTTATTTTTAAATTTTTGTATTCCTTAACTAACCGGTCTGCAAGAAAATAAAATTGAAGTTCTATAAAAAATAAAAAAATAAAAATATGAATCAACCCGGTTATAAGACGAAAGAAAAAAAATGCCCATTGAATAAGTAGTTCAAAAATGTCGCCCCTTTGTGCTTCGCAAAAACCTAGTCTATCGTAAAACTCAGTTCTTACGCCTTCTAACTTCTAACGCTTCATGGGAAATATTATTTAGGACTTGTACAATTCTAGCCCGTAAATCATTTAAATTTCGTGGTCTTTGATGTTCATGTCCGTAAACAGTTTGTTTTATTTGTTAAATATTTGTTGGCATTTAAGGAACCGTTTATAAAAAATGGCCCAACGATGGAATCGCCTAAAATACCAACCCAAACATTTAACTTCTGGGGATACTGCGTAGTGCGTACGCACAGGAATACTCAAGTGCTTATTTTCCGTAGACCAATAATGATATAATAATTCAATTCACACGTGCGCATTATAATTTATGGGCGGGGCGTCCCGCCTACATATTTTATTCCAACCCTATCACGAGACAGAGAATAACGCTCATAAAAGTTTTAAAATTACAAATCAGTCTGGCATCTATGGATATAATATTTCTCTGTCAGTTCCTCTATCTGTCAGAGTTTATTCTTTTCTTTTTTTTTTTCAAATTTCCAGATTTCAAAGCCGAGCATTAAAAGATGCTCGGCTTTGAAATCTTGGACGTTCCAACCCTGTATATGTTGTCTAGTCAATGTCGCATTCAACGTTATTGTTAAGAGAGAGCTTTATATCCGACATGACGCTAGTGTTGCTTTTGGTGGAAACCCGACTTAAGATTAGGATTCGACAGTTACCCCGCAAACATTATTTCGTGATTGACTGCATGTGCATTCGAGACACCCGAGGGGTCATTCACAAAACGCTAGATAAATTTTATAGTAGCTGTGAGTCATCCCCCTCCCTCTTCATTTTTAATCATTTTGATATATGGCGGTCTATCTGCTGCAAGGCTGGTTTTGTGCTGACGCAAGTTCGAATTATATACAGTGGCAGTATCCATAAATTAAGCAATTATGAGAATGGAAACGATTTATTAAAAAAATACGAACAGAAAACGGATAGAGACGTGTGCATTATACAGAATGTCGGTAAATTACGTGGACAACGTCCTACCATGGACTCCTGCAATCAAAATAAGGTGATTTAACCTAATTCAAAAATGTACTTCCTCCAAGGTACAGTATCTTAAAATTATGGAATTCTAAACTTTTTTTTAATAACACTGGAAGTGCTCATATCCAGAATATTCTAATTTGGTACGACTGTTTAATATCTCAAATCCAATCAACTCGCTATGCTTAAGACAATATTGTTGTACAAAGTGCTTATTTTTACATGACACGTTCGTATTAATTGCCCCCA
The DNA here is from genome assembly GCA_029963805.1 of Aromia moschata. Lineage (NCBI taxonomy): Eukaryota > Metazoa > Arthropoda > Insecta > Coleoptera > Cerambycidae > Aromia > Aromia moschata. The sequence goes on from JAPWTK010000255.1 coordinate 285,393, forward strand.
AAAAAAATAGTACGCACGCAAATGGTATTTTTTCTCTAATATTTCATAAATTCAACTGATTTGTAAACTGTTTCGTGTCTTGAAAAAATGTATATCTTTGACTGTTTTTTATATAACAACAGGTGCTTCTTTAGGAGGCTGCATTTTGTTTCGCATTGCACCAGTTATGCTTAAGTAATCATTGTACTTGGCTAAGCTTTAATTTTGCTGTGGTTTGTTGTCATTTTGGCCATCAAGCAAGGAGCTCCATAAGTTATCATCGGTCTTACGGTGGCATTATACATCCACATGACCACTTTGGGTTTTCCCTGTCGTTCTGTGGCACTTCTCATAAGAGATGTAAGCATTCCTAATTATTTTGCCTAAATCCATGTTATTTCATGCCAAGGTATTTCACTTCTGACGCGAAACGCGATGTATTTAGGAAAACAGCTGCCCTTAGCGGTTCTGTTTTCCCTTTTGTTCGTGAAGAGAACCGTCTCTGTTTTCCTGGAGTTTACAGACAGATATTGCTTGCTCCATACACCAGTCTTCTGTTACCCTAAGAGCTGCCTGCATTCTCTCGCAAAGAGTCCTTTCGATTTTCCATTAAGCATTATCGTGCAGGAGGGTGCAGGAGGGTTTCTAGAACCAGGTTCCATAGCAGTGATGGTAAAATAGCACCCTGCGGACATCCTCCTGCGACCTTTCCTCTTACAAAGTTGTCCTTTATACTTATCTATACTGCTCTTTGCGACATCATGGGGTGATTCAGTTATTGGGATGTTGGTTTTACCAAATACTCCTCCTATGTCTATGAACACACCCAAGCTGAACTCTTTATTGTCCAAAGGTTTCTCCATCCTACTCGCGTATATGCATGCTGATTAGAGTGTAACGGACTGTTAGTCGCTATTAAGTCCCTCATATATCGTTCGCATAGTTTTTCTAGCGTTTTGAGTCAAACATATGGATGCTCCATACGTATTATTTCAAAGTGAACGTTATCAACTTCGGAACCAGGGAAAACATTGCACTGTCATTTGTCATTATAAAAGTTTGTTTTGTGGTAAATAGTAACGATGGGGAATTTCTCAATTTCTCGTGAAAACTCTTAACACATAATTATTCAATGTGTAATAAAATATCAATATGATTATAATTTAGTGAGTTTTGAAGATATAAATTAGTATTCAACTAAATGTACGAGTAGGCGTTGTAGGTAATTATGTTGTAGATAAGTATTGTGATATACCATGTTGTGATAGTTTATTGTATCTTAATAAAAACATGGGTAAACTCCAGGACAGAAATACACGAAGAGAGCGGTTTAATAATTAACAAATCAAAAAATCTGTTTCCTTAGAACAATTATTTTCTTATTATGGACGCCATTACATTTATTTTTTTGTACTTATATTTGTTTAGCACTTAAAGTTGCAAACAAAATTACGAACAGTAGATTTTGTTCAGTGTTCTGTTCAGAGGTTAAAGTGTTTTGCCCATTATGTGGGTACTGCCCCCATGATGGAGTTGTTTTTCTTATTCTGCTTGATGAGTTCATTTTTTATCTTTACGCCAGATCGACAGAGGACGACAAAGTTAAATTTTTTTTTAACTTTATGGTATATATTCTGGAGTGGGTACTGGAACCTTCGGCGTAGAAACAAAAAACTGGACGTTTTCCACGAAACACCGAACAACTACACTTTTCTCGACGCGCGTTTCGCCAACCAAGTTGGCATCTTCAGGAGAAGATTAAAACTAAATTCTAGCCTACACACTTGCACTATTTATACCAAATTTGTTGCCACGGTTCACTGAACCGTAACTGTCTTTGTTTATCAGAGCAAACAGTGGACTGGTGGGTATCGGACCGTTGTCATTATTCATACTATTGTTACACTTAATGATTTCTAAACTTTCAAAAGCACCCACCTGTCTACTGTTTGTTACATTTCTAATTAATGTTTGCCATTGCCGTTCCCTCGAGGGGACTCCTTGTCACCTTTCATTGCTAATCTTTTTTTGAGTAAATTTGAGACAGAAGTAAAAGATAAATTCGAGTATTTCCCTAGAGTTTGGTTCAGGTATGTGGACGACATCTTCGCGGTATTTGATACAAAAGCAATTAATTTAGATAATTTTGTTGCCAAATTAAATAACCGTTTCCCTACCATAAAATTTACATATGAAGTGGAACACAATGAACAGCTACCATTTTTAGATGTATCAGTTATTAGAAATAGTGAAAATAAGTTAGAGTTTGATATATATATATATATATATATATATATAGGAAAGAAACCGCGACTCTTAGATATATTCCCAATGATTCACACCACCCTTTTCAACATAAAATGGCAAGTTTTAATTTTCTAATTCACCGTTTGTTAAATTTCCCCCTCAGTAAAGAGAGGTTTGAACATGAGAAACAATTAATTAAGAATATAGCTAAGAGTAACGGTTACTCAGTCCATTTAATAGATGAGTTAATAAGGAAGCATAAATTTAAGAGATCCCTGTACAATTCCACGACTTTTCGTAGAGATACTGACAATTCGAAATTTGCTTCACCTAAATTCACCCGCGGACTAGATAAAATTTTTAAAAATATTAATATCAATTTGGTTTATAATTCTAAAAATAAACTACAGACGCTTTTGGGTAACCCCAAAGACAAAATCAACAATAACGAAAAGTCAGGAATATACGAAATAAGTTGTAAAGATTGTGATCAAAAGTATATTGGGCAAACAAAAAGATCTATATTGACTAGATTTAAAGAACACATGGCTCATTTGAAATATGGCAGAACAGAAAAATCTTGTATTGCCGAACACGCTTTTGACAACAACCATAGGATAGATATAAATAATTTAAAATTAATTAGAAATGTAACAAACAGTAGACAGTTGGATGCTTTTGAAAGTTTAGAAATCATTAAGTGTAACAATAGTATGAATAAGGACAACGGTCCGATACCCACCAGTCCACTGTTTGCTCTGATAAACAAAGACAGTTACGGTTCAATGAACCGTGGCAACAAATTTGGTATAAACAGTGCAAGTGTGTAGGCTAGAATTTAGTTTTAATCTTCTCCTGAAGATTCCAACTTGGTTGGCGAAACGCGCGTCGAGGAAAGTGTAGTAGTTCGGTGTTTCGTGGAAAACGTCCAGTTTTTTTATGGTATATACTATATATTATGTATAGTATACGTGTACATCAAAATATAATATGTTTTCGAGGGTGCCGATTACAGAAGGTTAAAAACCGATATCTCTATTAATAAAATTGTTTTGAATAAGAAGTACCGAAAACATCGTTAATTAAATTAGATATTAAAGATATCGATGCAAATAAATATTTAAAATACTTTACCTTAATCGTGGAGTGTGACATGTAAGTGGGTTTTTTTGATAGTTCGATGAACTCAATATTATTAAAAATCCATAATAAGCGGGAGTCCTACACAAAAGTATGTCAAATAGTAAATATTGAGCCCGTTATTAAGGAAGCATCCGGGAAAAGCGATACTTTATTTCTTGGTAGATAATTATTGGGGTGGAGGACAGCACAAAGTAGACCAGTTTATATTTTTTTTTAAATACCGACGTTTCGACGTTTTACTGACGTCTTTTTCAAGGCTATTTAAGTCGAACAACTTGCATAGTATGATTTTTGATAATTATGATCTAAGTACATATTGTCCCGGGTACATATTGTTACGGAGTCCGCCGAGTCGTGCCTCTTGCGGTTGACTTCGCCGGCCGAGCGCCGGACGTAAACAGGTGACGCACCGAGTTCTATTCGGGACATATCTCGAACGTCGTACGGACGAGCCTGGTGTCATCTAGAGTTTTCGGCGACACTATAAAATAGCCGCACTGGGCGGCGGGGAATAGTTCTATTTGAATTATCTAAGCGGCGCGCTCTCCGTACAACGCTCTAAATAAATTGTATAGAAATAAATTAGTGTAAATAAATAGTGTTAGTTTAAAAGTACGAGTTTAATTTTTCACACCTCACGAACCCGAAATAAATAAAACGTTACATTGGTGTCAGGTGTGAGTGTGAAAAAAACTGAATAATAAAGACATATAAATAAATAAATTCGCGATAAATAAATTAAGTGAAATGGCTTCAAGACAAGTGTTTTTAAAGGACCTTAAAGTGGCGGATTTAAAAAGGGAACTTGAAGAACGGGAGTGCGAGACGACAGGGAAAAAGGCCGATCTGCAAAATAGACTTAAAGAAGCTCTGGAAAATGAAGGTGAAAATCCCGATACATTTTTATTCGAAATTGCTGGCGATATAAATTCGGCGTTGCAAAGCTTGGAGAAAAATCTAGAAGAGAAACTTGTAGAAAATGCCACCCAAATGCAACAAAAACTTCAGGAGACGTCTGGGAATTTGAAAGAAAGTCTGGAACAAAAACTTATAGAAAACTCTACTAACCTAGAACAGAAATTATTGGGGAATATAAATAGCTTAGAACAGAAAATTACGGACAATTCTAGTTGGCTCCAGAAGCAAATGGACGGCAAATTTGGGGAAATAGAAAATAAATTGGTTACCGTAGAAGAAGAATTCCAGAATAAGTTTCTAGAAATGGAAAGGAAATTTGCAACGCTGAGTTTAGGAAGTGGGGAACAACAGCAAATGGTCAATACCTCTCTGAAGTCACCTGGTAGCAATAAACCCGAATTGAGCAGTCCTGTGGAAATTTCGAAAATTCGTATGAAACCACCACTGTTTGATGGTAAGAGCTCATGGGTCAATTATCTACGACAATTTGAGGCTGCAGCGAAGGCAAATGGTTGGTCATTGGCGGAGAAGGCTACAGCGCTGACGTTAGCGCTACGCGGCGATGCAACGGATATATTGCAGACGCTTTCTCTTGAAGAACAAGAGGATTACCACCAACTTGTCCGACACCTGGAAATGCGATATGGTCAGTCCCATCTTGAGCATGTCTACCACTCGCAGTTGAAGAACCGCTATCAGAAAAGTAACGAATCGCTGCAGGAATTCGAAGCGGACATAGCGCGGTTAGTTCGTTTGGCATACTCATCTACGCCGGAGAACGTCATGGAACGACTAGCCGTGCAGGCATTTTTAGATGGTCTGCGTGATACTGAGACCCGTCAAGCTCTGACTCTCGCTCGTCCCAGCAAGTTGGTGGATGCTTTAGCGCGAGCTTTGGAATTCGAAGCTGCTAAACAGAGTTGCAGAGGTCAAGCTAAGGTCCGTAGGGTGGAGGAAGGTGTTGAAGAAGGAACCTGCAATGAAGCAGAAATTAGGCGAGTCGTCGAGGGCATGTTGGAAAAGAGGCAAATTCGGTGCTGGAATTGCGGTAAGGTTGGACATGTCCGTAGTCGCTGCCCTAGAAATAAGGAAACGTCACATAAGGAAACGTCACCCTCGTCGGGAAACTAAAGGAGGTTGACCGTAGGGGGCAATCGTCAACCTCTAAGAAGCAAGCCCCAAAGAAAACAGCACGCGTAGCATCTCTTCAACACCCGTCTAATAGTGTTTTTGTCGATGGACTAGTCGATGGAAAAGAAAGACTGTTGCTATTAGATACGGGTGCAACGAGAACTATCATTAGACCGGATATTGTTGGAACAGCAGCAAGAATTACTCCGACCAGCTGGCGACTACGTACTGCAACTGGAGATCCCGCTACCATTCGCGGTGAGACCAATGTCACGATTGTCATTGGAAACGTGTCGTTTGAACATCGAGCACTGGTAGCTGAAATTGAGGATGAACTTATTCTTGGAATGGACATTATGAACACCAAGGGATTTAAACTGGACTTCAAGAATAATGTTCTGAAAATAAATGGTGAGGAAATCATACTACATCGAAAGACGGAGGAAACAATTCGAGTTGTCCTGGCAGAGAGGATACGGCAGTGCCAGAACGAAGTGAAATGATCTTGGACGCTCATTTGGACGGTAACCCGTGTGTTGGAAATATAATGATGTTTGAGCCAAGATCTCACGACGGCGAGGTAGCAAGAGGAATAGCTGTAGGAAAAGCTCTGTTGCTGACCGAGAAAACAGTACCGGTGAGAATAATGAACCTCAATCATCACCCAGTGAATCTAAGGAAAGGGATTGTTTTAGGGTACTGTTCTTCGGTTTCCTCCGTCATTCGAAAGTTAGATACTCGAGGAAATTCAGTTGGGAGGATTACAGGCGAGTTATCAAACCTCCTGTCGTCTTCCTCAAGATCCTTGAGAAGTGATCAAACGACGAAGCTAAGGAGTCTAATTACTATGTATGCAGACATTTTCGATAATGGGCAAGGAGGAAAGGGCAGGACAAATGTAATCCGACACAAAATCGACACGGGCGACGCTCGGCCCATCCGACAAACAGCAAGAAGATTGCCATTAGCCAAACGCGAGGAAGCCGATAAAATCGTGCAGGACATGGAAAAAGATGGAGTCATTGAACCATCTAATAGTCCGTGGGCTTCACCAATTGTATTGGTAAAGAAGAAAGATGGCTCTACCAGATTTTGTGTGGATTACCGTCAATTAAACAACGTGACAAAGAAAGACAGCTATCCATTGCCTAGAATCGATGACACCTTGGATACTCTATCAGGATCAAAGATTTTCTCAACCCTAGATTTGAAGAGTGGATATTGGCAAGTAGAGTTGGCACACCGGGATCGAGAGAAAACTGCGTTTACTCTGGGTACAGGACTATGGCAGTTTACCGTAATGCCGTTTGGATTATGTAACGCTCCGGCAACCTTCGAGAGGCTGATGGAAACTGTGTTAAAAGGGCTCTCTTGGAAGACATGTCTTGTGTACCTTGACGACATCATCGTGGTTGGAAAATCCTTTGAGGATCACATGAAAAATCTGGAGGAGGTCTTTCAACGTTTGCGAACCTCTGGCCTAAAGCTTAGCCCGAAAAAGTGTCATCTATTCCAGAAGGAAGTGAGGTATCTGGGCCATGTTGTTTCCAGTCAAGGAGTGGCAGTGGATGACCAGAAGATCAAAACAGTACGAGAGTGGCCAGTACCCGGCAATAAGCATGATCTACGAAGTTTCCTCGGGTTATGCACTTACTATCGTCGATATGTGCCCGGATTTGCCAATATTGCCAAGCCACTGACTCGACTCACGGAAGGAGAAAGACGGTTTCAATGGGACGATGAATGCAGTGAAGCGTTTCGACATTTAAAGGAAGCGTTGACGAGTGCACCTATCCTGAGCTATCCTCTCCCAGATGGAAAATTCATTTTGGATACCGATGCCAGTAATGTAGGTTTGGGAGCAGTTTTGTCTCAGATTCAGGACGGCCAAGAGAAGGTTATTGGATACTTCAGTAAAACCTTGTCGAAACCTGAGCGAAACTACTGTGTTACCAGGCGGGAGCTACTGGCGGTAGTGAAATCTGTCGAACACTTCTATAAATACCTGTATGGGAGGAAATTCTTGCTGAGAACGGACCATGCGGCGCTAAAATGGCTTCTACAGTTCAAGAATCCTGAAGGACAGGTAGCCAGGTGGATAGAGCGACTCCAAGAATTTGATTTCGACACCGAACATCGTGCAGGCAAAGTTCACCGCAACGCTGATGCGCTATCCAGAAGACCCTGCTTTGAGGATTGCAAACATTGTCAGCGGGCAGAAGAAAAGGACATCTTAGTATACAGAACGACGGCGGTGAACGATGATTGGCTGTCGGAAAAGGTTTTGAAAGACCAAGAGAATGACCCGAATCTGAAGCCAATTGTGAATTGGAAGAAAGAAGATCGGAAACCCACTTGGGAGGAGGTATCGCGGTATTCACCAACCGTAAAGTCATACTGGGCTCAGTGGAATTCCCTCGTCTTAAGCGACGGACTCTTAAAACGCGTTCTGGAGAAATCAGATGGTACCGAAGAGCGAAAACAACTGATAATCCCCAGAAACAGAGTGCCAGAGGTATTGGAGGAGATCCACAATGGAAGCACTGGCGGACACCTGGGAGTAACAAAGACGCTGGGAAAAGTTAGGGAGCGTTTCTACTGGGTGAACTGCACTACTGACGTGAAGGAGTGGTGCAAGAAATGCGTGGTGTGCGCTGCAAGTAATGGTCCGCAACGGCACCCGAAGGCTCCAATGCGACAATACAACGTGGGTAGTCCGTTTGAAAGAATTGCCATCGATGTAGCAGGTCCGTTTCCGGAAACAGATAATGGAAATAAATACATCGTCGTCGTGATGGATTATTTCAGCAAATGGGTAGAAGCGTATGCCCTTCCAAACCAAGAGGCTTCTACTGTGGCGGACGCTCTCATCAAGGACTGGATTTGTCGATTTGGTGTACCTCTGGAATTACATTCGGACCAGGGGAGAAATTTCGAGTCGATTCTGTTTCAGAATGTGTGCCGTACACTCGACATCCGTAAGACGAGGACAACTGCACTGCATCCGCAGTCAGATGGAATGGTGGAGCGAATGAATAGGACCATTAACCGGTACTTGTCCAAAGTAGTCTCTGACCACCAGAGGGACTGGGACCAGTTTCTCCACCTGTTCCTGCTAGCCTACCGGTCGTCGGTTCACGAAACAACTGGGCAAACACCTGCAAGCATCGTCATGGGCCGTGAACTGCGTCTACCCTGTGACCTGAAGTTCGGCTGTACACCAGGAGACGACGTGGCTGGAGAGGACTACGTCAGTACTCTACGCCAGAGAATGGACGACATCCACGAACGAGTCCGTTCAAATATCCAGGGCGCCAGCGACCGCATGAAGGAGACCTACGACATCAACGCCAACGATGGCAGGTACCAGCCCGGCAACCAAGTCTGGTTATATAACCCACAACGTCGTCGTGGGTTATCTCCAAAACTTCAAAGCTCCTGGGAAGGTCCGTATGAGGTCGTCACCCGGATTAACGATGTGGTCTACCGAATCCAGAAGTTGCCAAGAGGAAAACCCAGGGTGGTCCACTTCAACCGTTTAGCCCCTTTCGCCGGAAACAATGACGAACAAGCTGAAGCCAGAGTTCGACACGTCAGTCCACCAGACAGCGAGCTCTCCTTCGAGGAATTCATGTCGCTTCATTCCAACGGCCAGAAAGCTCGCTACGGTGTAACGCGAGAAGAACCACGTGACCTGTTCCAGGCTCCTGCTGACTTCTGTCTTGCCCACTGCGTAGCAGCAGATCTGCGAATGTCCCGAGGGATTGCACTTACCTTCAAGAAGGCGTTTGGACAGTTGGAGGAGTTACGCAGACAAAGACCAGAGGTTGGACGAGTCCTTCAAATCACGGCGGCCGAGCAGGAGAAAGAGAGGTCCGTTTTCTATTTGGTGACCAAGCAGCTATCGCACCATAAACCAACTTATCAAACAGTCTGGGACACACTAGTCGAGCTGAGGGATGTGCTCTTGTCCCAGAGCATAAGCAGTTTGGCGATACCGAAGATAGCCAGCGGACTAGATGGCCTGGATTGGAGGGTGATCAGGAGTATGCTAGAAGTCCTCTTCCGGTTTACTAGAATTGAGGTTCTGGTATGCTGTTACAACCCCAGGAGACCGCTCAACGAGAAAACTGTGGACTGTTTCTTCTACCAGACCTCCCGATGCAAGAATGGGTCATTCTGCAGGTATCGACACGGACCAGAGGATGACACAATTCGAGACGAAATGTCTTTAAGGAGGGGGCAGTGTTACGGAGTCCGCCGAGTCGTGCCTCTTGCGGTTGACTTCGCCGGCCGAGCGCCGGACGTAAACAGGTGACGCACCGAGTTCTATTCGGGACATATCTCGAACGTCGTACGGACGAGCCTGGTGTCATCTAGAGTTTTCGGCGACACTATAAAATAGCCGCACTGGGCGGCGGGGAATAGTTCTATTTGAATTATCTAAGCGGCGCGCTCTCCGTACAACGCTCTAAATAAATTGTATAGAAATAAATTAGTGTAAATAAATAGTGTTAGTTTAAAAGTACGAGTTTAATTTTTCACACCTCACGAACCCGAAATAAATAAAACGTTACAATATATTCACAAATAAATATTAATAATAATTAATAAATTAATAACAATCATTTGTGAATGTATTTACCCAAGACAATATGTACTTAGCAAAATGTAATATCAAAAAGCTTACAATGCAAGTTTGCATTGGCTTGCATTGTAAAAGACGTCAGTAAAACGTCGAAATGTCGGTATTTTAAAAAAATATAAACTTGTCTACTTTGTGCTGTCCTCCACCCCAATAATTATCTACCAAGACATAAATCAAGGACATTAACATTATTAATGGATAATTTATTTCCCAAGAGACTGTTTGTTTTGCGGTGTGCAGGTAGAGCCTCGTTGGATGATGATCTTTAGTTTATGAGTGGTCAACTGGTGAATATTTAAAATATTTTTTTTTAAAACGCGATTGAAAACAAGTCCTGTTTTTTGCGAAAATTTTAAACTTATTTTTTGTTTATAACTTTTTAAAAACAAAATTTTTACTTCTAGGAACACATTCATCAAATTAAATAACCTTTCATTTAAAAAATCATATGAATCCATCTGTAAAATTCGGAGTCATCTTGCACACGCGTTTCAAAAACATGGTTTTGAGAAAAATGCATTTAAACTTTTTTATTAATCTACTATTCCTGGACCATAGAAAATCTCCCCAGCGATATAGTATACTGTAGATTGAATGTATACAGTGCCCTTACAAACACTAGCTGACTGATTATAAAACTATGTATATAGTTTTGTCATAACATAGTATAAAACAAAGTCGCTTCCCGCAGTCTGTCCCTATCTTTCTACTACCTATGTAGGCTTAGATCTTTAAAACTACGCAACGGATTTTGATGCGGTTTTTTTTAATAGATAGAGTGATTCAAAAGGAAGGTTTATATATATAATACATGCATAATATAGTAGAGAAACACTGATAATTTTAGAGGTTTCTAATGTGACGTCGTAAACCGTGCGAAGCCGGGGCGGGTCGCTAGTGTACTAATAAAAGCCGTTGCGTGGTTCCCTCTCAAGTTTTACTGTACAGTGCGCTGGGGCATGCACTTCTCGAGCTCATTTTTATCCGCTAAAATACAAATTCATACTTGAGGCTTTGAGAACATATTCTACAAGTGGTATACTATCAATTAAGACAAGGAAAAAAACGATTTTTTGAAGCCGCTACACTAGGATACTCCCTTAACTAGGACCACAGTAATTCGATGTGGTTTGTATCTGATGACAGTAGAGATATTTTCATTGGTCGAGAAGTATTTTACAGAAGCCATTCCTTACTTTTCCGACCACATCGTTTGGAATCGTCTTATCGAAATTAAAAATTTCCATTAAACTTATTTTTTCGGCACTCGAGCGTAAATTCTGCTTCAATATATCTATACAAACGTACTACTCCATTTTACCTTCTGTAAAGTGAAGGTTGCCCACTCCTACAGCCCCAATTCATTCCCGTTAAAAGCTCTGTATTAATAACGTGAACAAAGCTAAACGAGTGGCTGTCGCCTACGAATATTTGAACAAGACAGCTATGTATGTTCTGGACACACGTCATCTTTAATGATGGCTGTTAATTTGAAGTGTTTCATTCATCAATTTCAAGTGATTCATCTAGGAAGCATATAGTGTGAACCCTACAACCGATGTGACTGTAAGTTCACATTGTCTTATTCACACGGCACCGATTCGAAATTTTTTCCGTATTGGGATTTTTACTGTATCCTCTAGTGACGCGTACATTTACACCTACATATTCATTCACACTATACAATAACAAACCGTATGCAGTAAAATATCCAATACGGTAGATTTTCATATTCGATTTTCCACTGAAAACCGCATACGGTAAACAGTAAAAAATTTCTTCAAGTAAACCAAAAAAAAAATTATATAAATCAACATTTTTTTGTGTTCTTGTCTTGTATAAGAAATAAAACTTATGTATAAATATGTATGCAGTATAAAAAATAATTCATTTTTGATAATCCAAACAAATCGATAGTCCGAAAAACCCATTGCAATAATTATGTAGTTCACGTTATCGACGTTGTACTGTATAATATTAGAATAATTTTAAAGGGGTGGTAGAAAGGGAGTGGAAAGTAGCCATGATTCAGCATGCTACATGCTGTGATGCTACTGACTGACAACAACGCGGTGCATCTCTACTCGAAAAAACCGCGTTGTGAAAAGCATTGCAGTCAGTAGGCACCTTCAGGAAAAGTACTGTGTCGTGTGAACGAGCTCTAAGATACGGAGGTGGGTCGGACGCTGGTGGTATTAGGATGTACGACGGCTGCAGGAGTGGGCAAACTACACTCAATAGAAGGCAAATGGATCAGTATGCTTATATGGATATATTGAAATGATAAATGAAAGCACCACCACAATTGCCAGATACAAACCCCATTAAATAATTATGGTCCGAGTAAAAACAATCTTTACATAATCACAGCATTTGTAACAGAGAGAACTTAAACCAATACCGGATAAGAGAGTGGAACAATGTTACCCCCAAATTAACCCAAATAACATAGGCTTTCAATGCCTATGTGATTAAACGCTATTATTAAAGCTAAAGGCTATCCAACAAAATATCAGATGTTCACCTTTGTTTTTCATTATATTTTATATTATTGTTGCGAAAACGCCAGTAGCATGCATCGCCGCCCGGACAGCCGTACAGCGAAACAAGGGTGACTCACCGACTCGTCATCGCGTTGCATAAGCCTCCGGAGCCTTCCGCAAACTTCTACCTCTTCGAAGCGGAATGCTGGAATATGCCAGCGCCAGCCAACCGGATACATAGAGTGGCATATCGACACGGAATAATTTAGTCTGTCTTTGGATTTGCGCGTCGCGGTCTTCGTAAAATAGTCGAATATAAATTGTACAACAATAAATTAGTGTTAGTAATATAGTGTGTAAACCGTATTTGTATTTGTTTAAATAAATAGTGTTAATTGTAAGTGCGAGTTTGAATTTTTCACACCTTACGAACCCGAAGTGAACAAAACGTTACATTATGTTATTTATACTTTTATGTTTACAGTTCGTGTGGCTGTATTTTTTACAACTTTTTTTCACATAGTTTATGTCATCGTTTATTTTTTCTGTAGGCAAATAATCAAAAAAACTTGTTCTCTGGTATAATCATAGTAGGTAATTTTATTTGTCTCAAGCTAACCACTCATTCATTAGTACCACTGAATTAATTGTCAATAATTAAAATGGCCAGATCGCTTCTGTGACTATTTGGCCCGTGAACATCAACTTTTAAAAAATCAAACTAAAAAATATGTATCTGGATCACATTCAAAATAATCGTGTACTTTTTATCACTCCTAATAATTCCTAATGGTGTATCTACATAGCTTTTAACAATTTTTCTTCTGTTACAGATAAATCTGCGCCTGATACTCGTTAGTGGAAAAACAAAAGAATTCCTATTTAGTCCAAGTGATTCTGCTGGTGACATTGCACAACATGTTTTCGACAACTGGCCAGAAGGTAATAAAAATTTCTATTCATTATTGTGGTTCAAAAGGAACGTATACCCACCTAAACTATGCTTGTCATCAATTAATTGATTTTCTATAATTGAATCGTTTATTGTTGAAAGGAGACAAGCGACATTGTCTAGTGTTTCGAGTTAATGCAAGAATTCTCCCTTATTTCCATATCCGGATGGTTTGGCGTTAAAAGGATGCAAACACCAATGCGTTATATGGACATAAATAGTACCGCGCGATTTCAATTATTAGTGTAGAAAGGAGGTAAGCGACGTCGCTTGGCCCTTTTCAACAACTTACGTAGAAACAAGGCCACGTGACTTAACAATTCACGATTGCGCATTGTCGCTTGAAGACGCCATTTCCATTGTTTCTTTTTTGTGATAAGTTCTGTTATCGTTTTTACCCTAAAAAAATGGAAGAACATTCAAATAGTAAAAGTGAAACCGAAGTTATTTTAGCGGTACGACTAAGTCCGAGACTGGATTTTAAAAGCTGGTGGAATAGAGTTTATAAGAAGAATACTATCTCTCTAGAGACAAACAGAAGAAACCAACCACGAAATGAAAAACAGAATTTTTCAATATCACAGTTTCATCACTTTAAACATGATGCCTCAAAACCTGGATATGTTGTTGCTTCTCCTATTATTAATAGTCCTTTAAATACACATACTTTTCATTTAAAAATGCCTAATGCAGGTAGCGTGCTGTTGCCATCAAATAAAGCATATCAAAGCAAGATTCCGATAAAGGAAACTAAAATAAACCATATCAGCCTCACGATAAAATATATTCCGGAAAACCATAGGTCATTTTACGATGAGATTGTTAACTGGCCAACCAAAAAATAGACATAAACTGTATTATTTTCTTGTTTTCATATTGTATTGAAGTATTTCCAAAATAAACACTTAAAAAAATAATTATTATTTCTTAAGTTGTTGAAAGGGGCTAAGTGACATTTGAAAATACATTTTTATTATTACAGGAAATATGTTTTCGACTTTGTTTCGCACATTAATGTGCCTATTTATACATATTCTTTTAAGTTAAAACAAGAAAACTAATTAAAAATAATAAAGTGTAGCTCAGAATAGTTTTTTCCATTTTTCTCAGAACTTACAAAATGTCGCTTGTCTCCTTTCAACAATAAACGATTCAATTAAAAAATAAACTAATCAAAACAAACAAATAATTACATAATAACTGCGGAAATTCTAACGTTTGTAGTTTTATGTATCTATATATCTATGCAAAACTACACTAGCTGGCAAAATTACACTAAATATGTACATAAACATATACGAGCCCAGGCTCATAATAGATCGGCCACCTAACATTTTCGACTAGACGTTATCAACTTATAAAATATGTGGTAATTATAAAAAAAAATAATTTAACTTAACTTCATTAAAATCTAGACTTTCAATTGGAGTAACAAAAAAAATTCAATGGTGCCAAATACCCTGTGTATGGGCATTTATGATAGACAAATCCAAATCGATACTAACAATAAGAAATTTACCGTGAAGCATATTGCTTGTAAACTGAAAAATAATACAGCGAGACATTTGTTCATATACATATGTATATTCAGTATGTTCGCTTGGACTGGGACACATCATTTTCACACCTATTGCTGTAAAAAGCCGAATTATTAACGAACTGTCAGCGCTGAACCACATTTCTTTTTATTATATACTTACTGTTCAATAAGTATACTGAAGAAAGTTTTTTTTTTTCAAGATGAAAGTATTTATTTTAATAAAATTAAGGCAATGTTATCGATCTTTTTCGTGATTTTACATTTCATAATTTGGTATTGTATTTTAAAAATGTTAGGCGACCGAACTATTATGAGCCTGGGATACAGGTATATATATGTACCATACTATAGTACTATATTATGTGCAACAAGAGCGTCTACAACATTTGCCCGAAGCGTCACAATAAGCAGTAGCAAGTGCGGGAATGTCATATAATTCAGGAAGGCCGGCTAGCGATGAATAGAGGCAAATAGCCTCTATTGTTAACAGAGACGGTAGTATATAAAACAAAAGAAAAAATAAAACTTTTTGGAAGTTTTTCCAAACGCAGGCTACCTGTTTTGACCAGTTTAGCTGGTCAACGGTTTCTTGGTTTGTCGAGGCAAAGTGGAAGCATAAATCTCAAACAAAGAAGTGGCAGACCCAGAATCAGAGCAAAAGAAGACGTTGAAATGGCGAACAAGTAATTACGGACAATCTAAAAACAGCAGTTAGTCATCCGAGACTAAGCAGATTTATTATAAAGTAAAGTATGTACATACATATGTACATATGTGTAAATGATTGTGAAAACCCAAATATCGAGTTCAGTAATAACAATGGTGTTATTTACTTCTACTAGATTTACTTCACTCACTACACTTTTCGAAGAGATGTATCTTAGGGAAAAAATGCTCGTAGAGAAAAGAAAAAAAAAAAGAAATTGAAGCTCCCAGTTTCTAGTTTTTGGATCTTGAGTTTAAATTTTTTAGCGTCAGGAGTTTTTGAGTAATCATAAGAAAACCATCGATTTTTTTTTCGAAATTGTTGCTTGTTAAAAAGGTCCACGGACTTGTTAGGGGGCCTTTGGGGTACATTAGACAGTAAAATTTTCTTCTAACCTAAGCATTTCCCCAATATTGTCGAAGATACAGTCGATTAACCAAAAAAAGGGAACATGGCTTTTTTTGCTCTTTTTTCACGTTAACATTACAGGTGGAAAAAATTTTTTCCAATCAACCATGACAGATTCTTGTAGGAAATTTTCTGCAGAAAACGAAACCCCCGCTCGCTGGGCGACCGATAGTTTTAGAGATATCGGCAGTTGAGTGAAAAAGAATCCTTTTTGCATTCAAAATTCGATATCTCGAAGACAAATGGTCGTATCTGACTCCCGAAAAAATCAAATTGAAGCTGAATAAACAGGTTATGCGACTTATGCATTGGTCTAGCTCGAAAAAATTTTTCCATGCCTGTAGAGCGAAAAAAAATGTAAAAAACAGAAAATTTTTTCTTCGTGCTTTATCCAAGAATTGCATGGCTACCGGTGCTCCAAAAAAATTTTTAACCAAAAAAATTCGAAAACTAGAGTCTTCAAGCTTTGAAAGCTATGTTTTTTTTATTTCCTGTACGGCCATTTTTCACTGAAATACAGCCTGTTCAAAATTGCCAAAAAATTTCGATAATTTTTTTGTTCCTTTAATTTTTGCGAGAAGTGTATATGTATATATTTTTTTCAGATTGGCGCCAAGAGGCTGTTTCAAAGGCTGAAATACTCAGACTCATTTACCAGGGTCGTTTTCTTCATAGTAACGTAACTTTAGGTGCTTTAGGACTGCCGTTTGGAAAGACTACAGTAATGCATTTGGTTCCAAGAGAAACTCTCCCAGAGCCTAATTCTCAAGGTTAGTTGTTTTATTTATACGTTATAGTTGTTTTATGTATACATTCAGTGGATTCCAAGTACTTATCGTACACGATATCATGTCCTCTAATAAAGCAAGAAGTGAAAAATACGTAAAAATTAATTTCGTACTTTTTAAAATTTCCCTATTGTTATTTATGTACATGTACATACATATTACTATTCATACAGTATTTCCCGTCCAAAATAGTTTCTATTGTTATTTCATCGTTGTAAAAAATATAACATTGAATACGAAGTTAATTAATATTCTACCAGTACAGAACGGTCAACTTAGTTAGCTTTTTTTTACTGACATATTTATTTTAATCTATATTTTTTTAAGGAAATAATTACTAGCAACGATTTACTTACTTTTATTGAGGTTAAAAAAAGTTACGCACCAATTTATTTTCAATTACTCAAACTTCATACAATAAGTATATTAGAAATCTTTACACAAAGTTTTAAATTTGGGAAAATCCAGTACCAACATCCTGTTTAGTTTATTCATAATTATTAATATATTATTATATAAATAATAAATTATTTATTATTTTTATATCTTTATTTTCTTTATCTTATCTTTATCTTCTATATGAAATAATAAATGCTTAATTTTTCTGAGATTCAGTCTGGAGTAATAAATATTGTTTTTGTAGGTTATATTTCACGGCATGAGAATGAGAAGCATTGTATTGTAACGTTTTATTTATCGGGTTCTGAGGTGCGTAAAATTTAACTCTCGCTCTTTTACTTACCCCTTTTTTTTTATTTACTCAAACTACTGACTAACACTATTTAACTATACTAATTTATTTTTATACAATATATTTAGACAGCCGCTCCGATATTCAAATAAACCTGCAAAACCCTTAATTAAGGCAAAAAGATATATCTCTTTTAACAGAGAGCTGTAAGTTCTTAAAGATTTAGAACTATATGAAGCGACTAAACATAGATGGTAAAATAGTGTATTAACTACACCGTCATGCAGAATCTAGTAGTTTAATCTTTTCATGAGGGGTTCCCAATACAGGCGTCAGAGCAAACGCCTCAAACTATTTATTTTTGGTCTTTTTTAAAAAAGAATATTTAAAATTTAATTCTGTGCCAATACTTTTATTTCTTTCTATAGCGCTTTAAAAATAACACTATTTTGAGGGTTATATACAATAGCCAACTTTGATATAATATTTATGTTGAAATTAGATTACAACATCAATTAATTCAATTAAAATGTATCGTTAATATTATCAAGAAATTACTCACCTTCACTTAAACAACACAGAACCACTACACTTAAGAATAAACGTGTCAAACATATCATTTGCATTCAGAACTATGACTTGAGTACCTACTGTGGTACGGACATATGTACCAAATTTACAGCTACTCACTGACAGGTGGGGCCACAGTGTCGTTTGGTATAAATATGTTCCAAGGGAATTTACTTACAACGTCTAAGGACCAGATCGACTTTCTAATAAATAATTATAGAAATATGAACCAAGTTGCCAAGCGGTTCATATATGTACCACAATACTTAAAGGGTTAATCTGTGACCCATTAAAGATCTATATGATGTATATAAACATAGTGGTGTAATAATTATTAACAAATAAAATGGAGTTTCCATTTTACTCTATTGTATTGTGTTATTAAAAACCTAGAAAAATAACTTCTCTAACACTCTTAGAAAATACGCGCATTCGTTACCTAAAACTGTATTAGATTAGAATGAATGTCATTCCCACACACTCTTATGGAATAACGACCATTCAAACAAAACGTCAACAAACCTGGCTATGATCGAGAGGGGTGGAAATAGAGGTTATGTCGAGGCAAATATTTGTTGTTGTCCAATTTTTTGAAGTGGCTGTCACAATCATATAATAAAATAAATATTGGAATTCGTTTTTAATGAAGGACGCGTGTTTCACTTGAAATTTATTTTAGAAATGGCAGTACAATCAATGGAAACTGGATATATTCGATGAGAGCTCTATAGGAGGACTTCAGGGAACTTGGACTTTCAGAGGACTTGACTTTCCAGACACCATTATATATTTCGACCATTTTAGTCGTAGAAGTAAAAATGTTTCCCTAAATTTGTACGGACAAACTGGAAGGGTCAATCGGAAACAAGAAAGTGGCACACCCAGAGTAAGGACAGAAGAAAACATTGAAATGGTTAGACAAGTGATAATGGGCAATACAAGAACATCAATTACCCATCTGCGCCAACAAGTGAATATGCTTTATACAACATATCAACGAATTTTGAAAGATTGTTTGGAGGCTCCGTCCATATCGTTTGCAATCCGCACATGAAATTATCAGAGCAGATTCTATATTATCTCTCAGAATATGATACTTTGGAGCGCAGGCAACCCTCACTTCTATAAACTCCACTACACCCACAAAAAATTGGAGTGTGGACAGCTTGAGCCAAATAAGGGTTGTTGGACATTTTTAACGCAACACTGAAAGCAGAGAGATGCCGTTTATAAATTTAACACCTCTTGTACAAATGTTGCAAGCGACAAGAAGGTTATATTCATCAAGATGGAGCTCTTCCACATACTACTAGGGACACAATTAATTATATAGGAAAATTTTTCGAAGATCTTGTAATTAGTTTGAACGCGCAGACCCTATCCCCCCTAGATCTTGCGATTTGACCCTATGTAATTTTTTTCTCTGGCCTTATCTAAATAATTCAATTATATAAATAAATTCCCGTTGGCTATATAGAAACCTTCAACAACACATTGTCAATAAAATTAAAAAAATTAATAAAACACCGTGGATACTGCAGCACGTTATTGACTCGGTTAAATTAAGATCTCGAGTGTGTATAAATATAGATGATCGTCATTTTCTTTAATAGTGTCTTATTTTTTCGAAAATATAGCTTCTTATTGGTAAAGTTTTTTATTTCTGTTTTTTATGTACCCGGTAACGGTACCCATCACATAATGCGACAGCCTTGACAACGGAATAAGATTATAAACTTTAAATACCTACTTGTTTTTTAAAGAATAGAAATATGTCTTTTTTGTTCGGCCAACTTTGATGTTTTTTTTTTTTTGAATGGCTTGTTATATTCCGTACGAGTTTTTAACCAATCAAGCCGTTTACGCGCATATTAGCGCGATATATTAAGTACCTTGGTTTGGTTGCAATGGTCATGTCTGACAAATAAGATTAACAGAAATAGGATTTATTTCTGGATTTGCGTTTGACGTTTATGAGTTCAGAAGAGTTTTTTTATATGATTTCTAAAATCTTGTTAGAGAAGTCCTCACCTTTGGCCTAGAAACTTTTCGCTTGTGTGGAACATGAGCCATTCCATAACTTGTAGAATGTACTATTACAGGGCTGTCTTAGTTAGCCCGATTTTGTATATGTTTTTTAATTATTTTTATTAATTCGTTATTAATTATTTGGCGAAAAAAATAGTATGGAAACTTTTATTTTCAGTGAAACTGTATATACAGTACAATCTCCATAATCCGAACATGCGTTAGTCAAACCTCCGCTAATTCGAACAGTGGGCGCTCGAAGTCGTAATCCGAACAAACCTCTTACCGTAGCTTACGCGACAACCAGAGCCAGATGTGGCGGGGTGGATGATTACTAATATTCTCACCGCCATTTTCATATACATACAGGGTTGGAAAGTCCAAGATTTCAAAGCCGAGCATTAAAAGATAGAAAAGAATAAACTCTTCAAGTAAAGGGAACTGACAGAGAAATATTATATACTTAGTTGCCAGACTTATATGTCATTTTAAAACTGTTATGAACGTTATTATCTGTATTTCGTGTTTACATCAGTAGGGTAGCAATAAAATTATGTAGGAACCGCCCATAAATTATAATGCGCACGTGTGAATTGAATTCTTGTCTAGCCTCTAGAGAACAATAACCGAAATAAGGAATCACTTTAGCCGTGTCTGCGTAAATAAAATATTCATATTGTAATTAAATACACATTTTTACTATAATAACAATAACGATGACGGTATACACTAAGGAGGAAAAAGTGCAAATAATTAAGTGGTATTTCATCTCTCAGAGCGCTGAAGAAGTTGTTGGGCGATTTGCATTTTCATTTGAAAATCGGCCGTACCTACGGTAAAAAACCGTATTAAATATCGTCCACAGATTTGAAACATCGGGGGTGCATAACACGGTGCAAAAAATGTTTATCAGACCAACCTGAGGAGGCAATCCCTAGGCCCTTATCCGAAAATAGGTTGGAACGTGAAGTAGCCGTTTGTGCGTTTGTTGAAGCAAATGAACCGTGTACTAGTACGCAAATCGCAAAACAAGTTAATGTGGAAGCGAGAACAATGCGGAATATTTTGAAAAGAAATGGGTATAAATGCTATAAAAGTACAGGAGACCCAAGAGTTATTTCCGGAAGATTATAACAGACGTCTTGAGTTCTGTGAGTCTATGAGGGAAAAAGCCGATTCCGACGAAAATGTTTTAAACAGTGTTTTATTTACCGACGAATCCTCTTTTTTCCTTCATAAGCATCACAATCATCAAATAGCTCGTTATTGGTCTACGGAAAATAAGCACTTGAGTATTCCTGTGCGTACGCAGTATCCCGAGAAGTTAAATGTTTGGGTTTTTAGGCGATTCCATCGTTGGGCCATTTTTTATAAACGGTTCCTTAAATGCCAACAAATATTTAACTATGCTCCAACATCAAATTATTCCGGCCGTTCGAGCATTGAGCATTAACTTGGAGAATGTGTGGTTTCAACAAGACGACTGCCCGGTCCACAACAGCCGACAAGTAACAAATTTCTTGGAAACCACATTTCCTGGACGACTTATTAGTACTATGGACACAATTAAATGGCCACCCAGATCCCCCGATTTGTCGCCCAACGACTTCTTCCTTTGGGAATATTTAAAACAAACTGTTTACGGACATGAACATGAAAGACCACGAAATTTAAATGATTTCCGGGCCAGAATTGGACAAGTCCTAAATAATATTTCCCTGAAGTGTTAGAACGCGTAATAACTGAGTTTTACGATAAACTAGGTTTTTGCGAAGCACAAAGGGGCGACATTTTTGAACCAATTCAATAAGCATTTTTTCTTTCTTTCGTCTTATAACCGGGGTTGATTTATATTTTTATTTTTTTTATTTTTTATAGAACTTCAATTTTATTTTCTTGCAGACCGGTTAGTTAAGGAATACAAAAATTTGAAAATAAATACAATTATGTTCGTACACTTCTTTTAAGTGTATGAACTAATTGTGAAAGTCAGAATTACGTAAGAATTTCGTTTCATACAGTTAAGTCGATGTAAACCCCCATAGCTGCGAAAAACTACTGAGTCCCACTCCAATTCGGCGATAGGCGGTCGGTGATGGGCCGTGTCAACTACCCCTCTCTTCACTTTCTATCACGCTCAGGTCTCATACGTTTCTTATACGTCTACGAGCGTGAAACACTGTGGTATCTAACTGTCTTTGTCTGTCTGTGTTTTTACTTTTTCTCTTTCCCTAAACCCCAACATGTAAAGATGCAATTTCCTACGGTGTATGTATGTTGTACTATCTTTCCATTCTAAATTGAAAATAGGTAGAAAAAAGCAAGGTTATCAGATTTATTTTCTAAAATTGCTAAGCTCACTATACAGGTATACTTCATACTTCAGTAAACTGTTAGTTCGTGACGTTCTTAGAAAGCTAGTTTGGAAATATTTTTAAAAAAATACATAGATATAAATTTATTAGTTAGCATTAAAATAAAGCTTTAAAAACGCTGGAAAAAATAATTATAAATTAAAACAACTTTATGTATATTACTATACTCAAGAAAAAAAAGAGCCGGCAACGCGCTGGCTGGCCAACCAGCCGGCCACTGGTGGCGCAACGTAAACCACTGTCGGTAAACCACTTTGCATATAATACATTGCTAATATTTGTTCGGTCCATTGTGCCATAAAATTTTAACGATGTCGTTAAAATGATTTACGACTTTATGAATTAGGAACTTAAACTACTTGTCTAAGACGCCAGTGACGTGTATTTCAGCTAGGTTTATTAACACAGACAATTTTTTGAGATTGTCTGGCTAAATGAGCATTATTTACAGCAAATTATATTACAAATATTAAGAGTTTTATATGCAGGCTAATTTTAATCTCCTATATTGATTTAAATGAAAAAAAAATATTTCGCAATTTTCGAATTTATAAAAGATATATGGAATCATAAGCACGCCCATGGAATCATAAAGTTGCACCGCTTGTTCCCCAGGCGTATTTATCATTTTCAATTAAAATTAGAACCACTATATATGTATGTGTAATTCATTTATAGTGTCCTCCATAAAGTGAGAATCACATGGGAAAAAAATATCAACGTTTTTTAAATTTATCTCTAGGGTTAATTTGTGCTTTAAAAATAATGAAAATGACCTACTCGAACGGGTCACATGACATTATTTATGGACCTATTTGTTGCGTTTTATTTTTGCTTATTTGTTTGTTTCCAAATTTTACATAAATATGCCAAATCTGAACGCTCTTTTGGAATATTTGCTTTTTGCCTATGTCTACAAAACTGTGAAAAAAACCTTGGCCTTTAAAAAAAAAAAAAGTTCGAAATGCTTAATTTTTCTGGATAGTTTTGTAACATGAAAAAGTGACAAAAAACTAACATTGTAATAGTGTTCAGATTTGGCATACATACTTATGTAAAATTTGGAAAGAATCAATTGTTCTTTAAAACTTATAAAACTCCAATGAAGACCCATTTTGAACTATTTTTGGAAAAATATCATCGACCTGTTTGAGTAGGTCAGTAAGTAAGTCACGTGACACACAAAGTTACATTTAAAAAAAGTCATAATAAACAATTTTTCTCACATGATGCCCTCACTTTATTAAGGCCACTCTATACTTTCAGATAATTTAGACTTTTTTTGGTGTCCTTGTTTTATTTAAGAAATAAAACTTAATGAATAAATATGTATCTACGTATTTCTGTTTAATATAAAAAATAACCCATTTTTGATAATTCGAACAAATCGTAGTCCTAACAACCCTTTGCAATAATTAATTCCGATTATCGAGTTTGTACTATACTAGCTTTAAAGGATGCAGAAGACAGTGGTATTATTATCTGCTAAAAAAAGTCCCTAACACATTTTCAGAAATTTTGACCCCTCCAAAAATATTAAAGCTTTCAATTGAAGATATCAAATGTGTCATTCTCTTCAAAAACAGTTTTTGTGCCCTACATTTTGACACAAAAATCGTTCACATCGAATACCTAAGTAATAAAGAAATGACAAGAAAGATTCTAGAAGATATTCGAGAAATTACAACAAATGTAGGAAAGAAATAAGACCCACTCTGCCCAAACATAATAATATTTGACTTATAAACATAAAATCGACTTCTAGAAATTGCAAAAAGTTTCGTTCAATTCAGCAGCTCTCTGTACATCTATTAATATAATGATGTACCTGAAATTAT
Organism: Aromia moschata; assembly: GCA_029963805.1. Lineage (NCBI taxonomy): Eukaryota > Metazoa > Arthropoda > Insecta > Coleoptera > Cerambycidae > Aromia > Aromia moschata. Next base: position 309,838 of record JAPWTK010000255.1, read on the forward strand.
TCTAAAACTAACCTTTAAAGCCAAAGGGTAAAAATAAACTCTAAAGATTATAAGCTCAAGTCAAGAAGCTTTTAGGTCAGGAAGGACAGATTTTTGCAGTATATACCTACAAGTTAATATTGATTTCTTGTTTATTTTTTTTCAGATCAACGACAAAAAAGCAAAGGTGGCAATAGTAGTTGCTGTTCAGCCTCTTGTTGCATTTTGTAAACCATACTTCACTGTTTTATAAGAAGACTATAAAATAGATGAACACGGACTACAGAAGAAAAGGAGGAGGGGAAACATTCTCAGAAGTATGTGTAATGTTAACATTTAATTTTTCCTCGATGCGGTTGAAAAACTATAACCAAAAAGTTTTAAGTAAAGTTGTGATATATCAGTGTATAAAATTTCGATACTCAATGTGCCAGACTAAGTGTGTGTGATCAGATAATGAACATCACATTCAGATTGTTATATTTTTTGTGTAATTATATATAGTTGTATATTGTTTTATATTTTAGAAAAATTTGTAATATTTTATTGTTTTATCATTATTCATCGTAGCTTGTAAATTGTACATTTCGTCATTGCAAATCTCATTTTCTTCAGTAACATTAGTAATTTTAAAAAATATTAAATACATGATAAAACGCACTTCGAAAACATTTGATACTGATTTTATACATGCTGTCAATAATTTTATCACTCCGTTAGTAACATTATTCATAGAAAACATGCATACACTCAAAACGAGAACAAGTTTCAGAAAAAATTATCGCAAGATGAGGTAGCGCAACAAGTCTAATTAAGTTTATTTACAAATCACTATTTCAATAAAAGTTCACATATTACCAATAACTGATACTTTAATCTATTCAAGGGCAAATAAAAATATTTAAATGATTAAATAGTGTTATACTAAGTAGTAGTACAAATTCCAAAAATACATTTTCCATATTTCTGTAAAATGTGATACTCCCTATCAAGAAATACATATACATGAAAATAGATCAGATGTGCAAGAAGCATGACTTAAAATTTTATGTTTTTTCTACTTTTGTTTATTAAATATCCAAAAATGTTAGCCATAAGGTACTTTAGAAAATTAAACAAATCTAATAAATTTCATTTAATATTTTCTTAAACATATTCATATCATTCAAGAATTGAGATATGATCAATGCATCATATTCATTCTAACTTCATTTATTAAACACACAATTACAGTCATTAAAGTGGAAACAAGATAACAAGGATATGCCGCAAATGTAAAGTATTACTATATTCATTTCATAGCACAATTGATGCCAAAGTATCTCAAACCATTATTCTCGTTACGTTGTACGATTTTACATTCTATAACAAAAAACACTGACAAACCGACTGCAGAAAGTTGGAATTAAAATGATTAGATTATATACCTATTTATTATACTACAAAAGCAGGTCTTTTGTTTTACCACGTTCCCTGCCGGTGGCATATCATATTGACTTGGCTATGAGGCCATGGAATTTTTTTAAGTTTTGTCTCGAAAACATTTGTTGACACTGGATAAAGTACGGCATAACTAAAGGAATGTTAGCTAAGATTTTTGGAGTGAGAACTGCTTTTTTTTCTCCCTTGGTTCTAGTTGGCATAGCACAATTTCAGTTGCAATTTACATTGTACTAAAATATAAAATCACTGCAGTATAACGTATAATGATTAGGGTCCAGAAAGTTTACCATAACGCATGTTAAACTGCGTTTAACCACAGTTTAAAAGTTATTTCATAAATGTCGGTTCCCTTTTGAAGTTTTGTCATACAGTTTTATTTTTTATACTAGGGTAGGGGAACCTGCAGTAGCTACTTTTACTCCAAAGAGAGATACTGTGGTTGTTAGGTTAGTACCTTATTACACTATTTACTCCAAACGTGCACTGAACTTGAACCCGGCGATAATTGATTTATGAATGACTTAAAACTGAAGTATTAGAATGTCAAATACACAGTTTTCTGTAATAATGGTATTAGAATGGGTATAATAACAAGAAAACACACTAAAATATAAATAATATGTTAACGGCTATGTACGCAAGTTGCGCAGTACAGACATTTATTTAATATTTTATGCCAGGTCGAGATCATGCGCACTAAAAAGTTGGAGACACGAGTGGGATAACTTATTTCTTTAAACTGTGGTTTAACTATGCAGCGCTCCCGCAACGGGACCAGCATACTACGGCTCACACAGAGTCCCAGCGTGTGACCAGGAACGGTCAGTGGCGTACGTATGCACGGGGCAAGAAATACACGCGTATATAATTTACAAGACGCTTAAAAAATACATCACAACTTGTCCGAAAGGCCAACTAGGTCTATCTCCGCATTTATTCTCGTAAAAGAATAGATCGATGACACTTGGAACTTTAAAATGGCCTCAGTCTTATGGACCTAGTTGGCGCATAGGACAAGTTGTGTTCCGATCTATTTGACGAGTGAGGTTTAAAAGTTGGAGCAAAGAAAACTGAAATGGCTAAACGAACATGTGTGTATTGAGATGATCATACAGCATATATTCAGACGGGCCAAATGAATAACCAACAGATGATATCTGCGATATATTTTGCAAATTACTTATTAATAAAAAAATTTGATGAACTGGATGAAGGAAGTATATATTCTGCACTATTTCTTAATTTAAAAATTCGTACGAAAGTCATCACATTTTTGAAATTGGAATAGGATAGTTTTATCATAACGAACAACTTGACAGTCACAAAAACAATTTCATCTATTAAATGCATTCAATAATGACCAACCCAGTGATTTGGTAATATAATCGAGATTCTAAAGACAAATGAAAATTATTCTCGATTAGGTTCAAATTTCACCAACTGAAATAAGTATTTCTCAACCATGGATGTTATTTGCATATACCTGTATATAACTGAAATGTTTAACTTTTCATTTGTATAAAGTATTACCTCATCTTATGGTGCATTTCATAATTATTCTTCAAAACGAAAATTACAGTGAACATATTAGATAAATATTAAATGTATTTTAATATCCTTAAAAAAAGATGAATGAAAATATTGACTTTAAATCAGTGTTAAACGAATCAAAATATTTATGATTAGATTTATAATTCATTAATACTTTTCCCAAAAATTACGGTAGTTAAATATGCGAGTTTTTAATAAAATTGTATATATACATAAATATTGTTTCCAGAAATAAAAACCATACATACATGTTGCATATATTAGATCTACATATTTATGTTCGTTACTTTTCATATCAACATCCTAAAGAATTTTACTAAATTGAAGGTTGATTTATTTTGTCCTTATAGGTGCTTTTGTCTGTATATATTTTTCAAAAATACTTATATCCTCAAAATTTAATTCGTTTAAAGTTTAAATAGTTTTGAGTAACATACTGGATATCAAAATTGAAATCATTTTTAAGTTAACTGTTTCTTTTTAACAAATACATAGGTAAGACTTTTAATAGTGCAACCAAAAATAAAACCCTTATATATTATATCGCCTTTAACCAATTGTAAAGAGAAAGCATATGTATAATTTCAAAAAAGTTTTCCTGTTTAAGGTATTTTCCTTTTCATTTATTTCAGAGAAACAATTTGTTTTCTAGTTTTTTGCCTACTTGCGTTTATTTATATTTTTGTTATATTAAAATATTAATAATAAGAAATAAGAAAAATCCTTTAATTTTCACAAATTTTAGTCAAGTAAAAGTAAAAAACTGATTACATTAAGAATGTTGAATTAAGCAGATCTTAATTTATAAAAATAAATAAAACGCTCTGAATTTCATGCCACCCCAAAATTTAAAAAACCGAAAAAAAGGTATTAATTACATTTCTGGTCACTACAATATTTATGGAATGCAATAGATTGAATCATTGGTTACTTTTGTTACTAAAGACACATTTTAATTAATTTCAGTATTAGTTTTGTATTCTCGCAATTAGTTACATTGTTCTTCTTTCTAATTATTGTTATTAAAGACAACTCTGTAGAATAGAAGATTAGTGGTAACAGGTAATGTGTATAATATAAATATCTAATTGATATTTACTTTTAAGGTCCCTCGTTTAATAATGGGTATAAATATTATTGTATAAAAAGAAGCTGTAAATATGTTCCTTATACAGAGTTATAACAGTTACTGATACAAACACTTCAGTGACAAGGGAAATATTAATTTATTCATACATACATATATAAATTTTAATTAAAGGTAAAGATACAATAAATACTTTTACAAAACTATATGTAATATTATATTAATGTATGAATATTTTTATTATACAAATTGCCAGTTTCTGTCATACAAAATAGATGTGTTTATATATACTTGAATAAATAAAAGAGTATTACTTAAGTAGATATGTTTGAGTTACCTCAAGTAACAAATTAACCATGTATATTTGAACAAATATTTAATACTTTTAAGTCATTTTTAATGCCCGTTTCATTGTTCCATTTTCCCTATCATGGTCATTATTTATTTTAATCCATTTGCATTTTTTTCAAGTCCTTCCAGATTTCAATTATGTTCAATTCATTATCAACGGTTGTAATGATACGGTGAAATTTCAAAATGATGAGTAACTTATTTAGTAAATCACTAACAATTCATTTTGAAATTTACGTACCAGAATAATTTAGGAACAGGGTGACTGAAAAATATACTACATACATACCATATATTAGATGTTTATATTAATGTAGTAAATGTTTTTTTTATGTAAATAATAAGTACAAATAGTATTCGGACCATCTGTTTAATTTACATGATTTTATGTCAAACAATTTAAAAACTGTAAGATTACAATTGTATTTTAATAGTAACAATTATTCATTATATAAAATTCAAGTTCATTATTTTGTCCTTAACACATGCAAATTGTTGTAAGTTATACTGTAACTAAAGGAAAGGAATAATTTGATAATGTCTAGTTGAAAATGTTAGGCGGCCGAACTATGATGGACCTGGGCTCGTACATATAATTAAACGTATGTATGTATGTACATACAAGAATTGCTCATTTGCTTTTGCCTCTGATTTAGGTTATTACTGCTCCTAGGATAATGTGGGTTTGAATCTCATCTGTAGGAGTTGGTACCTGTCGCAAGTATTGGTTGGTTGTGTTGCCTATATACATATATTTTTCCTGTATCTACTATGAATGAGAAAAAAATGACAATTTCTATGGGAAAATCAAAAATTAACATTAGCTATAGGTTTTTTATTTTATTTTTTCAGAATTTGTTGTTCCCAATATTATAGAAATACTAGCTAACCCGGCAAACGTTGTTCTGCCATATAAATTATTTCTTCTTCTTCCATATAAATTTGGGGTTATAGGTATTTTTTGATGCCATTTAAACAAATTAAAAAAAATTGTCAAAAAAATAGAAACATTTTTTCTGGATAGGGACAACCTAATCACCTAGCGGTATGAAATATACTTTACGACCTATTCTCATACCTACCAAATATACATAAAAAATTTCATAAAAATCGGTCGAGCTGTTTCGGAGGAGTGCGACCACAAACACCGTGACACGAAAATTTTATATGATATACATAAGTATTGGATTTCTTACAGTACAATTTTCTACAATAACTGAAGTTGCAGTAATGATAATCAAAATAATCATAATTAAATGCCATGTTTTAATGTATCCGATATTTCCAGTAATGATTTTCTATGAAGTATTTTTAATTTCATTAAAATATTGCATCGTTATCATAACTCACAAATGCAATTCTAATGTTATCTGAAGTCATGTTCTTAAAAATACAGTTAATTTTACTGAAACCCATCAAGCAGTATATAAACAATACACTGTTAGCAAAATCACATCTTCCATCTGTAAGTTGATGTAAGTAATTTATTGGTTAGATGGAAGGGCACAGACCAATAACATTATGCCCTTTATGGTGGCTCCGCCCACCACAATATCTGTTTGCCAGTGGTTAATGTTATTTGCCCCCCTTTCTCCAATAAATGACCCTACAATTTTGACCTTACACTATTCACACCAAGAAATCTCGATGACTATTCATTTATATCGCTACAATGTAATTTTAATTATTGTGTCAAACTGTCAGTTATAAACAATTTAGAAACACTCATTTCTTTTATTTGCCCTTGGCAATCGCATTTTGTTTCACTATCATGTTGAGAACTTAAAAATGATGTTGTTCTAGAACTTATCTGTTATAAAATTTGTATTTTTAATAGAAAATTTGACATAAAATCATTTAATTAATGTTATTTTATTAAATATGCAGTTCACAAAGATACTCATCCATTAATTCATGCATACAAAATGCAATTGAATTTTCTACCCTACCAGATATTTCTGTTACAATATACAAAATTGCCCTTTTGTATATTTAGAAAATTCATTGGTAAAAAAAATCTGAATTTTCTGTTCATCTGTTGCAAATTAACCAGTAGATACACTTGGCTTATCTCATACTGACGATGTAACGTATCCTACATTCAAACTGCGTCCCTTGATATTAACAGACAGTAAAACAGGAGGTGTGTAACGATCATCTTATTGGACAGTAGCTTCTGTGATGTAATGTCTCGAAACTTAAGTTACAGGCAACGCATACATTTGGCCACGCCCACTTTAGATAATTCCCAAGAAAATAGCCTGCCACACATAAAGGTACTTGTAACTGCTCTTGACTTGAGATGGATGGCGTTCGTGCACTAGGTTGGGCTGTTAGTGGACAGAGGTAGTTACTGTTTTACTACGCACGTTAACATTGACAATACAGACTTAAAACGGGATGAGTGATTTATCACGTGTTTGTGGAGCATTGCAAAAGAAATAGAATATTAATTGTTAATAACTACAAAATGGAAGATATGAGATATTGATCTGGATCATTTGATATTAATTCTTTAACTTTTCGATATCTCAACACGAATCGATATATCAACCAGTCATGTTGGGGACTTTATATGATTTATCCTGGTAATTAAGGTCAACCTCATATCTGGCTCAGGAAGGATTTAGCGTGCATACCTGGTATGTGACGTACCAAAACCTTTCTTCTCTGTATGTGTAGCAGGCTAATTATTGGTTCACTCACTTTTGATTCACTCACAATTTGGTAAGATCAAGGGAAGCTGTTGGCATGTAGGTATGTATTTGTGAGATTTGATTTACCTCTGAAACAAAACTATTTAATAACTACTGCTGAATATAAAAAGTTGTTACATGTTACAGAAATATATTTGGAAATTTCTGTTAGGTTAGATCATTAATTGTTCAAAAAATTATAAGCAGAAAACTAGTCCCTGAATTGAACATTACTCAGAACTCATGGTGTTCAGATTTCTACATACTTGTCTATATTTGATTTTAATATGTAAATATATGCTCCACATTATTAAATCGTATTTTTTCTTATATATTGTTTATTATTTTGTTTAAATTATAATAATAGAATAAACTTTATTAAAAAATGTTTTGTTTCTATCATTAAAGTATTTTGTAATGTAATTAAAATTGTTCTAACGTGTAGAATACAGAAGGTTGCCTTAAACTAGAGAAGATATAAGAGTCTGATGGGTGCATATCATTCCCAATAATATGGTATAATTAGCTACAATAAGATTCAAATTTATTTCCTTAAAAACATTTTTTAACGAAGTGGATTTTCAAAATGTCCATTGCAGACGTTTTTTTCTCAAGAGATAAGTGCACCAATGTGCCTCGTACAAAAGAAACAAAAGGAAATACAATTATTCTACAAATTTTGTTATTTAACGTCTTATGCAAAATTGCATTTTATCACTAAGTCCTATTGCACAATTGAGCTAACCATAACCATAACCATAAGTATAACTGTAATTTTTATGTTTTGTCTACAATAAATCTGCGTAAAATCGTGTGTATTTTAAAACTCCCGCATAGAGGATTCAGTTTAGCCAATTTCACTAAATTAAACATTTTGTGTGAAAAATCAGAAACGACACTGGAATTAGAAGAAATGATGGATATCGAATTGTTAACTAATATTGTAGTAATTTAGTATTAATTAGTGTTAGTTAATACTATATTTAGGGTAACCCTCAACCCATTTTTCACGAGATACAGACATAAGGTTGGTATAACTGGCAAAACGTAATTTTAAGCGTAAAGATAAAATAATTTCATCTTTATGTTTACGGTTATTCACGATTGAAGGTCATTCTTAATGCTAATGTTAATTGAATTAGTTGTAGACAAGAACATTATTTTCATATACGCCATCTTTGTGGTTGTGGTTAATTTTCGATTATGTTAATTGTGCAGGGGGCCCAAGGCCTAAGGCCCCCTGCACAATTAACATAAACGTAAAATTAACCACAACCACAAAGATGGAGTATATCAAAATAATGTTCTTGTCTACAACTAATTCAATTAACATTAGCATTAAGAATGACCTTGAATCGTTAATAACCGTAAACATAAGATGAAATTATTTTACACGTTTAAAATTACGTTTTGCCAGTTATACCAACCTTACTCTCGTGAAATGTGGGTTATGGATTACCCTAAAAGAAGAAAATCTAATACTAATTAAATATAAATAACTCCAAATGTGAAAAAAAAAAAATATCCATTTCTTCTAATTCCAGTGTCGTTTCTGATTTTTCACACAAAATGTTTAATTTAGTGAAATTGGCTAAACTGAATTCTTTATGCGGGAGTTTTAAAATACACACGATTTTACGCAGATTTGTTGTGACAAAACATAAAAAATTACAGATATTTATGGTTACGGTTGTAGCTCAATTGTGAACAGGACTAACGTTGCAAATATTTTCTACTCTACTATTACATCTCAGATTTCGTCTCGTAGGTCATGTAGGTATGGTGAAAAGATAAGCTGTTTTCACTTTCTACTCTTTGATGGTCAATACGTTGCAAACAAAAATTAGGGAGTGATAAGCTGAAATAAGAAATGTAAATAAGACGCACAGATCAGTTATACCAAGCACAGCCGTATATTCTGTACGAGAAATCTGAAGCGATGTTCCAGGGTTGGGAAGGTAATAGAAGCCCGACTTCTTAAACAGTATCACATTCAGGAAAATAAAACTACTATTTAATTTAATCAAATGACAAAATATACATTTGTGTAATTTAAATAGACAAATAAAACATATTAGTGTTTTCTACACTTTCTGTATTCATTTTCAGTTTTGTCTGATTAGTTAATCGGCCATAACCATGAGTAAAAGTACCGGACCTAAGTGCCTCATCTCATTTCATGAAATAAAAATCTCATGAAACTTTTTCATCGTGAATTCGCAATTCGCATCTTTACCAATAGTTAATAGCTTTTAGGGATGGGAATCGAAAGGAAAATTATCGATATTTTGTATTGCAATATATCGAATGATGCGATAATAATTATCGATATATTGAATCAAAAATATCGATAAACATATACTTTTTTTAAATAGCCAAAAAGGGCAATAAAATAAATACAGCATAATAATATAATATATAAAAAATACAGCTTTTAATTTTTGCTTAAAAAGTACAGTATATATATATATATTATAATTATAATACTGTAATATGTATTACATACATTGAACAAATTTATTGTAACGAGACCTTAATAGCACACAATAATCTTGGCCAAATTAAAAATAATCCTTCAATCTTAATTCTTGTTTTTTTGTGTGAAATTTTAAAAAAAAGGATCTCGATATTCGTTTTTTTATTGAATAAAATATATCGATATCCGATAATATCGTAAGTTCCGATATCGATATATTGAACACAAAATATCGATAGTTTGAAATATCGATATCATTTCGCCCATCCCTAATAGCTTTGTTCAAAAACCCGACACTGGTCGAACCTAGCCCATAAAGAAACCTTCTTTATGACCTAGCCTAAGGTTCGAATATTAATTCAATCAAATGAGTAAAGTCCACTATTTCCCCGTTCGAAAAATAACGATCCATGCAAAGAAACGTCATCAAAGTTGGCTCAGCAAATACGTATTTATATTCTATTTGAAATTTACAACCTTATTTAATTGTCAAGATAATAGCTGTCACATTATATGACGACCATTATTTATTTTACAATTGTGAATGTGTTATTTGTCAAAAGTTTGACATAACCGAAAAGCTTCAACATGACCGCTATTTCCATATAGGCCCCTTTATGCGTATTTATGTCTGGATGATTTCTTAACAAATAAACACAAATACGCATGCGTGCAAAAAAATTTGCTGCAATTTTTCTTGCCCGCAATAAAAATTGCGAACTGTAAAGCGGCCTTCTCATAACATCGAGCCATCCAAAAAAAAAAAAACGTCATCAAAGTTGACCAAGTAAAAAAAGACATATTTCTATCTTAAATTTATAACCTTATTTATGTAATTGTCAAAGCTATTACCTTATATGACAGCCATTATTTATTTTACAATTATTGTGTCAAAAGTTTTATATAACCGAAAAGCTTTGACATGACCGCTAGTTCTATCTCTCGCGTTCATGACTTTGATGACGTCACCCCACCTTTGATAACGTATTTTTTGCATGTCACTTCATTATTTATAAGAAATGGAGTTAACAAGAACACTAGAACCTAGAACTAGTTCTAGTCTTCTTGAGAGGTAAGTTATCTTAACTCGGCAAAATCCTAGTGTTTTCATTTGACTCGACATGCGCAGATAGTTTATTTAATTATTTTAATTTTCTGTGAGTATGATCTTATATCATAAAGAGTAAATTGTTCTGTGGTAGATATATTTTCAATGTTTTTAGTCATACCTTTTTTTGTCTGATCCTATTTTGTGCTAATTTGATAAAAACAACAGATTTAAAGAAAAATAACATAAGTATGTAGTTAAAGACAAAGACACAGGTCTAGATTATGGGAAACACGGTTTTGACAAAATTTTTAGTTTTCCAGATTAATTAAAAGGTGCTGAACACGATGCAGTTGGTACCTTGTTACGAAGACGCTTCGTTTTCGAGAGATATATGGGGAGGGGGGTGCGTTTTTTCCCGCACGAAAAAAGTGTTCCAAAAGAAGTAAAGAATACTTTGCATACTATTTAGTCGAATTTCTTTGGCGCCGTGCTTTCCACAAAGAATGGATTGATCCTTTTGAAGCTTTTCTCAACATCATTAAGAAATCTTATCCTCTTGATTAGAAAATTTTAGGTTAGGTTAGGTTGAAACTATTCATTATTTTTTTAAATTTTAATTAACCTTTTAAGTTTAGGTTAGATCAGATTAGAACAGGCCTCTCCAACTCCGGTGCTATTGCCGCTCCGGCCGTTCTAATTAGTCTACATAAACCAAAATTTCGTCAAAACTGTGTTTCTTATAATCTAGACTGGTATCTTTCTGACGTTCAATTGTTTTTTCTCATATCGTATCAGAAAACTTTATAACCTATACGGCCATAAAAATTTATATCCGTATTATATAATATATAGCCGCAGAAATAATAAGATAATATAGGTACACGGTTGGTTTTTATAATTTGACAAGTTATGAGTTAATTATTAAAACTAGAAAATAGGAGTTTTATGATACGATCTGAGAAAAAACAATATTGAACATCAGAAACCTCAAAAGTGAACCGAAGTTGTGTTTTTTTTTAAACGGAACACCGCAAATTCTGATTCCTTGTTCTATGTTTTCGTTAAGACTTGTTTATGTTAATATTACAACTGAACTGTAGACGGAGCCACTTCTAAAACAGTCACTGGCTTCTAATATCCAATATTTCTCCTCTCTTATTGCAAATATTTGGTTACGATCACAGTCTACCTTACTACAGGTAGTCTGTGGTTACGATTGACACTAAACTAGTGCTGCGACATCGAGGGAAAACATCGATATTCAGCATCGATATTAACATCGAAAACAAATATCGATATTGACACAACATCGCTAATAAACCATCGATGTTCAAAGAGCATCGATGTTGCTGTTATTTATTGTACTGTGTACGTTGTACGTAAATTGCTAATAATTAGTAATATGTGTATATTACAGAAGTAGGAATTATATTATAATATATGATCTATTAATCCAATATCAAAATGCAACACAACAAGATGTTGCGGTCTTTACATCGACAAAACATCGAACATCGACAACAAAACATCGATAGTTTCGAAATATCGAATATCATCGCCCAGCACTACACTAAACTGCGCAAGATCGGAAGTTCCCTTCCCCGAAGTTCACTGTAAGAATTTGCATCTGAGGCTAGCGTCTGTTTGGTTTTGCGTTTTTGCCGACTCTCCAGTCAGTAAAAATGGCGGATAATGATATAGACTTGTATGCAGACGATATTGATCAGGATTTCGCACAGGTAAGTCAGTAGTACACAATAATTGTTTCCTTAAAACAATATACTCTTTCCAAGGGTCAGGTTTTTTAACATGAAATTTTGTAAATTAGAATACCTACTATTAATTGTTGTAAATGTTGCCATTTTTATTGCATATTAAATTTAATGCTGTCCAGTCATTGATTTACTTTTTATTTATTCTTTTTGATGTATTATATTTTTATATGTTTCGTGTTTTATTTTAGGATGATTTTGGGGGAGATAATGTTGATTTATACGATGATGTGATTGCTGCACCCGCGGCAGCTAACAATGCGGAATCTGTGGAATCCAAACATCAGCCGGCGTCTGCTGGGAATGAGGAAAACAGTAGTAATAATTTTTCAACGCAAATCACGATTGTAAATAACGTTAGTTCTTCTGGTAGAAGACATCAACTTTATGTGGGAAATTTAACATGGGTAAGTTGCAAAATTTCTGAACATATTTAAATTCCAGACTGGTTAGCTTAAAAAACTGTAATGAACGATAAAATTATTTGTGTTTCAAAACATTACCAAACACTTTTAGGCCAGGCGCAAATTGATGTGCAAGTTGGTGAGTTGACGCAGCGCAGGCAAAAACTGCTCACAGTTTAGAAGCGCAAAATAAAATGCAGGTTCTACCTTACAGTAGTGAGTGAGTCGTATACTGTGAGCCACGAATGTTCTCTGTTGCAAATGGCAGAAAAAGTGCTTATGCTTATTGACTGCTTCTTTTATTATCTTATATTCTTAATCTGCTTCTTTTGTGACTTCTTCCGACTGTTCAATTTTCAACTTACTTTTCATGTATCACGATGGCTCGTATCATATAAATTTGTTCTTCTCTAAACAGCCTCAATCATTTTTTCCTCCATAATACTGGAAAAAAAAAACAGCGGCGAAGTCCAGAAATCACGGCGGTCACCAACCAAAAACTGTGGCACAAGGACTGCGTGCAGCAGGACGCCGTGCTTCGAATCTGCGTCACGTCACCTCACCGTTCTATTTGCGCAGTCTCATTCATTTTTGTGGTTTACAGAAACCATACCCTGTGTCACCTCACCAACCTGCGTTTCTATTTGCACCTGGCCTTAGTCTAACTTTCAACTATAGAAACTACTTTACTTTAAAGGAAGGTTTAAGAATCATTAGTATATTATGAAGTCATTGCAGTTACAAAAGTATCTTTAAAATATTGAGAATTAGAAAAATATTTATGCACATAAAATTGTTTCATTTTGCTTTTCCTTGACTTATGTAGAAATAGTGAGTTTTTTTCTTTTTAGTGGACTACCGATCAAGACATCGCAAATGCAGTACACGACATAGGTGTTAACGATTTCCATGAAGTAAAATTTTTTGAACATCGAGCCAATGGTCAGTCCAAAGGTTTCTGTGTCATTTCCTTGGGCTCTGAACCCAGCATGAGGTTATGCTTGGAATTGTTGCCGAAGAAAGAAATAAATGGACAGAATCCTGTTGTTACCCCTCCTACCAAACAGGCCCTTAGTAATTTTGAAAGTCAGTCTAAAACCCGTCCTTCTCCTGCTAACAATTCTAATTCTCGTCCCCAACATCCTAGCCATCCTAATAATAATGTTCACTCAGGTCCTATGCAGAATTATGGTGGTCGAATGCCCATGAATCAACCAATGAGACCAATGCCGCCTGGAATGCAGAGTGGTCCCAGGATGCAGGGCCCTCCTTTCAACGCACCTCCCAATATGAACCAGCAGCCTCCAAGATTTCAAGGTAGTCCACAGTGGAATGGTCCTAGGCCAAATGCTCCAGGGCCTAACATGGCTATGAGACCAGGTGGACCACCTCCTGGACCACAAGGACCACCACGACCTCCTATGGTAAGAAAGCTACCTGATGAATGTGTGTCTTGGTATTTCTATAGTCTTGGAAATTACTTAGTTATCTAAATGATATTTCAAACAAAATTTGGATTATACCTGTAGCCTGCAAATATGTTCAAAAAACTTCCCTAAAACTTTAGAGGTTTTCTCTTTAGTGAGTTACTCACCCAGAGAACTTTTTTTTCAAGATAATTTCAGTGTGACACTAAATTTAAAGATGTGCACTTTGGAGAGAAGCATAACATTTAATGGTTCAATTCAGTTTGAGATTATATACAGTGTCCCATTTTCGACGTTTTTTGAACCAAACCTACATTTGTTTTAATGGAAATCGTAGTTGGCTATGACACATTTGAAAAGAGCATTTTTGATGCTTTTCAAAAATATATTTGGTTTGTTCCAATCGAAAATTTAATTAGTTAATACTTCAATTCCATATGTGAATTTACAGTTCTAGAATCGACTTGACTAGTAGATTTAGTGACGAACAATTTAGAATAGGTAACCTATTCTAAATTGTTCGCTTCACTAAACTAGAGAATCCATCCATATGCTAGTCAAAATTATTTCTAAATACTGAATAATTTTATAACAATCTGGCATATGTGCGCTCTAAAACTTAAACACATATTTGATGATGTGCATCGGTTTTATGTAGCATGTCATGTGCATGTAATAGTCTATTTTATAATGATTATACTAGTACGAGCCCTAACAACTATATTGGGACAAACGCATTTTTTCAAAAAAATTATTCACTGCCAAGCAAAAATTTACAACCACACTTTAAAAACCTAAAATATATAAAATTACATACATTTGCAAGATAATATGCTGAAAATTATTATTAGCTTGGATTTGTTATGAATTTATGACCAAAAAATATAAAAGCTGAAACTAAATGTGCTAAAAACCTGCCCTAAAAATGTGTTGTTGCCGGGATAACTATTAATTTTACATGTTCGTCCTGTAAACATTTTTTTAAGCCCACCTGTTCGGCCGTTATTTATTTTGGTTGATTTCGCTATGCACCTCCGATGGCGCACCACGGTTCCCGAGTAACATTTCTCATTTGTAACCATCATGCGCCACCTATGGTACACGTAGTCTACATCGGTAATAAATAGAGTACATGCTATTTCTCACACGTGGCTGTCTTCTATCATAAGTAACATTATGGAAAGTTATGAAAGTGAACAATAATGAAACTTAAATAAAAAAAGATCACATAGTTATTGAATTTGATAACATTTTGTGTAATAAGTACCGAAAAAATTGGTGGTCGTCTGTAAAAATTTTATATTGCTGAAATGAACGGATTAGTGTTTCCTAAAACCAAAAAACATTATGTTCTTTTTGTTTGCTAAAAAAATTTACGGGTTCAAATTCAACGACTTTTGGTTTTGCAAGATTACCCATTTTACGGTAAAGTTTGGGTGTTCGAAATATGAATTGGGTAAATCTTGGAAATATGAAACCTCCTGTATAAATGCATATGTTTGATTACTATGGTGTCATTAGACTGCTTCAATAATAAACTAGTTCTTGGAGGGTCCATTGAACTTTCGTTCCATATTCTTTTTATTTTTTGATGATAAGTAAAATTGTTAAGTTTTTTTTGACAAGCACATATTAGTTGTAAGAAAAACTTCATTGCTTTATGTCGTCGAATATCAGTTCAATAAATTTGTATTGATAAAAAAAAAAGTGTCTCGCAATTCATGAAAGATTACTGTGATCTGAAAACAGGTGTACCACAGATGGTACATAACCTTTACCTATAGCCGTAATATAATATCAAAGTCCGATATGTAGCCGTAGAGTTTGTAGCAAACATTTTTTACTTCATATAATGTTTCCATGTATGGTATATACCGGCTCTTGATAATAACCTAAATGTACCACGTATGGTATACATCGTCGTGAACGTGTTAAATGTGTCAGTCACAGGTGATTTCTGGTAGTTTTTGCGAATATTTGTTATTTTTAAATAAAAATAGGCCGTGGACGTGCAACTGATCAAAAATTGCGGCAGCTTATTGTAAAAAGATACCGCAGTGGCAAAAAATCCGCGAAATTGTGGAAGATTTGTGCTTTGCAAAGTCTACTGTTGGAGACATATTAAAGCATTACCGCGAGAGTGGAAATTTGCTTGTAAAAGGTAAAAGTCCTGGAAGACCCAGACTTGTTACTGAAAGGAGCCAAAGTCTGTTGGTGAAAATTTGCAAAAAAAAATCGGCGGAACACCTTAAAGGATACAACAGCGCAATGGAACTCTGAAACAGGAGAAAGGCTATCCCGCAAATGTTGCAGAAATTACATTCATCAGTCTGGGCTCAGTTTTTATAAGGTATTTTGTTACTATTTCATTTTTTCAAATTTTTAATTTTTCAATTTTCGTAAATGATCCTAGGCTAAAGAAAAGTCTTTATTAACTGAGGCACAAAACAAAATCGACTGAATTGGGCCAAATCGAAGGTATCATGGACTATAGAAGACTGGTCAAAAGTAATTTTCAGTGACGAGTCCTAATTTGGATGTCTGCGTATGCGATCATAGAAAAAGAGTAATAAAAACAAAAAGTGAGGCCTTTCATGAGGACTGCCTTAAACGAACCGTAAAATTCCCGAAGGGTGTCATGATTTGGGGATGTGTGTCCGCTAAAGGTTTGGGACATATGAGGTCATAGAGGGTACCGTCAACGTTGACAAATGTATACAAGCTCTTACGAATAGCTTATTACCGACTGTTCAGGATATGTACCCAGACAATAATTTCATATTCCAACAAGACGGCACAGCTTCCCATACTGCAAAAAAGACAAAAAAAGTGATTCGGGGAACAGCATATTAAAGTCATATCATGACCATCAAACAGCCCCGACCTAAATGTCATACTGTGGCATAAGATAAACAGTTTTGAGAGATGATCCTCAAAGAACGGTCTCTACTTTAAAGGAAAAAATTGGCGAAATTTGGGACACATTTTCACCAGAACTCTGTCGAGGCTTGGTTGAAACAATGCCTTCTAGAACTCGGGCCATAATTAGGCAAAAGGTGAATTTGTGTTTTGAAAAGTGAGTTACAGTGTGAATTACAGAGTACGTTACAGTATTTAAAGGCAATAAATAGTAAGCATTTCTCAGAGATATGTACATTCAGTATAACATTGTATTCAATATAACATAAATGCAATATAATATAAAATTTAAGTTTGGTAAAAGGTAAAAGTCCATAATTTAAAAACCACTAATCACAGCAAAAAACTAGTTACACTGCTGCATTCTTCAAAAAAAAAATTATGGAACAGCTTTGTAACAATATCACAATTATTCAAATTGTGACCACTACAGGGATGGTTAAAAATGGCTACTTTTTTAAAAATCCGCTGTAACCCAAAAAATTAGAGATGGTATAATAAAGCTGGTTGGCTCTGTTTTCCCTCAAAAAAAGTACCCTAGGTCTGCAAAAATGGCATCTTTCTATCTCTTGTAATAACCGAGATACCCTAGAAAAACGTTAAAAATGGGACACTTTATACATATGTATGTATGACAATGTGAAGTTTAAGTATTGATAAAACTGGTTCAGATGAAAAAGCTGAACATAGTTTAAACTTTAAACTTATGGAAGGGTTAAACTTTCACACATTATCAAAAATATGAAAACCATAATTAAAAATATGAAAACAAGATTTAATAGTGGTGGAATATCATCACAGTTTACTATAAAAAAACCGTAAAAATTGCCATGCACTTATAGTATTTTTCCCAGCAATTTCAAGGACCACCCCAAGGACAAGGGCCGCCGCGAGGTATGCCAACACAAGGTCCTCCTCCGGGTGCGATGCGACCTGATTGGAACAGGCCACCAATGCAGCAAGGTTTCCCGCAGGGTCCGCCTCATATGCAAGGACCCAACATGGGCCCGAGAGGTCCTCCACCTATGGGTCCTCCAGGTGGTCCTCCTCAGGGGCCTCCGCAGGGACCTGCGCCTCACGTTAATCCGGCATTCTTTCAACAAGGAGGTGGTCCACCGCCACCAATGCAGCATATGCAAGGACCGGGGCCTGGTATTTATTTTTATTATTTTTTTTATATATGGGCCATATTGGATAAGATTTTCTGTCCACTGTGCGATGTTAAGGTTTATTTTGAGTTTATTTCTAGAGAAAGAAAGGACACCTGTTGTTTTTGATCTAATAATAAGTAGAGTTCGTGGGAGCGCGGAGTGTAACAGGACCGTAGTCAGTTCACGAATGAAAATGTTAATATTTCACAGAAACTTTTTCAGTACTTTTAAATATTTACTTATTACCAACGCGAATGTCACAGGGCCACTTTGTCTACACTTAAATTACTTTTTTGTACTTTTGAAGATTTAAATTCTTAGTAAAACTAGTCAGTTCACGAATGAAAATGTTAATATGTTCACAGAAACTATGTTGCATCAAGTACATTATTAAATAGTATTACTTATTACCAAGCGCGAATGTCACAGGGCCAACACTGTGCATGTCCTGACCTGACATACTTATTCAAGGAAATTACCTTTTTTGTACTGTGTGTGAACGCATTATAAATTCTTCAGATAAAACTAAAGTAACAAGATATCTGAAAAGCCATGCCTCGTCCAGCGCCGACGATTCCGTATTTTTCTATGAACTTACAGAAGCCTTTGTTGCAAGCAATATTCCATTAAACAAACTAGAGAACCCCAAGTTACATACGTTTTTAGAAAAATATATGGACCGAAAAATTCCTCATGACGTTAAGACTTGCATATGTCGATCGGGTTTACAACAATGTAGGGACATCAATACGCGAAGACATTGCGGACAATTTCATGTATTTTATTATAGACGAAGCTACCGATGCTTGCGGGCATTCAGTAGCTAATTTTTTAATTGGTGCGTTAAAAAGTGACACTGCTAGTGACAGCCACCTATTAGCTTCTAAGGTTCTGGATAAAACTAATCACGAAACGATCGTAAATTTTGTTAATGACTGTTTTAATTATATGTGATAAAGTCGATTTTACTCCAGAACACTTTGAAAAGCACATAATATGTTTTAACCACGGCCAACCTGCCGTGGGAACCTTATCTCAACACTGACATTTGTTGGGTAAATGTTGCCATTGTTATGTGTTATCTTAATTTGTATAGGTATTTTATCCTTGACTTACCCGTACTATTTGGTAAAAATAGTACTATGTTGCTACATAACATGTAAACATATTAATATTTTCATTCGTTAACTGACTACAGTCCTGTTACACTCGCGCTCGCACGAACTCTAGTAATAAGCAATAGTGTTGTAAATTGCCTATTGATCTTTTTTTTATGCCTTTGAAATAAGATATGACCTTCCTAGATTCAAAACATGATATTTGCAAAAATGAGTTTTTCGAGAAACCGAGATAAATTATTATTAACGGCTTTATTTTCATAATAATAATATTGTATGGTATATTTATGACATTTTAGTTACTACTAAATATTATTTGTTGTAAAGTTACAGGTTGAAAGTGAAGTATTTGTGTAAAAATAAGATAATAAAATTAAATATGTCGCATTTTGCAAATTGCATAGATAAATATTACTACTACTACAACTACTCTTTACAGTTATGCCACCTCAGGGTCCACCCCAAGGTCCTCCACATGGACCACCCCATGGTCCCCCACACGGCCCTCCCATGGGACCTACTGCTGTACCACCTCACGGTCCCCCTCACTACGGACCTCCGAGCACAATGCCACAACCACCCTATGGAGGCCCTCCTCCGGATCACCGGTCCGACATACCGCCGTTGAGCGAGCAAGAATTCGAGGATATCATGTCAAGGAATAGAACGGTTTCTTCTTCTGCGATAGGAAGAGCGGTGTCGGACGCCGCAGCTGGCGAATATGCCAGCGCCATAGAAACTTTGGTCACCGCAATCTCTCTGATCAAGCAGTCCAAGGTGGCAAACGACGACCCGTTGCAAGATATTGATCAGTTCCCTTCAGGACACGTTACGAGGCGTAGAGGATAAGAGTTACAGTTCGGGGAGGAGGGATAGATCTCGGTCGAGGGACCGTTCCCATAGAAGGGGTAGACGCGAGAGGTCGTCTTCTCGCTATCGTGACAGGAGCAGAGAGAGAACGTGATCGTGACAGAGATAGGGACCGCGAGCGCGATAGATATTATGCTGATAGTTACAGGGAACGTGAAAGGGAACGAGATAGATCCCGAAGCCGGGCGAAAGGGCAGAAAGAGAGAGAGAACGCGATTATAGGGAGAGGGAAGCTGATGATACGTAAGTACATTTTTCGTTGTCTGCATGGCTAGATACCACTGAGAGAGTAATTAATTGGAATTTGTTAAAGATGATTCGATGTAAGAAAAACAATGACAGAACAAGTTATGTGCATTGTAGATAATGAAAGTTCGTTTCACATGAGGCCGGATCACAATGTAAAAATATGAATTATAAATAACATTTTCAAAGTCACTGCACAGTTGGTGCACTCTTACACATGCATTTACTATAGTAAATACCAGTAAAACAACTGTCACCGTCTGCAAACTAAATGCTCTTCGATTTACTGTATTTTTAAATGTGAGAACATTAAAAATAAAAATGTAAATGATAGAAATGAACCATATTGTCCGATATATGCAAAGTACATTGGTTTTTTTGCCGATATATTTTTGCTTGAAAAAAGGTTACAAATCTGTTAAATAAATATCTTGAAAAAATACTTTATTGAGAGAATTTTTAATTGAAATACAAACACAAACGAATAAATTCTTTCACTAATACAGAAAAAAAAGAATCAAGGACAAATACAGGGTGAGTCAAAAATATGGAAACCCTTAAGAATCTCGTGAGCAGTGCATTTTATTAAATTTCTTAGACTTTTTATAATAGAGAAAATGTATTAGACAAGGTTTAGGAAATTTCCCTGGCTTTCCATCAGTGACCTTGGCCTTGTCCTTTTACCTGTTATTTTTATCGTGGATTTTCTTGCTTCATTCAAATGAAGCACTTAATTTGACATTTAAATAAGGTCTTGATTATGACCTTGATTACTACCTTGAGAGTAATATCAAGGTCACAGACATAAAAAAATAGGTACCCCTATTTTTTATCGGGGATTTGGAAACAAAAAATTCTACGTTTAAATATGGTGTTGTTTATGACCTTAACTATGACCTTGACCATGGACCTTGAGTCATATCAAGGGCACTGGCATTGTCACACATGGTCAAGGTCATGAGCAACACAATATCTGGGCGTAAAATTTTCCGCTCTTTCCAAATCCACGATAAAAACTAGGGGTTTCCATTTAAAAAATGCCAGTGACCTTGATATGACTCAAGATCATGGTCGAGGTGATAGTTAAGGTCATGAGCAACACCATATTTAAACGTAGAATTTTTTGTTTCCAAATCCTCGATAAAAAATTGGGGTACCCATTTTTTTATGTCTGAGATCTTGATATTACTTCAACGTCATAGTCAAGGTCATGGTCAAGGCCATAATCAAGAGCTCATTTAAATGTCAAATTAACTGCGTCATTTGAATGAGGCAGAAAATCCACGATAAAAATAACAGAGGTTCCCTTTAAAAACGTCAGTAACCTTGATATGACTCTCAAGGTCATGACCAACACCATATATCTGGATGTAAAATTTTCCGCTCTTTCCAAATCCACTAAAAAAAAATAGGGGTCAAATCTAAGGTCACCGATGGAAAGCCAGGGAAATTTCCTGAACCTTGTCCAATACATTTTTCTCTAAAATGCACTGTTCTCGAGATTCTTAATGGTTTCCACATTTTTGACTCACCCTGTATATAAAAGATTCATTATATCTGACTTCAGTCTATCCATCTTTGCTGAGTTTACAACAGCCGAGCCAGCATTGCTATAGGCATCAGAATTTAAGATTCCAGGGCCAGTGTGGAAAAATTGCAAACTAACGATTGGGCCATTACCGGGGTTGTTTTTACATTGCTTTTAATGTGTTTTATATTCAAGTTGCCCCTTTAATTTATTATTTATGTGTAGTATTTGATTATTTACTACCTAAAACACCGTTTGTGATCAAGGTTTACTATTTACAAGTTGCTGGCATAATTGTAGTGGTTTTCTTTTGATTTTTAAACTGATAGTGATAGATTGGTTTACTTCAAGGTATACATGTGTTTTTTTTTACAAAGTTGTCTACCATTTAATGATAAATATCTACATTAACCTTAAAATACTAAAACTTACATCGATAAAAGTAATCCTCCTCAGCAAAATGAAGAGAACAGACTTTCAAAAATTTACTAATGATCTTTCCTATCCTCAGTTTTAATATCCAAGCTTTGCGCCTGTCTATACGTTCCTTTTGACCAAATTTATTTATAAGGGAAACGATGCTTTCCTTGTTCAGGATATATGTATATGAAAAGTTAATTGGGGATCCTTCTTAATCCAGGACGACCAGGAGGTACACAACAATAGTGATTCATTCTAATTATAATACTCACAAAATAACGCTGATATAATTTTTAATGAATACAACACAAATATAAACGGAACATTTTCAAAACACAATGGCACTTAAATGGACATTTGAATAAACAATGGCCCAGTCGTAAGTTTGTTGAGCGACCACTAGGGAGCGTAACGCTTATCTTGTTTTACCTATTGTGCTGGGGATATACAAGGGCTGTTATTAGCTATACAATGTCACAATTAAAAAATATGTTAAATTTCATTATATGAGCCGATGACCGATATATGTCGGTAGTGGCTAAAAAAACCATATCAGTTGAACTGTAGTAAATGAACAATTGTGTTCTGGTCCTCATGTTTAGGATTTGTTTGTAATGTTGAGTTGAGATGATTTCTTAAAAAAAAATTTACTCCTATGTGAATGAGGATATTAGTTTACATAAATGTTTCTCAAAACTGGACGTTTTCCACGAAACACCGAACTACTACACTTTTCTCGACACGCGTTTCGCCAACCAAGTTGGCATCTTCAGGAGAAGATTAAAACTAAATTCTAGCCTACACACTTGCACTATGTGTAGGCTAGAATTTAGTTTTAATCTTCTGAAGATGCCAACTTGGTTGGCGAAACGCGTGTCGAGAAAAGTGTAGTAGTTCGGTGTTTCGTGGAAAAACGTCCAGTTTTGTGTTTCTACGCCGAAGGTTCCAGTACCCACTCCAGGATAAATGTTTCTGTAAATAATAAATGTGCATTTATGTAGTTTTCATCTTTAATGGAAAATTTTCATGTCCTTATAGTGGATAGTTTTTTTTTTATCTAAACTTTAAATATGATAGCAAATAATAGGAGATGCTAACCCTGTAATTTTATTATTTAAGTACAGAAATGTAAAATGTGCTTTATATTAATACTTTTGTATTTATGTTTTTAGACTAATCATTTTTTCAAATTGTTGCCAAACAGGAGGAAACTAATTTTATTGCTCAAATGACACTAGTCCTTTTCCTACCGTGTATTCCATCTTAAAATTCTTCTCAGCCATATACACACAATCAGGTCTTATAATGAGCATCCGATTTTAACGAATTTTCAGTGTTAAAAAAGTCTTATAGAATTATCAAGGATTTTACATTATGTGACAGCCATTATTTATTTCACGATTGTGGCTTGTGAAAAATTTGACAACAAAGTTTCACTTCGAGCTTTGACATAACCGCTATTTTCATTCTCTCGTTCATAGCCAGATTTAATGACGCTTTTCCTTGTCCGTTATAAAAAAAAAAAAAAAACGACGTTTTCCACGAGACACCGAACTACTACCCAAGGCATCTTCAGGAGAAGATTAAAACTGTTAAAGTTTTATTAGAGTTTTAACAAAACTGTTAAAGTTTTAATCTTCTCCTGAAGATGCCAACTTGGTTGGCGAAACGCGCGTCGAGAAAAGTGTAGTAGTTCGGTGTCTCGTGGAAAACGTCCAGTTTTTTGTTTCTACGCCGAAGGTTCCAGTACCCACTCCATGTCTGTTATGATTTAGTGGTCAATGGATTCTTCACATAATGGGGGGACTTTGGTAGATTTAGTAACAATCCACATTACATATTTGAGTGTGCTATTTTTTGTGCCATTATAATCAGGCTGAAAAATAGAAAATACTTAAAACATAAAATTAAAATTACTAATTAAGTCAACAGTTCAACGTCAAAAAGTAATATTTGCCAACTTCAAATGTTTCTACAGTTTGGAAAAATAAGGATAGAGCTCGCACAAACTAGTTATCACGAGCTGGCTCGTAAGTTTCTAATGTGCACACTCGTAACCAACCTTGATTAATTCGATTATTGCGAGTGTTAGCATATAGCAGACACATTTTTTGGCACCAGCGTGCTTGTTATAAGCGGACCCAACAATATTTATATTTGTTTTCTTTTTGTATGTGCTCTTTTTTTTCTGAAAAGAATGAAGAAATATTTTACCAGTTTTGTTTGAATTTTTAACTCATTCCATTTACTATAAAATTCAGAGAGATGAACTACTTCTGACTGCTGGGACTAGCTCTATGAACAGAGCTATTTTATTGCAGATAATAAGGTTTCAGGGTGTAACAACTCCTATCATAATTATAACTCATGTCAGTGAGTACCCAGAATTATTTCTGTATGAGCAACTCCCATTTGGGCAATCTCAGGAAGCAGTTGTGTCCTATTTTTTTATGTGTATCCTAACAGTCAAATGAGGATCTAGAGGGAGAATATCACTTTATTCGTGTGATTTCTTATCTTCCTGTTATATATGGCGATTGTAGAGCTGTCTAAATAGATTTATCCAGTTGTAACAAAGATAAATGGATTCATGTGTTAAATGGAAAAAGGACAAAAAGTGGTTTAAACATACCTACTCACTAATTTTCCATATAAAATAATTCTTCAGTATTTCCTGTCTATTTGTACAGGTCATGGTATCCATAACGTCACTATCACATATTGTTATAAGAATTTAACTTTTTATATTTCTTTTCTCTTGCAATAAAATGATATTCAGTAAAATAAATCTTTTCATGTTAAGTCTATCTACAAGTCGATCAAAAATGATTGAAATTAGTCATTCATGTTATCGGAGGTAAAAAGAGTATAACAATCTAGTAATAAGTTGACATTTGAGAGGATGAAAATAGGTACCGGTTTGTATGAGTAAAATATTTAATTTACTCATATATGTATTAGGTATGAGTAAAGCTTTGTGAGTATGTAACTTTTGATTTAATGGAGCGAGTTTGATGATCCCTAAAACAACAAACTTTTTAAAAGATTATCTAAGTAAAAGATACACTTATGCCAATATCGACTATCTAAAATACAGAAGAACGTGCAGTATAACTTGAGCATGTAAGTCTGAATGCCTTTTCTGATCTATACCGCATGATTTGTAATGAGTGATGACTGATTTCCTTTATTTTTGAGTTGATATCAGTTTAACATTCCTTAACTGATATATTTTTATAAACATTTTGTTGACAGGATATGTTTTCAGAATAAATCTGAATAATATAATATGTCCATATCTCCATGAATAAACTTGACCATGACCATTTCATACGAATAAATTTGATCTCATGAATACATTTTGTATAAATTAATCAGTTTAAATTCAATAAAAGCTGTGATATTAGGTTGCAAAAATATCTCATTTTCTATACGTAGAGTGTTCTGAAAGTTTCCGGAGATAAATGATAGAGTGAGGAGACATAAAACGTATATAATTGTTAACGTGTTAGTAAAGTACTTTGGGAAAACCTAAGATGTGTGTACATTAACAGTTTACTCCAACTATTAACATAGAACTGACATCACTTCTGTCTTACAATTTACAATAGCTTTAAAACTGGGTTCGGAAGAGTGGGTAAAAATGAAAAAGTTGATGAAAAATGGACTAACAAATTGTGTACTGGTGGTATAATGGATTCAGATAAGGACACACAACTTCAGCAGATGAAGAAAGACTTGTAGGTCTAAGTGTTTTACACAATAAAATTCTAATTTAGTATTCTAGTGAGTAGGAATCAATGAATGGCTTGCTATAAAATAGAGAAGATCGTTATAGATGTTTTATAGACAATTCAATATAAACAAGTAAATTCAAAACAACTTAAGGACGCACATAAAAGTTTGATAAACTCCTGAAAGTTTTGCAATTTAGCTTTGACTTGCTTTCATAATACTCGCGTGTTAATTAAATCACAATACTCACGTGTCAGTTTTACGTGTTGGTATAATTTATAATTGAATTTGACAAAAAAAATATGGCATTAATTTAACCAAAAAATTTAACGTTGCCTCTTTCAATTTTTTCCATAGTAAAGTTGTTTTACACTCATTCCACTTATTGTTTTTAAGGTTATGTAACTAACATGAACTTTTATAATGTAGTTTTATGCATGTAGTATAAATCATACATATTGGGTCATACCTTTTTAGGAAATGGAAATATTAAAAAAGGAATTTGGAAAATAGATTCCAACATATAATTTGAAAAAATGTACAAAGCGTCCTGCAGTTTCTTCCTTTTATACATACAGCCGCGAGCGAAATTATTCGGTCACCTGAAATTTTATTAAAAATATGTGTGTGTAGCCATATAGTAAACAGATATTGTAATATCCACTGAGTATGCCGTACATGCATTATTATACAATAAAAAAGTAGTAAAAACAAATTAAACTTAAAATTCCTTTATTGAAAAATTAATAATATTTAATTAACATTATTCTTATAAAATGCGAGCGAAATTATTCAGCCATTTTAAAAGTTCGTTAAACATAAAAATATAAAATGACATTTAATATTGTGTGGGATATCCCTTAGCTTTAATAATAGCAGCCAGTCTTTTTGGCATTGAATCCACTAATTTTTTTTGTGAATTTTGGACTTATTTTATCCCACTTCTCGATTAATACTGATTTTAACTCATTTACACCAGTCACATGTCGGTTCTGTACATTCTGCTTTAGTTCGGCCCAAACATGTTCTACAGGATTTGTATCCGGCGATTGGGGGGGGGGGTGTTGGTAGTGTATGGGGAACATTACAGTGGATCCATTCACGCAACGACCCGAGCAGTATACTTCGGGTCGTTATCCTGTTGGAAAAAGTAATCTTCAGAAAGACCTGCTTTTGTGACACTAGGGTGTAAATTGTTTTTTAATATGTCTAAATATTTAAATCGATCAAGTATACCATCGATAACATGCAGTACACCAACACCTGAATTGCTCCCCATCCCATTACCGCACCACCTCCGTGTTTGACAGTGGGCAATACATTTTTTAATTTGTAAGCTTCTCCTCGACGTCTCCACACAATTTTTCTTTTAGGTGCATTAAAAACGCATAATTTACATTCATCTGTAAATAAAACCTGATGCCAGAAGTTCAGGCAGGCTTTAATTTAAATATTCCTTGCAAATAAAACCCGTTTTTTCTGTTTACTTCATTAATCCATGGCTTTCTTCGAGCTATCCGGGTAACAAAACTGGCTTCGCGTATGATTTTTCGTACATTGGTTACATGTATTTTTACTCCAAAGTGCACTTCTAACTCTCTAGTTAATGCCGTGGCAGTAACTTGAGGCTTTTCTTTGACTTTATGTAGGATCAACCTCTTGTGTCGTTTGGATAATTTTTGCTTGCGGCCTCGACCTGGTCGATTAGCCAGAATATGATCTGTTTTGTATCTCTTAATGATTGACTGAATTATTTGTCGGGGTCGCCCAATGACCTCCGCTATATGCCTCTGACTAAAACCCATTTTACTCAACTATATAATGCGTTCTCTCATGTCAACTGACACCTCTTTGCCTTTGCGACCCATTGCCCAGTATTGGGTAAATTACGTGATGCACTGTACTGGTTTGTCGCTGAGAACTGTCTGAGACTAACACAAGCCTAATGCTGTGGTAGGTATCACATGAGTCACGTGTTTATGTATATTTCGGGAGGGAGCCGAATAATTTCTTTCGCGCCCTATGGCTGTACAATGTGAATTCTTTCGTATTTTATTTATTAAAATTATTGCGTTTACCTTTTTTTCAAGATTATTTTACTATACAACAAGGCAACTATACTATACTGAATGGAATTTTGCAATAACAATTTTTAGTTTGGATACACACGCAGTTTTGTGAAAATAGTTCGGGTGGCCGAATAATTTCGATCGCGACTGTACATGCCAAATTCTAGTCTCAGATGATAGGAACATACTTTTTGCAAATTACAATTTCCTTTTATCATTTACTAATAGGGTAGTCAAGATAAAACAATCACCGTGTACTTGAACAATTCAAAAGTGTCTACTGATGGAACTTTTAGTTCTTTCTGGAAATTTTCTAAACAACCTACGTAATGGTTGCACCTTGGATTGCACTACTGTTTTGCTTGTGGTTATATTTTCTTTTGTGTTACATTTTGCGTTTTTTTTTTTCATAATTTATATTTACTTACATATCTTAAGTTTTTTAATTTATTTTGTATTTTTGGACATTAATTTTTCACATTTTTTTTTTTGTTCACTGTCTTATTTATTTAAAAAAATAATAAGGAAAAACTTGCCCATTGAATATAAGATTTGGTTCCCATGTTAGCATGTTCAACTTTCTTTTTTGTAACAGCTGCTTTGGACGATCATAATTTACAAAAATTTCTACATGTAATATACAAGGTCAAAGTGGATACCAATAAAATATTTAGGTTAGTATTAGTTATCATACAGACTGTACAAACAGTAACGGGATAGCCAATTTTTTCGAGGTGGTGGCTTGTTTTCAAGAAAATGAGCAGGATAAGTTATTGGGTATTGAGAGAGGAACTTTATCATGATTAGGGTGTGGAAATGTGTGCTATAAAACCATAATAATGAAAGTATAAACCATGTTTTTTAAGCACCTTGTAAATTATATACGCGTGTATTTCTTGTCCCTGCATACATACGCCACTGACCGATCCTACCAAGGCGCCAGGACCCGCGTATGCGCGGTAGTACGCCATCCCAATGCGGGAAGGCAGGATATCCTTTCGCAGTTTAACACGCAAGACAGCAAACATTCCGAACCCTGTTCATGATATTTAACTTGACCTTGACTGTGTCATTTAAGGTCATTTGGTCATTATGGTCATTTATAAACGTATAAAAGTTCTTTCGTTTTGAGAGACGAATTTAATTATTATCATTACCTTTAACTTGACCTTGACCCTGACCGTCGGGGTCAATTGACGGTTAATTTGAAATTTCAAATGAGAACTGTCAACTGGATTCGGAATGAACAGAAATCTGTACATTTAGATGTACCTTTACCCACGATCAAAGAGGCCTTGGGGTCGCCATAGTTGGTAAAAAATTGATAGATTGGATCTGTAGAGGTTTCTATAGGTCAAAGTTTTGTATGAAAACTTTTCCCAATTTCAGGTCACCACTTCGAGAAAATCAGCAAAATTGATGATTAGTCCAAATTCGCTTTAGTTTGACCCTGTACGACATTTTTTTATGAAATTGATAATTAGGTCAACTTTGGTGTGACTGTATAATCCTTTGACCACCACGATATGAATATGTGTTTGTACGTAAAATGTCACTCTCTATCCGAATGCGGGTCAAAAATGAGTATTTCCATTTAAAATTTTCAAGTTGATCTTCAAATGACGAACACCACGGTTAAAGTCAAGTTACATGTCATGACTACGTTCATCTCTTAAACCCTAACAATTCTTATATAGGTCATTTTCTCGATTTCTGGCCACCACTTCAAGAAAATCGGGTGTCCCGTTACTTTTTGTAGTCTGTATAGTATTACATAACTCATGCAATATTTAGGTTGGTATCTACTTAGACCTTGAATATTACACTTAGAAACTTATATAAATTACGTTTGTGTAAAGCGAGTATAAAAGTATATAAGTATAAAAGTAGCAAGTATATTCAATGAAACATATTGAATCAATGATTCAGAAAAGCTTTTGGTACCCTAAATAATATATATGTACCTATCTTCATAAAAAATTAACAGGCATATTCATGTAAAAGTGTATTCATTAAAAGATTTTCTAGCTATTTAAAAATGCCTTTAGATTTCAGTGATATTAAATCTGAAAACAGGTATTATTAAAGACCTGATCAAGATTTACGATTTAGTGATGATGTACAATAGAAATTTCTTTACAAATAATGTGCAAACATAATTACAATTTCCTATTATACGATTGTCATGTATAATAGGAAATTGTCATATACATAGGTTTTAATGGAAAAAATATATATATATCGGTAAGTCGCTTTAAATATTGTTAAGCTCACATTGTGTTAAATTTGGTAGCTGTGATATTTAAGACATATCACCGCCGGGAATAGCATGAGAATATCTCCAATGTGACAAAATGTAAACTTTTAGAGGAGACAAATAAAACTGCTTAAAAGCAATTGTAAACAAAGTGATATATCTCGTAAATATCTTTGTGTAGTGAAGTATAACTTATACGCTTCCACCTTTTAACCCTAGTTAACTTATACATTTTCTTTACAATTGCTTTTAAGCAGTTTTGTTTGTCTCTAAAATTTTCATTTTGTCACATTGGAGATATTCTCAGCCCAGCGACGATATATTTTTTAGCATTAGTACATAGGATCATAAGTAAAATCTATAACAGATAAGTGTATGAAATATTTAGGTTGACCTGGGTTATAATTAATTTTATTGTGTTGACAAACATATCAACCTTTTGACTTTCAACTTGTTCAATTAATTCAATTTAAAAAAGTAACTTTTAGTAATTAGAGGATCCAACAGCATTCAAAAAGAATCTTAAGGATGAATTTAAATGAATCTGTATAAAAATGGCAGAAGTAAAAGTTTCTTGCATCATTTGAGGAAAATAATTTCACTATACTATAAATATAGTGAATATATGATCATATGTACACATGAATGGCCTTGATATTCAGAATATATTCTATTTTATAGTGTAGGTGTAGGTACCTGTGTGATAAGTAATAGCTGTGCATAAGCACTATGTCAAAAAGCACAGAACGCTTTATTTTGCAAACAATACAACAATATGTAAATACTGAAGATCCTACTTTATATTTATTTACTATCGGGAATTAAGAAACTGCAGTCGGTAGAAGTAGAATAGGCACAATTGCTAGTGTGCAAAATAATAGCAGTATAATTTATTTAAATAGTGAAATGCCGGTAAACAATCCATAAGAGCTCTACGTATATCTGACTATAATAAAAAAATAAACCAGAAAAGATGTTTGATATTTTGTTAAGTAACCATTGTTAGCGATTACAAATGAGCTTTGTTACATTGAGATATCTTACAGCACGTCATAAATCTCAACAGTGGTCGGTTGTGCTTTGAATATGGCTTCTCTAACATCTACACATCTATTCTATCGGATTCTCGACTGGGGATTGAGCTGACTAATCCTAAACCTGAACCCCATGAGTATACACCTAGACCTTCGCTAATTTACTAGTATACTTCTGGTCATTAAAACCCATTTATTGCTCGTTTACTTATCTCATCTGGATAAAGCAGCATTACATTATTAAGGATATTAACATAAGTTTTGGCGTCCATTGTTTGTGATATTAGAAACAGAGGAGAGACACTGATATAGGAAAGACTGTGCTATATGTTAGAATTTTTGTTTTTTTCA
Organism: Aromia moschata; assembly: GCA_029963805.1. Lineage (NCBI taxonomy): Eukaryota > Metazoa > Arthropoda > Insecta > Coleoptera > Cerambycidae > Aromia > Aromia moschata. The sequence continues at coordinate 341,773 of JAPWTK010000255.1, forward strand.
CCAGTTTTTGCCATAGTGCTTATGCATTGCTATTATGCATTATGTACATACACAGGTGTATGGACAAACATAGTTTATGGCCAATTTATTACACAATGCAGGATTAATATGAAATCTGAAAATTATTGAAAATATAGATAGGAATAAGGTTACTAACAGTAAGATGTTAATAACATTATAACCGTATTTCTACTAGTAAACTGTTATTTCAAAATATGATAAGGGCAGCAATTTTTTTTGAGGATGTATGTTTATGTTCGGCAAAATATAATCTCAAGATTCCTTGTTCTTCGTCATCCTATGAAAACGAACTAGAGCGATACCGGGCGGTAACATCACAATATAAAATATGTTCAACTGTAATGTAAATGTCTAAGAAAGAGAAAATTAGTTTTAAAAATAATATGTGATATTTCCTAAAAATCTTTAAACTTTAAATACAAGTAAGACTGAAGAAACGTAATTCAAGATGAATCATACTCAGATAATGAATTTTGGATTGAATACATCAACTATTTTATTTATTCCAAATGTGATTACGTACGGCAAGCAAATTAAAAATGACTGAATTTTGCCTTTACATGAGCATATTGTCATTTAATTTTAATATTAACCCTACCCATTCTGTTCTGTCAAAACTTAGTTTGTACAAACAGCATAAAAAATACATACTTCTAGTTAAATAATGCCAATTTAATTATAAAAAATATATTATCTAGAAAGGTGTAAACAGTCTCGAGTATTGCATGTGTTACGCCAAAAGGTAATAATTTATAATAAATCTAAGTATCTTCTGTAATAGGACCATAAGATATTAGTTATTCAGATATAATTTATGATATGACATTCGTCATTTGAATATTTTTTTTAATTAACCCTTTCACTGTGCAGAGCTCAAATTGGGACTTCGGTAAAAATTGGTATTTTTTTAGTGCTTGCGAATTAATTCGTCTAGAGCAGCATGGTCCATTTTAATGGACCATGCCATTTTGGATGGATTTTTTTGTTTTTTTTTTTCTATGTGTCGCAGAAAAAAACATATATGAAATATGGTTTATTTAATTTTTAAAGTCTTATAATAAACTAAAATATTCGCAAAAGTAATCAAAAATTACCATAGACATTATTTCTTAAAAAAAGCACAGAAGTTATAACAGTGTAAATTTAAAAAAAAAATTAACTAACCGAAGAAAAATATTTTAGAAAATGCGACAAGAAATAAAAATTAAAAAAAAAATTTTTTGTATGATATCTAAAAAAGAGGAAATTATACAGAGGGGTACAATACATGTTCCACACATATATCTTGACACATATTCTTTTGTGCTTTGCGCAAACCACACCGTTTTGTAGAGAACTTCTTTTGAGCAGTGGATGGAATCAATTTAGGAAAGTGTCTTTTGGTAAGATGCAGTTCAGAATTATTATCCCGCATTCTTCTACCTATCGTACGAGTTGAAATTGGTGTGTGATATTTTGCAAATATTTGTTTTATCAGTATCTGATGAAACTCTTCAGAAAATACGTATTTTTCAGTACTGCATTTATACATTTGGTAAACATTTAAAACTGTATAGTCCAATAAGTGGAAAATTACTTTTTTGTACAGAATACCAAATATCGCCAAAACCATCTAAAAACGTGACACTTTGCCCGTGCTTGACCCCCTATCACGCGCGTTTTGAACACACCATTTTGTTTGATGAGGACACAGAAATTCATATAAGCGAGACTATTCAGCTAAAGCAGTTTGATCCTATTTTTCCGCAACATGCGAATATAGTCGTCTAGAGCAGTTTAGCGCATTGCGAATATATATTTGTCAAGAGCAGCGAAAGGGTTAAAAAAACATTTTTCATTTCATTTTTTATTACCTGCAGTTTTACTCTTAGTGGCAAGAATATGATATGCTGTATTGCTATAAGGATTAGTTAAACATTTATCTAGTTTTTGTGTCTAAGTTTACTCAGAATGTATAAGGTTAAAACTGGCTTTATTTAAGGTTAAAACTCTGCCATGAAATCCGTATTTCCTATGTCTAAGTTAAAAAGTAAGTTAAGGCCCTTTTGTATTATTTTGTACATGTTGATAAATGAAAAATAGGCCTGTAAATGATCATTTTTTGCAGTTTTGAGATATTGATGTAAAATGATTACAAACTGCTTAAAAAAATTTCCAACCTCTAGGAATTAGAAAATTGTTTATATACAACTTTGTTTTTTGTATAAATGGAATAAGAAAAAATGGCACGTCTTTTCTGAAATTAACAGATATTAAAATTGTGATTAAAACAGTGTGTAAAAACAGTGATGAAATTTACTTATTGAAAAACTTCTTTTTATTATTAACTCAATCTGATGTGGTATATCTCTGTTTTTAGTTTTCCATTCATTGATAATATTTATAAGAGATGATATGACACTGGAACCCATTAAATTCGACAGCGTGGGTGTTAAATTTTTGTACCTAAAATTTGCACTTGTTTTTCCAAATAAGCTATTTTTTAATTTCTTGTCTTCAAATAAAAAATCTACTTAATATAGAAAATATAGAATAATGACAAAGTTACTTGCATATTTAATTATGGTTTTTGCTTGCACTTGCAGTTTTGATTTTGTTTTGGGTACAATTCATATCATGCCTAATACTGTGACATCTCTTTTTTATATTTTCTTCATCCTCAGTTACGTCATGTACTGAACTCAATTTATTGCCCTCTGACATCGGCTGGTTGTGAAAAAAGGCGAAATTCCACACTTCTCATTCAAATGGCTAGCTTAGTGGTGAGAGGGCCAGTCTTGGTCTCTCACTACCTTCAATGCGTATGTTGTTGCTTCTTATCTATTGTCTCACTTCTGTTTGTTCTTTTTCATAACTGGACGATGTCTGATGTACACATACAATATATTTTCTATTCTAAAGGATGTATATTGTCTGAAAATATACAGGATTGGCAAAGGCACATTTTCAGTCCTTGTCAAATATCTCTCATTTATTGGAGAAAGGGGGTAAAAAACATTACCCACCGACAAATAAGTATTATGGTGGGTGGGGCCACCATGAAGGGTGTACCTTTTATTGGAATCATTTAGTCTGTAGCCCCTCCTTCTAACCAATGAATCACCATTAAAATTCTACCAGAAGAAAGATGTGACATTGCCAACTCTGTATATACGAGCCCAGAATCATATCGTTTGGACCAATGTTATTTTTTGGTAAGATTTCTGAAACAAAGACTTCATACTATGGATACAACTATTATCCTTTATTGGTAATTTGTAGGATAAATAATTTAATAAATAATATGAGAAATAATGTAATAAACGATAATTGTCGTATCCATAGTATGAAGTCTTTGTTTCAGAAATCTCACCAAAAATTACATTGGACCAAACGATATGATTCTGGGCTCGTATATCCATAGCCCTCGAATAGGCAAAATATGACTTAAAACCTTTTCCTGAAATAAACGTTTTTATTCTAAATCAATATGCATCTTTTAGAAGTAATAATCCTAATGAGTTTATAGTCATGGGAAACATTTATTTGCACTTTGCGCCAATAAAACAGTATAGAGTTCTTAATCATATCCATCTTTAGTATATTATTTTAAGATAATGCAATGTTGTGCACTTTTACCTCTGAATAAGTGTTATTGTCAAGTTTTGTTATTCTTTGAGAGATTTAAAAAAAATACTCACTTAATTTATGCAAGAGTAAATTGTAGTTTTCTGTCAGGACAAAAGATCACAAGGATGTAATCTAAACGGGTTGAAGGACTCGGTCAATAACTGCCCTTTGAATGTTCAGTTCACTAAAGATCATCTATTATTATTATTACTCACTTATTGATAGGTGATTTAAATATGTAACCATTCTTATATGAAATATTCCTATTATAATTTAGGTCACGCGTGTCGAGATCAAGAAATAAATCTCCAGCGGATCCAGTTGACGGTGCAGGCGATGTGCCTCCTAAGTCACGTTACTACGATGACAGATATCGTGAGAGGGAACGCGAATCTGGACGACGAGAGAGCGATCGCGAAAGGGAACGCGATCGAAGAGGTGAAGAGAGTCATCGCTCCCGACACTAATCAGCTATGTTTCTCTTATATATTTAATTATTATAGGGCTAGTACATGTATGGTGTACTAAATATGTAGCTTGTAACTTCACTGTATGGATATATAATTTTTATGTTAATGTCAAACGTATTCATTTCTTTTATATTTGTGCTGGAATGAGTTGACGAAGAAGGAAGAGGACACACTGAGAAGAAAAAGAAGAATGTATTTTCTAGTTATAAAGAAAACAATTTAGACTGAAACGGGACTTTTATTTATTTTTAGAACATTCCTGTACCTTTGTATATACATTTTTTTATGTTTTTGTTTTTTATTGAGTTGTAAAATAACTATGGCTGTGATATTAATGTACAAATTTTTTTAGCTTTTCATCTTCATATTTGACAGTTTATAAATGCACATCTATCAATTTTATCTCATTTTTATATAAGTATATATATATATATATTTTTTGTTCATACTATAATTGTTTTTGTCAAACAATTTTAAAGATGATTTATAGCTAATTAGTCAGTTATGTGGGCGATTGCCAAGACAGTTGTTTTTAAGATTTAAATTGTGTTATAAATTATATCTTAAAAATAATTATATGTGTCTGTATACAGCACGGTATACACTACGTACTGCACTGTATACAGTACGTGTACAGCACGGCCCATGAAATTTCACAGATTTCTTACAAACTATGCCAGACAAAAATAAAATTCGGCACAATCATATGATCAGAAAGGATGTCTAGTTTTGCATTATATTTTTGTTTTTATTTCTCAAATTCCAGTCACATGACATCAACTTCAACATTTTAAATGACATACCCTGTATTTTGCATATTTTAGAAACTCGTAAAACAAAATAGGACAATGTTAATCAATCAAAATTTCGTGTCGTGTTAAAGTTGTGTTTTCCAAGTTTGTTAATATAGTAATAAACAAATTAAAATGAAACTGAATTAATGAGTAAAAACAATTTATTACAAAAACTGAACTGTACTTTTGACAAACACAACAAAATTCTGTTTTTAACAAAAATAATTTGTTATCACTGTTTCATTTTTTTAAAGAGGTTTCAAAGTATGTACTTATATATGGAATGGTACACTCTGTAAATATAATTATGGACAATATTTTCTGTTTTTGAGAAAATGTTTGTCAGAATTAAAAAAATGAGGTAGATTTACATACATATAACAGGTAAACAATAAATACTAAAATATGGTAACAAAGTGTCCTTATTGGGGAGCAAAATGTAAAACCATTCTGTTGTAAAACCATTGTTTTATATTTTGTCAGGTTTAGAAGTGTTTTAAATTTGAAGGTAGATAATGTGTATTAATGTATGTGCAGGGTGAGTTCATGATAATACCCCCCCCCCCCCCTTCATTATTTTTAGAGTTACGAAAAAAAATTCCCAGTGCAACTTATTTTTCCTGAAATGTCAGGATCAGCTGTCAAAAAATAATTCAAAGAAAAATATAGCAGCTGTTTAATTAACATACAGTATTAATTATTTGTTGTTTAACATATTTTTGTTAATTAACAATGATTATTAGTCCCTCATGAATAACATTCCCTCAATTCACTAAATTTTCCGAAATATTTATTTTATGGATAATAATGTAAAATGACGGGTTAAAAGATGCACCCATAAATGTCAATTTATTTAAATGTATTGTTTCATAGCTGTCATAAATAATAGTTTATATTTGACCTCAAATAATACTTATTTAGAAAAATATGTTAAACACATTAATAGCCCTTAAAACATATGTTTCATTGATCAGTCTAAGCAACAAAGGAACCAAGACAGTAATTTTTGTACAAGAGTATAAATAACATCATATTCCGAGTATATAGACATCCAAAAAAAACGTCATTAAAGTTGGCTGAGAAAAAAAAGACGTATTTCTTTCTTAATCGAATTTTTAACCTTATTTACTTGTCAAGACTACCACATCATATGACAGCCATTGTTTATATTTCAAATTGTGACAGTGACTTGTCAAAAGTTTGACATAACCAAAAAGCTTAGACATGACCGCTATTTCCATCTCTCTCGTTCATAGCAAGAGTTGACGTTTTTTTTGGATATCTATATTATTGTATATATTTAATGCATAATATTTCAAAAACCTGTAAAATTAAGTATGACATGTATATAATATTGTTGCAATCAGAACAAGAGGAATTTAACAAGTAAAAAAAAATACTGGGTGTCATTGAAAAAAAAAAATTAAACAGCTGCTACATTCTTATTTCGAATATTTTTCTGACAGCATATTTTGAAATTTCAGAAAAAAATTGAAAAAAATTGTAAAAAAAATTTCATAACAAAAAATAACGAAGGAAAGGAGGGCGGAAATCCTAATGAACCGAACTCACACTGTACATATGAGGTATGTATTAATTACAAAATATATTTTTATTGACTATTTTTGTGATACAAGTGGTTATAATCATTTTTTTCTTGTTCAGTTTTGAATTTGATATACCTACTGCATACAATAACACATATGTGATCAAAATCTAATAAGCAGTATGTGGATGTAAAAGTAGATAGCTAGGATACGTTAATTCATTAATGCTTCACTGGCAGTTGTTGCGAGTTAACCCTGGCTACAGATTTTAATCTCTGGGAAATTATGTAGGACTTTCTAATATTTTCTGCTGGGATAGTTAATTCCCGATATATAGCTCGAAATATCGAGATTTAATGTATAATTTTTAACCACTCTCTTTCTGTTGTTTTTTCGTTCCCGTACCCTTTGTATCCTTGTTCCAAAATAAACTTTAAGTGGAAAACATACAGTATGTGAACACCCGCCGTCAGCACGTTGTGAAAAAGGACAAATTTTACACTTCTCGTTTGAATGATTGGCATGGTGAGAGGGCCGGTCTTATTCCTTCACTACCTTTGATGTGTAGGCTGTTGCTCCTTATAGTCTAAGTGGCGTAGATTATTTTTTAAAATAATTAGTTGCGGCACTCAACGGTTTTGTAAGGGAAAAACATCGTCTGAATCGAATGCACATGTTTTGGACAGCTTAACTATTGTAGGATTTCTATTTTTGGGCACAAAAATAAATGTTGAGTAAAAAACAAAAAATAACTCGTAATAGCGCTTGAAAAGACTAATAAAATAGTTTTAGGATCATTAAAATCGGTTGATAACTTTTTGCACAAAAAAATAAAAACCGCCAAAATTAGCGAATTTTCGATGTGTAATTACTCGGTCTGTAATTATCCTAGAAATGTCTTCCGGAGCTCAAATTGTAGGGTTTTCCAACACCTAACTACAGTTAATTTTTTGTCAAAAAATAATCATGTTTTCGTTCAAATTGCGAAAATGTAAAAACAGGTACTTTGGTAAAACTGTATTTCCACAATAATTGAAGACCCTGCTGCAAGAACAATGCAGCTCCATTTTCAACGCGTGACGAGGTTAGCTGCTTATAATTTCGATAAAAATATTAGGCGTTATTTAACGCAAATTCCACATGTCTCAGTGCATGGAGTGTACATACTGACATATGCTGAGTTGCGTCGAATTTGCGTTAAATAACGTCTAATATTTTTATCGAAATTATAAGCAGCTAACTTCGTCATGCGTTGAAAATGGAGCTGCATCGTTCTTGCAGCAAGCTCCTCAATTGTCGTAGAGCAATTTTGCAAAAAGCTACGTGTTCTTGAAGACTTCCGCTACAATCATATCAAATTTGAAGTCGATCCGATAACAATAAGTATGTACCTCAGTCTGAAAAACGTGCAAGAGCGGCGGCGTGGACGCACGAGCGAACAGGAAGTGGCACGGTGATTGCGGGGAACTCTCCCGCGGGTGGAGCCCGGAAAGCGATCGCGCGCGTTCCCCCCACTACCGCGCCACTTCCCCTTCGCTCGTGCGTCCACGCGGCCGCTCTTTAAAATTATACGTTTTTCAGACGCGCTTTTGAGGTACTTATTATTATTGGAACGACTTTAAATTTGATATGGTTGTAGAGGAAGTTGTCTTCAAGACAAAATTGCTCTACGACAATTATTGTGGAAATAGGGGCCGTTTTACTAAAGTACCTGTTTTTACTTTTTCGCAATTTGCGCGAAAACATGAATATTTTTTGACAAAAATTTAACTGTAGTAGGTGTTGGAAAACCCTACAATTAGAGCTCCGGAAGACATTTCTAGGATAATTACAGACCGAATAATTGAACATCGAAAATTCGCTAATTTTGGCGGTTTTTATTTTTTTGTGCAAAAAGTTATTAACAGATTTTAATGATCCGAAAAACCATTTTATTCGTATTTTCAAGCTCTACAACGGAATATATTTTTTTTTTTTTGAAAATTTGTTTTCGTGCCTAAAAGTCGAAACAACCTTTTTTTTGCACCTTTTTTGCAATTTTTTCGCAATGATCCTACAATCGGATTTTATCCAAAACATTTTCATTCGATTCGTACGATTGTTCTAATTATCACGTTGAGAAAGTCACGCAACTAATTATTTTAAAAAAAATCACTTGTGTTTTGCTACCTCGCCTGGACTATTATCTGTCGTCTCACTTCTGTTTGTCCTTTTTTATAACTAGCCATGTCTAATGTATACAAACTGTATATGGAGAAGCAGGAGAAGGAATGGTACCTAAATAAATAGTCACAAAAGGTATAAACATACTGGTAATTTAAGATGAACACTGTGTCTGGTAAGTATGCGCCAATATTTTAGGAGCATACAGGTGAGGTAAAAATTAAACTAGTTCTTCATATACATATAAATTTTTCTTAACGATGCCCTCCTACGGAGGCCCCGAAGGAGTACCTTGAACTTTACATTTCTAAGAAGACCTCTTATACCTCTGTGGATTATTAATTTTTGGGCATTTTCTGTGTTTCAAACAAATGATATCAAATCACTCCACTCACAAAAATAATTTTCAAATTCCTTGAATATTTTACTAAAGAAAAGGTACTCATCACCACTTTCGAAATAATGAATTGTTTTTGAGACAATTGAACTTTTATTATCGGAAAACAAAAAGTTTAGCTTTATTCCACTGTTGCTCTCAGGTAACGATATGTATATTTTTTAAAATGGTAACCCCTATTTTTTCTACACCATGGAAATATACTATTAACTATAAACTAATATAAAAATGAATAAGTCAATGGAACATCCTTTACTTTTTGAAAAGCTCTTAATGCAATTTTTTTTTCGAATCTATAACGCAATCCATTCAGATATTTATATTGGTTTGATAACTAAAAGTATAAGATTTTACACATTTATACATTTTCATTGTATAAGAAAAAAATAGGTAAATTATCAATCTAAGATATAACTTCAAGGCAGAACAGGGGGTTACTTTTAAACATATTTCAAATACAGGAGGAGAATTCAAATCTTCGGTGGAAAAATGGATTCACGCTTGAACTTGAATCATTTAATACCGAAGCACTTTTTTTTTACTAAAGTTTTAATTATCTCCTGAAAGATGCCATCATGTTAAGTAGTTAAAAATGTTGATATATTAAGCTCACTATACAAGTATACTTCATACTTCAGTAAACTGTTAGTTCGTGACGTTCTTAGAAAGCTAGTTTGGAAATATTAAAAAAAAAATACATAGATATACATTTATTAGTTAGCATTAAAATAAAGCGTTTAAAATTGCTGGAAAAAAATAATTATAAATTAAAACAACTTTATGTACGTTACTAAAATTTTGAAGAGCCGGCAACGCGATGCCGCGAATGCAACAGCGAATGCCGACCATTGTACTATAGGATTGCTTTATATGTAATACATGCCAAATACTTATTCGGTCCACTGTGCCATAAATTTTTTACGACGTCGTTAAAATGATTTACGCCTTTAGAAATTCTACGTGTTTAAGGCGCCGTGACGTGTATTTCAGCTAGGTTTATTATAATAATTATAAATTATAACAACTTTATGTATATTACTATACTTAAGAAAATTTTGAAGAGCCGGCAACGCTTGAGCTGCCGGCGGCAGCGAATTCCCTGGGAATGCCGACCCAGTATACTATTGGATTGCTTTGTATTTAATACTCCTTAAATACTTATTCGGTCCACTGTGCCATAAAAATTTTACGACGTCGTTAAAATGGTTTACGACTTTGGTAATTCGACTTGTTTAAGACGCCAGTGACGTGTATTTCAGCTAGGTTTATTAACACAGACAATTTTTTGAGATTGTCTGGCTATGAGCATTATTTACAGCAAATTATATTACAAATATTAAGAGTTTTGTATGCAGGCTAATATTAATCTCCTATATTGATTTGAATGAAAAAAATTATTTCACAATTTTCGAATTTATAAGATATATGTACGCCCATGGAATCATAAAGTTGCACCGCTTTTTTTGTTCCCCAGGCGTATTTATCATTTTCAATTAAAAATAGAAGGACTACATATGTTATATAATTGTGCTCTTTAATTAGAAATAAACGTGTGTTTTAGGAATAAAAAAAATATTTTGCATTTCTTGGCTTTTGGAAAGATGAAAAATACATACGTTATATTTTTAAAGAATACACATCTCATATGTAGAGTTTGTGAAGCCGCTACCTGTTCCTTCCCATGTTCTTATACACATACACAATTCACTCTTACCAAAGAGCGTAACTAACAAAATTGTGAATATTAGACTTATGGTGGGTTCATGCAGAAATTTTTAGTAATAAGAATAAGAATAGTAATAAGCATAAAAAGTTAAACCTTCGTTTTATAATGACCCAGTTCATGCAGCAAATCCTTATTTTTAAAATTATTACTAAAAATTATGTTTACTGCATGAACTGGGTCATTATAAAACGAAGGTTTAACTTTTATGCTTATTACTATTCTTATTCTTATTACTAAAAATTTCTGCATGAACCCACCATTACTCCACAAACAAATTTATTACACTAAGTATAATGTGTTGGGACTTGATTGTGTTACAGTGGTTGCTATGTACACGATCACTGGTTGTACTGACACACATTAATTGAATTGAATGTAATTATTTATTAGCTAAACTTTATTTCTATTCTGCAGTATTTAAATTGATTTGAAAATCAGATACGCCCTTTGGTAACAGAAGCGACGGATTACTTATTAGTGGGCAATCCAACTAATAATAAGTAGTTAATCCCACTACTTATTATTAATTACACATCACACAACTAACAATATTAGAGGTGGGTAAATTAGGTAAAATTAATTTTTACCGGTAAATGATTCGTAATAAACGCTGTAGGTGTCTCAAAATATAAACGAAAACACTGTACATACATGTATGTACAGATATGTATATTATGTTCTGATGACATTGTTTTTATTCTAAAATAATTTCACATGAGATATATTTAAGTTATTTTGTTATTTACAGGGTTGAACTTGCTCCAAAAAAAGAAAACCATTTTTAAAATAATACAAAGAAATGATTATATATTTTAACAAAAATAATTATAGAACTGATATAATAGTGGAATAGAGATATACATAAGAAACTTTGTCCCTTTTAAGCAAATCTATTCTCTAAAAAAAATCTGCTTGTTAATAGGTTTCAGATTTTCTTAGACGAATTTCTAGAAAAATTACCATAGTGAAATGACAACTTCATTTGTTGTGTTTATTATTTTCAAAAATGTACATTTAAGAAATTATGTGCCTAATAGGCAATTTACCAGTTGTTCACCTCGAAAAAATATACTTCAGCTCCATGTAGAAGTAATGGAGTAATTAGTTATTGAGTAAATTCCGGAATAAATGGTACCATGTACCATTTATATTTTATGATTTTCTTTTGAGTGAATTAACCTATCCGGTGTTTATTGGGTCCAATATTAAACCTATAGTTCCTTATCAGAATATAAATACCAAAATGAGACTGTGACAATATTTGGATTATTGATCTGGATTGAAACCTACTCATCGCGAGTGTTATTTGTACAGTATGCGGCATCCTAATGCGTACATAGGTGAAGGTGGATATTAAATACATGTTAAATGATACATTTTTATGTCATAGTTAGGCGAATTTACTTGGGCAGGGGGGGGGGGGACTTGGTTGTATAAGAGGGGGTGTTAGCGGAAATCTAAAGAGCAACGCTGCCAGAACTAACTGTAACTCTTAACTATGCATAATAAGTATAAAAACACTATATTTACAAAATGCATTGACGTACGATCAATTGCGTATCGTATAATAAAGTTTACTGTTATCTTTTTTCAACCCAACTACTGTGAAATAATTTTAAACAGTTAATATTACTTTAAACAGTTATGAAACCATTTTAAAATATCTAATAGGAATATTATGTTGATATGGCAACAGCGAACGAAGGCAGAACGAACGGTCCAATGGTTCACTCTCTAAGCTCCTCCCACTAATGCACTCTCCTTACCTCGTCACGGATCTCTGCGGTTGTCGGCGGCCGCCCTCAAACCGTCTGTCGTTTAATTATTTGAACTTTTTCGTCAATGTGATAAATATCCATTTTTATTTTTATGAATGTATGTAAGTAGTGCTTCTACAATACGCTCGTATAATAATGCACTTTTCTAATCAGGTACTAGACCAGTATAAAATATAAAATGGTATTTCAAATTTTAACTCGAACAGCCCTACCGACAAACCGGATGCCTTTCATATGCCTGCGCTAGCAATTGGTTCTCACCTCAGGTTTGGTTCTCACTGAACTAAAGCAATTGTATTGTATTTATATCATAGCACAAGGTCTATGTATTTATACATAGACAAGGCTGTACTTGTTACTCATTCTCATTAGTTCTACCGACAGTTAACTTTAATTTCGAATAACACTGGCGGATCCATGGGGGGGGGGAGCATGGGGGCGATCCCCCCCCCCCCCTGGCACCCTTAGAATCAGAAATTAATTTTAACACAACACAATAATAATTGTTTCAAAATTATTGTTCAATTAGAACTGTATAAATCAGTAAAACATAAATATGAATGAATTTGATATAAATACAATTTATTTACACCCTCAGTAATTCGTTAATAAATATAATTACATATTTCAAAACGTATCAAATTCCAAAAAGTATTCTTGTGATAGTCGGTATTTTTGTATAAATGGATTTTTCATTGAAATTCTGAAGTGCCAGGAAAACGCGTGACTGAAAATTTTCGCCTGCGGCGCCAATATGGGCTCTCACGGGTCATATATTGCTTTATCACTAAAATGACCCCCCCCCCTAAAGAAGCCTTCTGGATCCGCCTATGTCAAAAGAATTAAAATTATTGTCAAGATCAAGTTACATAATTATTAAGTAAATCTCGTGACAAGCTTTTATATCATATAAATTGTGTAATGTAATAAATTGATGGGTTTGATTCAATTTAAAGTTTATTTTCTTCTTTTTAGAGCATTTAAATAAAAGCTTGTTTTTAATTTTTTTTATTATTATTAATTTATTTTTTAGTTATAGTTCGTGTTTTTCTATCTAAATGTTTCTCAACCTGTTCATACTATCCCTAACCTATACCAAGTTATCTCTTTAAAATTGGTATGGTGGCCATCTTGTTTTTCGCCATTTTGAATTTTTTTCACCGCCGTCAGAATTTGCCTAAGGTATAGGTTGATATTAGTTAAGACACGACCCCGCTAAGTCTTACTGTTTAGCCGGACGGTAATACACCATCTCCTCGAAGGGTTGAACGCAGACGTCAGTTTATTCGTATTCTTCTTAGTAAACCCTTTCATTTGATACCCACATTATGGGAGTGCTTAAAAATAACCAGTCCGCCATCTTGGGCGGTCCGCCATATTGGATTTAGAGTGGTCATTTTATTTTTCGTATTCTTGGCAAACCCTTTCATTTGATACCCATATCATGGGAGTGCGCAAAAAATAACTAGTCCGCCATATTGGATTTAGAGTAAATTAATTTTATTTTCTTATTTCTTCTCAGCAAACCCTTTCATTTGATACCCATATCATGGGAGTGCGCAAAAAATAACTAGTCCGCCATATTGGATTTAGAGTAAATTCATTTATTTTCTTATTTCTTCTCAGCAAACCCTTTCATTTGATACCCATATCATGGGAGTGCGCAAAAAATAACTAGTACGCCATCTTGGGCGGTCCGCCATATTGGATTTAGAGAAAATTCATTTTATTTTCTTGTTTCTTCTCAGCAAACCCTTTCATTTGATACCCATATCATGGGAGTGCGCAAAAAATAACTATTCCGCCATCTTAGACCGTCCGCCATTTTGAATTTAGAATGACATAACTTAGCTAACCATGCATTGTCATCCAAACTAAACGTGTATGCAAAATTTCATCTCAATCGGTTGAGGATAACTATTTTAAAATTAAGTTGCAAGATTTGACCCGAACATACATATGTACATACAAACAAACAAACAAACAAACATTGCAAGTTAAATATAAGCTTGTAAAAAGGGACATATTTTATAAATTCACTGGTCAAGGTGTATAATAATTATTTGGATTGATCCTGCTTAAGACATATTAATGGGATTGATATCACTTAGTGACAGTGCCACGTCAAAGATAGTCAAGGGTGGACTGCACTGCCTCTCAAATTTGTTATATTGAATTGTTTTTATACTCGTAATAATTTAATTTGCATAAAAAATATATTGCAATTTCGGGAGACGAGGGGTTAATTAGAGAAAAATCTGGGATTGCAACCACACCAACTAGACCCAGTGCAGCCGTATGGTCTATATGAGAGCCAGTAAGGCCCAATTTTGAGGTCGGGGCCGGATTCAGCAAAATAAAAAAAAATATTTAATTCAATTGACAAAATGTGAGGCTTTTAAATGTGCCACACTCTCTTGGGGCAGCTGCTTACTTTGCCTAATCGATAATCCAGCACTGCTCACTATCCTGCCAGACATCTGCTCAGCATCTTACTAGTAAATATTGTGTAGTAGTAATGAGCCATTAAAAATAAACCTCAAAGTTGGATGAGCCAAAAAAGACGTATTTAAGACGACTTAATCTTAAGGTTACAACCTTATTGAATTGTCAAGACTGTCACATTATGTGACAACCATTATTTATTTTACAATTGTGACAGCCACTTGTCAAAAGTTTGACAACAAAGTTTTGCTTCGAAGCTTCAACAGAACCGCTATTTCTATCTTTCTCGTTCATAGTCAGAATTGATGACGTTTTATTTTGAATAGCTCATTATTTAAATGGGTTTCTTCGTTCGTTCTCACTACACCCGCATGTGACCTGTATGCAACCTGCTTGCCACCTGAGGCATAGGACAATGCTTAGAGCTCATTGAATGTGCTTAAAATATTGTTTTTTTTTTTTTTTTTTTTTTTAGAAACTGTGGCTTGGTTCATCTTCTGTATCCAATATAAGCGTGATTTATTGTACTTTAACCAATTTTTTTTGTCGTTTTCACGATACGCAATCCGATAAACATCTGATAGAAATTCTGTCCAAAGCACGCGCACGCTAGCGGGAATACTGACGAAAATCCGAGTCGATGCCTGACAAATGCCACGCAGATTTCTTGCACAGCTAATCGGCCTTTATTTTAAAGGCCGATAATAAAATAAGTTAGGCCATTAAAATAAAATAAGTCAGATTAGTCAATAATTTTTAAATTAGTACTTTAACTAAACACAATTTTCACAATTTTACCGCTATTCAGTAACAACACGATTGAGGGCATATAAAAGCTTATCCTGGAATTGTGAAAGTATACAAAACCAAAGATCTGACAGTTGACGGCATATATTAAATTATATTTTTACTTGAGAAAAAGTCCTTAATTTCAGATCACGTACACCACTATGGATTAACCCATAATTTTTTGCACTGTAAAAAAAGAAACTTGCTAAACAATGGGAGATGTTAACCATGCAAACTCTGAGAACGACTAAATGAGTGGTGAGCTGAGATTTCGCTGAAGGCTTCTACTGATAGTTGTCAGTTCGTCCATATGGCTGGATCTAGGTGGTCTGTGGATTGCAACAACGAACCAACGAACAAGCTTATATAGTGCAGCCCCACATTAATAAAAAAAATTAATTCACATACAGCTTTATTAATTAGAAGGTAACATGTTCTAAAGAGTAATATATATACGCGTATATTTGTATGTATGTAACTAAATCATTTCAGAAAACAAACCTGATCAAAGATTACCTGATATTCGAAATCTTGAGTTTTTATATGTACTTATATAATGAAAAATAAATTGTTTAAAAGCAAGATGTAGTTTCATATTCCCTTTTTGACTAGAATGCCTCCTTGATAAAAACATAATAGAATATATAAACTTTAAACAATACTAGATTAATATAGATATTATTTGATAAACAATAAGTAAATAGCAAAACTAAAAATTAATCTGCCATTTGCAAAAGTGAATTGATGGTACTTTCTTTATTTCCCCTGTTGGCCTCAAATACAGTCTTAATAACTTCCTTTTCGATATTTGGAAACATTTCTTCTATCTAAAAGTATATTAGATGTAGATCAAAATATAATAAGTGTTCAAATAAATTTGACCTCGAGTTGGGCGTGGGAAAAAACTATGTCTTGGCCAAATTTTTTCCAATATGGCTCACATGTAAATACATTTTTGACAGTTTGAACTATAGCTCAATTGCCAATTAGCAGTTTGGTGTAATGATTAAGTTTTTGCCTTTCAATCCGACGGGCTGGGTTCGAATTCCAGCAATAGTCCAGGCGGCGTAGATTATTTTTTAAAATAATTAGTTGCGGCACTTTCTCAATGTGATAATTAGGAGTACACACAGTAAAAAAAAACATCAATTTTCGTTCAGTAGTTCTCCCGAAATCTCAATTGTTTCCGGCTGGTCGAATTTGAACGCGTGCGATCGCTTTCTGGGCGTCCCCTCCGCCCGCGGGAGAGAGTTCCCCCACCACCGCGCCACTTCCCCTTCGCTCGTGCGTCCACGCGGTCGCTCTCTAAAAATGCACGTTTTTCAGAAGCGCTTTTGAGGTACACTCGATTCCCCTCATAAGTCACGAAATCCATGCATCTTCTCGCTTAAGTCGCGAAATTTTTTCTCTCTTAAGTCGCAATCATAACCTCAACTTTTTCGTGTTTTTAGTTGCAAAAAGAATTATTTAGATATACCACAGCAGTTCTTATAATGAAAAATGAGCCAGCTGAACGAAAAAATCAACGCAAGTATACCCAGTCGTGCGTGACAAAGTTCAGTTTTCCACTTGAATGAATATTTTAAAGGTTAAATATATTTAAAGTTTTACTTTTTAATAAAAGTTTTACGTTTAATCATTTTTTTCAATAAAAATTGTACATATTCATCGAGAATCCAATTTCCAAACGTAGTTCTAAAACATTAACAGGCGGCGACTTAAGAGGGACAGTTTCGTGACATAATAGAGAAAAACGTGGTGAAATAAGAGGGAATGTGAATTAAGCGAAGGTGACTTAAGAGGGAATCAAGTGTACTTATTATTTTCGGATCGACTTCAAATTTGATATGGTTGTAGTCTTCAAGAACACGTAGCTTTTTGCAAATTTGCTCTACGACAATTTTTGTGGAAATAGGGGCCGTTTTACTAAAGTACCTGTTTTTACTTTTTCGCAATTTGCGCGAAAACTTATGAATATTTTTTGGCAAAAATTTAACTGTAGATGGGTGTTGGAAAACCTACAATTTGAGCTCCGGAAGACATTTCTAGGATAATTACAGACCGAGTACATCGAAAAATCGCTAATTTTCGCGGTTTTTATTTTTTTGTGCAAAAAGTTATCAACCGATTTTAATAATCCAAAAATCATTTTTTTCGTCTTTTCAAGCGCTATAACGTGATATTTTTTGTTTTTTACTCAACATTTTTTTTCGTGCCTAAAAGTCGAAAAAACCTTTTTTCGCACCTTTTTTGCAATTTTTTCGCAATGATCTTACAATCGGATTTTGTCCAAAAAATTTTCATTCTATTCGTACGATTTTTCTCCTAATTATCACGTTGAGAAAGTGCCGCAACTAATTATTTTAAAAAATCACTTGTTTTTTGCTACATCGCCTGGACTACAACTTCAACCTTTTTTATTTATATACAGTGGAACTTCGATAATTGGTAGTTGAAGGAACTGAGGATTTACTAATTACTGGAGGTAACGAATTATCGAAGCTACGAATTATAGAAGGTGGAGAAGGAAAAAATACGAATTATAGAAGATTGTGTATTTTACATGAGATCACGTTACATATGTACAGTATGTATGTATTTACGTCTTATTTCCAGCAAAAGTATGTACACACATACATTATCAGATTTTATAGAAGTCAGTTATTTTTGACTGCTTTAACTGATCCGCACGAGCACGATCGATCACATTTTCAATACAAACCATGGTGGAAAAAACTGATTCGTCGACGTCTCATAGGTATTTTATGCAACTTGATGCAGTTCCTTTTTTTAAAACCTGTTCAGCCATCCACCACTAGCCTTGAAGCCGCTGATTCCCAATTTTTCCGCAAAAAAGGTCGTCTTTTCCTTCAACGGAGGGCCTCCAATGGGAACATTTTTTAATCTACATTGAGTAAACCATTCAAGTAGGCAATGTTCAATTTGAGGGAACTCACATGGTCTTTGCTTTTTCCACTTGGCTGTCGATGATGTGGCAGCTAGCACATATTTTTGAGGATGGATGGATGGATGTCATCGTAGAGAGTGGAATGCTGAATCGATCCGCCACGTCTTTCTTCTTCTCTCCACTAGCGACAGCTTCTATAATTTGTTTTTTCTCGACGACTGAGAGACACTTGTACGCTGATTGCTTGGAACTCATCTTGTGTAACAATACACGTGATAATGAACTGAATACGTAATGCATAAACATGAATGACCGGAACTAGCACCACCCGGCCCAAGTCCGAATTATAGCGTGTTCTTGCCGACTTGACTACGAATTATAGAAGGTGACAATCAATCAGCGCCAGCCTGGGCTACGAAATTACTTACGAATTATGGAAGGGACCGAAATGCATTGACTTTCTACGAATTACATACATATATGTAGAGGTTTTTTCAAAGGATCGAGCTTTTACTACGAATTATAGGGAACTACGAATTATAGAGGTACGAATAATCGAAGTTCCACTGTATTCCGTTATAAACATTGTTTGACATCTTTTCCGTATAAAACTGAAAACAATTTGTGCGTTAAATGTAGCGAAAATAACACTTAAAAGTATTGTAATCAATATCCACAACCACATCAGGAAACTATTCTTGAAACTCCTAGTAACAGTCTTCGAGAGAATATGTCCATTGTCTTTGAGCAACTCGTTTCTTACCATAAACGTTTTTTGTTGTGAAACACCATGAGTTTTTTGTTGAACGTACACAAACGGTTGGTTGGTTGATTTAGAACGTTAAACTTAATAAGTTGAAAGCTGTCGAACACCAGATCGTAAAACAATTTTACACTTGAACCTATCAAAAACATAGATTTGAAATGGTAAAGCCTACTTAGAGGTCAAATTTTGTTGAACACATTAGCTGTACCTAAAATCTAAAGTAGATTAAGCCCACCTCTTTGCAAAAACTGTATTTTCTCAGTTGTGTTTATTTTTTATTATTCTCTTTCGAGTAGTTGACAATACAGAATATTAAATTATATTATATTAATAATAATTATATTACATTAACTTATTAACAGCCCTCCTGTAAAATTTTCTAAATGGGATTTAATACAGTTAGCTCTGGGGTACTGTTTTAAAAGTATACAGTAAGCAACGAAAGTCATCACACACCCACTTTTTTGAAGTTTGCTTAAATTCTGATAATTTTTGTATTACAGCATTAATTTTTTTTTGCTTCTGACAGGATTATAGCTTGTGATATTCTGCGTCTAATAAGCTGAAGTTGAAGGCGGTATGTCGATTGTGTGAAAAGATATCGCTAAGAAAGTAAAATTTCAATGTTTTCAAAGAAACGTAAATAACTTCGAAAATAGTAAATCCCTTTCGAAGTTGTTGGACTCGTATTAAAGGGAAACTTCAGTGTATCTATTTGATTAACTGAGTCATTTTGAAAAAAAATTTCCTAGACATGAACCAAATCTAAGTTGAACCAAAAATATCACGAAAATTCAAAAAAAGCCCTATACGCCACACATTACTCCAACAAAAATTTGGGATTGATATCCCTCTAGATGTCTCTGTGTTTTATTAAAATTTCGGGAACAGTGATTTTTACGAAAACGATGCTAAGGATGGTAGAATTTTGAATTTTCGTGATATTTTTGGTTCAACTTTAGATTTTGTTCATGTCTAGAAAGAAATTTTTTTTTCAAAATGACTCAGTTAGTCAGATAGATACACCTTTTTAGCGATATCTTTTCACATATCGACATACCGCCTTCAACTTCGGCTTATTAGAAGCAGAATATCACAAGCTATAATCCTGTCAGAAGCAAAGAAAAATCAATGCTGTAATACACAAATTATCAGAATTTAAGCAAACTTCAAAAAGTAGGTGTATGATGACTTTCGTTGCTTACTGTATATATAAAAAAACTTAACTTAGAAGTGAAAACAAACAAAAATTACCTGTCTTAATTCAGATTCACTAAGAACTGGAATTGGTGGTGCATTAGATCCTGTGTTAGGTACTTGGTTTACTACAAAAGGTTTTACTGTGCAAGAACCTGTTCGAGGTACCACCATAATAGGATTTGGGGTATACAAATAAGGTGGAGAAGCCTGTAAATACAATATTATACATTTTATTAAATCTCCAATGAAACACTTCAGATAATAATGTTTGTATATCAAAACTAAATTCAAAAAATACATAAGTACAATTTTAATATACAATGTTTTATAAAATAAACAAAATTAAGAGTATTTCTTCTTCACTGAATACACTTATTTGTTCTTGCTGGCTTAATATTATTAGGTCATTTTAAAAATCAGTTCTTCAAGAATAAATTGACTACATATTAACTTGTACTGGTACTGGATCTGTCTATTGTGGTTTCATTAACAATTTATATCAGCCATTGTCTAAAGAATGCTAAATATACAAATACAAAGTGACACAAAAGTTATGATAAGTTATGAAAAGTTTTCAAAATGGAGCATCAATATTAATTGTTTCCGATATACTTTAATAAACCTTATTTCACTTAACAATATTTAAAAAAAGCGGTTAAGCGCCTGTAAAAGTTTTAAATAGTTGGATATTGAATTTGGAATGTTTTTAAAATGATTGTTATTATTAAAAAGGAGATTATTTTAATTTAAGGAAATGATAAAAGGTAATTATGATTATTAATAAGAAATTAAATTTTTTTGAAAAAAATTGAGGTAAAAAAGGAAAATAAAGGTAAGATATTGGGACTAAGAGGGGCGAGTGTATGCTCTATATTATTACAAATAGTTAAAAAACTATTTGTAATAATATAGACAGCAACTGGTATTACAATACTTACAGAATAACTTAGAACAAGGTTGATCATGCCTTCCACTCCTTCACCTTGTTTTCCATTAAGAGGGTACCAGTCTTCATGTGTTTCTCCTGTAAATACCTGCTGTGGAACAATTATCTGGGTCCAAGCAATAAGTTCATCCATTGTGAAGGATCTCTCATCAAATATTTCCACAGTGACAGTATTAATTCCTTGAGGTAGTATGCTGTAAATTGAGAAAATATTATTATTTTCAAAAAATTCTGAATCTCCCAGTGTGTAACTTTTATTACGATTATACATGATTGACATGCAATATTTTATGAAATATTTAACTGTTTATGGGCTACCTGCATAGCGCCAGCAGCGTTATTTGCTGGACGTCACTCGCAACTCTTAGATGATCCCTCACAAGCTGTGAAATATGAATGGAAGAGCTGCTCATCGTTCTGTGTCAACTCAAATTACCACTTATTTTTTCTATAACATTTGATACTTTCTATAACATTTGATTTGATTTTTGGTAAAAAAATTGAGTTTGTTGAGTTCCTTTTTTAAAATGTTTCCTTCTTAGATTGTCCTTTTTAACTGATCGAAAAACCACACTGAAGATTACTACCATTTTTCACAAACGATTAAATATGATACAGCTGCGAGTACAAACGAAGACTAAAAAGTTTATAATTTTGGCCGCTTCCATAGTGCTGCCTTAGTTCACATGAGATACGCAGGTAGCCTATATTAGTTTTTTAAGTAGCAAGATTTTTAATGCTCAAAATTATTTATTATTATATTCTAAGGTGTAAAACAAACAGATTTGTTATCTTTTGTATAAACAAGGATTATACATATGTACCACTATGCTATGCCCTTTTTCAGTAAATCGTGTAATACTTAAAAGCTGTAATGGAACCAATATAAAAAAATAAAGTGAACTGTTTCTGGCAAAACTAGTAAATCAACCTGGCTAACTAGTTCTAAAAGGATAACCTAAAACAGTGGGCTCTAAAAAGTTTGTCATAATCTTGATGGCAATAAACCTTTGGCAGCTGGAGGAATTTGAATTTCCCACAATTTATTATTTTTTATTAACACATTATATTGCAGAGGGTGATTACTAGACCTAAGTAGAAGGCTGTTAAATAAACTTAAAATGAAACTTGTCTCACCAGATTATTTTGGAAAATGCTTGTTACATTTTTATCCATAATAACCAAGTAAATAGAAAACCTTTTTATACTTGCGACTTTTTCGAAATCTCGAGATCTGCAAAAGTTATGGCAATTTGAATTGTTATTTCATCCCAGCATTCCATTTTTAAGATTTTAGAATAGCTGTATTTTTAAGCAATATGAAAATTTTGCAAAAAATTAAAAAGTTTATCTTATTTATAAATATATATATATATATATATATATATATATATATATATATATATATATATATATATATAAAAAATATATATTTTCTCTTTCTTATATATAAAAATCTCGTCACGGTGTTTGTGGTCGCACTCCTCCAAAACGGCTCGACCGATTTTTTTGAAATTTTTTATGTATATTAAGAGAATTGGTCGTAAAGTATATTTCATACCGCTAGGTGATTAGGGTGTCCCTATCCAAAAAAAAAATCTTTGTTTTTTTGACAATTTTTTTTGGATTTTATTTTTTTATTTGGCATCAAAAAATACCTATAAACCCAAATTTTCAATATGGCAGAACAACGTTTGCCGGGTCAGCTAGTATATTTATAAATATTCACCTGGTTATTCTAAAAATAAAAAATATATTTCGCAAGCCGTTTCCAAAATCTTCTGGTGATACTTTATGGACATACGAGATTCTCAAATTCCACCAGCCACCACTGCAATAAACACTTTCTTGTACGTACCAATAAATGACTTTATTCCATCTAGGGTTTTTGCCACCATTTGGATCTGTTGGGGTTTCATAAACACAATGTCCAACTCTTATCCTACAGTAAGGGTCCATTCTAGTCATGCCATAGTTTTTTGCAAGTTTCGCCTGAGCTACAGTAATACTCAAACGCCCAGAAATATTTGCTACATACGATGCTCCTCCTCCAGCATACTGTTGTTGAAGAGCTAGTGCTGCTTGTCTATCGGCTGCCTCTTGTTGCTCTTGGGCAGACATATTGACACGTAGAAAATCATCAGGTAATGGCCCCAGAAGGGTCTACAGAAAATGTTAATGTTCATGTAACATACAATTCCATCTTTTTCACTGAGACTGTGGTTTCAATCAAAATAGATATTAGCTCTGTTGAAATAGTCTGTTGTTTTCAAGTTATGACTAGAGTCAAGAAATCATGCACCCTAACAGAACCGTTTTAAAGAAGAGTAGGTGGCAGTGCCAGTTGGAGGAAATAAATTCTTGTATTTTCGTAAGAAAACATGGTACCCGTCTACATATTTGGCGAGTGATTATTGCACCCAAATAGAGGGCTATGATTATAAAAAAACTTCAAATGAAACTTGCAATAAGAAATTTGGCAAATGGCTTGCTCACATTAAAATCTTGGTAATGGCTTGTAACATATTTGTGAATTTTCTTTATCGCCATTGTCAGACAAAATATAGAAACTTAAATTATGACTTAAGGTAACTTACACCTTAATAACTTACCATGACTTGAACCTGTAATAAAATATCATTCGAAAGTCAAAAAAAAGTAATAAGAATGAAAAGACTGTATTTACTTGGTGATTGAGAAAAAAATATTTCGCAATTATTTTGTAAGCCATTTTCAAGATTTTCTGGTCACGCAGACATTTTGTTTTTGAAGGTTTGATTTGAAGTTTTTTTTTGCTATTATAGCATTCTACCGAGCCATCCAAAAAAAAACGTCATCAAAGTTAGCCGACTAAAAAAAGACGTATTTCCGTTCACTCTTGAATTCATAACCTTATTTAATTGTCAAAGCTGTCACCTTATATGACAGTCATTATTTATCTTACAATTGTGACAGTCACTTGTCAAAAGTTTGACATAACCGAAAAGCTTCGACATGACCACTATTTCTATCTCTCTCGTTCATAGCCAGGTTTGATAACATTTTTTTTTATATCTTTATTTAGGTTTAATACAGCCTTCCTAAAATATAATGTGGGTCCTATACTTTCTTACTAAAATACGATAATTTTTAATTGCACCAGCTGTCACCTCTACCTACTTCCCCTTAATTCGGTTCTGTTAGGGTCCGTGAATTTCTAGAGTACAGTTATGACGAATATCCGATGTGACAGAAGAGACCTATAATCATAGGTAATTTTTTAAATGACCCCTAATTTGTTTCAACGGTTTCGGAAAGAGCATCATTTTCTGTATAACTGTGTGTAAAAAAGTAGGATGTGCAAAATATTTGACTTATGGAGAATGAAAACAATAAACCATAAAAATAATAAAAAATAAGTAAGGGAAGTACAACTAGTACATCAACTAGGCCAGTCTTGAAGTTCCAAGAAGTGCAAAATGATTAGCTCGTTTCTTAAAAATGAAAAGTATTTGGTAACACGAGTAAAAATTTTCTTACACTGAATTTTTTTGTCAATGACTAATAAATGTATTTGTTATGGAAAATTACATATAGCATTGGTTTGACATTTCTTGCTACAATTTATTGTTTATATATATTTTTTCGCATTATGCACAATGCTTACTCATAATTACATACATATATTGTTTCTTCTACAGTTACTTCTAATAAAACAGTAATAACTAACAAAGATTGTCAATAAAACATTGGTATCTGAGTTGGAACAAAATTTTGCAACATCTCTAAACTCGAAAAACGGGTACAAATAAACGGGTGAGTAAAGCATCAATGCAAACATTTTCCTTAGAACGTTAGAAAAAACGTAGAGAATGTACCTAATACATATGTACTTACCCGGTTACGCTTTTCTTTAACTTTATCAGAAACTGCAGAAGCCATCACTTTATTTATATTATTTAATATATTCATAAACTATTTATTGTTGAATCCCAACTTCATCCATATAAACAAATATTTGTGACAGAGCAAGAATATGAAAAATATACTTTTCCTAACGCAGACGCAGGTGTAAAAACTTGTCACAGAAAACGAGGACTAAGAAGGTATTTTACATTGAAAACCATGCTACGCGTAGCATATTTTCTATGGTATTTTATCACCACAAACCAACTAGAACTAGACCCCCGTATGGACGAACCGACATCTATCAGCGAAAGCAATATAAATTCTGAGAAAATGCTTGTTATGGCGGCACTTCACTTGGCGTAGCGTATTCGTATATTTGTTGTATTTGCCCAAAAACGGCGATGTGTAGAGAAGCTATTCGCTATATTTGCTTTATTTGTACAAATAACGCGAATAGCGCTAATAGCAAATACTCGTTTCCGTCCACTTGTCGATTTTCAATCACACATCAAAGAAGTCAAATAAGGCGAATATGTGCGGTAACCGTCCACACTGGGTTCCACCAGCGCCGTGTCTTTTAGTAACTGAACTTATGTAGATTTAACATGTAATAAGAAGCATTCAGGTAATAAGCTGCTGTCGCTGTCAACACGTCCGTCACTGTATTCACTGGTTCTAAATATTCAAACATATTAGGCATATTTGAGGATTTTGATATATGTGTGGATGGCATGTTTCGAATATTTGCGAATACATCAAATATTTGGACAAATACAGCGATACTCAAACACAAATACGCTACGCCAAGTGAAATGCCACCATTAGAGATGGATTGTAAATGCAAAACTGAATGTGTACGTAACCAAAATTAAAGTATTTTTTCTGTAAGTAAAAATCATATATCTACGAGTAAAGTTGGATTTATAAACTCTGCGTTCGCGTTGACGTTGGCGTTCGCGTCGGCGTTACCGTTGGCGTTCGTAGTAAGAAATATCTTCAATTTATAAACTGGCGTTGGCGTTCGCGTTCCGTTGTGATTTGACACTTTTATAACCTAAAAAATCAAAATAAAAATATTGCGAATGGGTAAACGCAACACAACACAATACAACAATTAAAACAAACTCGTAAAATAAATCAAAAATCAAAGTAGAAACATTTAACACAACGTCGAAGCGTCCTTACCACCAATATTTCACGCTGTAAACAAACCACACGTGATTATTTTAGTGCAATGCTATTCGTTGTAACGTCAGTGCTACGAAATTGCTACGAACGGCGAACGGCAAAAGTTCGACTTGAATCAAGTTGAACGGAACGTCAACGCCAACGGCAGCGCCGACGGTGTTTATAAATCACATCATTATAACTATTGTTTTTAACTTTCGACGCGAACGCCAACGCCAACGCGAACGCAGAGTTTATAAATCCAACTTAATACTCCTATATTGCTGGTGCTCGTAAGTAGAGGTGTCACGGGGGTAAGTGAGACAGCAAATGACTACTTGACTTGTTGTGCGCAAGCGTCACGAGTCTGGTGGGGCAATTGGCTGTGTGTGACCACCACCGAGATGTACACTCAACATCCACATATCCGAACTCCAAATTTCTGAAATCACGATATTTCCGAACTTTTTCTCACGATATTTCCGAACTTGTACTTCCACATAACCGAACTTGTCGCTGATTGGTTGACGACAAAAACCGCGAAATTTGAAATGAGAAAAAAAATACAATAATGCGATTGTTATCAAACAATTCGATTGTCACAGAATTCAGCAAAGAGGAAATCGCCCTCCCTCAGCAGCACACCTGAGACAAGAGTTCTTCTTTGTACAAACCAGTGAAAAACACTTCTTTCAAATGGCGTATCATAAGTACCGGTGCACTTTATTGTGTCAATCCGTCCACTCAATTTTCGTCTTTTTTTCAGTTTTTTCAAAGTAAATTTCTTTTTTTCCAAGAATTTCTGCCACTGACGATTTACAAATATTGTACATCTTACATAGATCAAGATTTTTAACACCATTTTTTGCGTGATTTATCAAATCCAGCTTTTGCTCCAAGGTTAGCCTCTTAGCAAGCTCTTTTCTCTGCAAATAAACAGTACAATAATGTTTGTTTTGTATCACGGTTTTCTTAAAAATACATATTTTCTCATAATTTTTCATTTCAGTTTGAAATTATTATAGGTTACGTCAACAAAATGTTCAATAAAACAAACCTTTACTTTGAATTACAAAATAATTACCTGCATCACTCTCTCCTTTGCACCTGACATTTTTTTGTTTAGAAAAACGTTCTTTTATTAACATGTACACATGTATGTATGTATTACATCTGCATAAAAACCTCGAAAAACAAAGAGATGTACTAGAACGAGCCAGAAAAATGTGGATGTTGAGTGTACTGATCCTCTATTTATATAAATGTATAATAAAACATCTCGGTGTGTGTGACACTATAAATTATGCACGCTTGTAGGCATGTTCAATTCTCGGGCATGCGCGTAAGACTCGAAGTAGTTACGAGAGAGAGACAGACGCATATATGTTTGCACCGTGGTGATGTCGTCCATCTCCAGACCTCTACTAGCAATATAGGAGTATTAGATATATGGTAAAAATGTAATTTAATATATACTGTCAACTGTCAAATTTTCGGATTCGTATACACTCGATTCCCTCTTAAGTCACCAAGTGCATTATCTCGTTTAAGTCGCGAAATTTATTCTCCCTTAAGTCGCAATCATAACCTCAACTTTTTCGTGTTTTTAGTTGCAAAAAGAAATATGTAGATATACATCACCAATAATGAAAAAATGAGCCAGCTGAACGAAAAAATCAGTCGTGCGTGACAAAGTTCAATTTTCCACTTGAATGAATACTTTAAAGGTTAAATATTAAATACACCTAACCTATTTTAAAGGTTAGGTGTCTATATGTAATGTATTACACAATAATTTTTTTCAATAAAAATTGTACAAATTCATGCGAGAATCCAATTTCCAAACGTAATTCTAAAACTTTTACAGGCCGCGACTTAAGAGAGACAGTTTCGTGACATAATAGAGAAAAACGTGGTGAAATAAGAGAAAAAGTGACTTAAGTGAAGGTGACTAAGAGGCAATCGCGTGTACTTTCGTAATTCCAGAGTAGGCTTACAGTTTATGTGCGCTCTAAATTAAATAAAACATATTTTTTTATTTCGCTTTTTTATTCGTCGCTTCTCAGGGACACTATTTTATGTGTGTGGTATAAACAACGTTACGTAAATATTTGAAGAAAAAATATTTAGTTCTCATAAAAAAACATACAAAATTTCTACTTACCATTTTATAAAAAACTTCGATAAAACCTAGAAAAAAAAAAACAACGAAACAAACACTTTTAAAAACCACCTGTTACCATATGCACTGTCGCAGGAATGACGAACTACATAATTTGAAATGTGTTCTGTAATTTGAAATTTCACCAAAAAATGGAGGCAATGAAATGTATTAGTATACAGGTATATGAGGGGACAATATGCATTAAGTCTTCAATTTGCTATTTCAAGACCATAAAACTTGTTGAAAAATGATATCCCTGTAAGGGGACACTGTGACTGAAAGAGTTAAGTGAATTAAATTAAATGAAATAGAAATGAAAACGAAGAAACATCTAAAGAATGAAGTTAGGATGACTTTCTTAATTTTGTTAAAAATAAAATAAAAAATGATAAATTATAAGAGAAGAGGGTTAAATTATAAAAGGAAGGATTATATACAAAGCCCATCAAGATATTACATACAGTGAGTGGGTGAGGACCAAAAGTCGCGCATAAATTTTATAAAATATTAGATGTAAAAGGATTTTTTTTCAGAAAAACGTTCGGACACGTCAATTTGTTTTTAGTTGCACATTTTTTTACATGACAGACAAGTATACCTACAGTGTCACTCATGTAGTAGATAAATGTCATTGCCAATATTTTTTTGATGGAACCCGAATATGAGTATATCATTGAATTTTTTAGTTTTTCAAAAAAATTCTAAACATATTTCTGAGAAATGTTCGATTATAAATAAATAAATAAATCACACCACAGAAATTGACATTCTCCCTCTAAGAGTTATTACAACTGTGCAGAGGGATAATACACATGGAAAGACGTAGGACACACAACCAAACCCTGTGACATGTGCCAATTGCCACAGGCGGGATTCGAACCCGCGCGGATAATAGGTCTCGGAGTAATTGCCATCTTCTCACCTGGCGCTTTACCCACTGAGCTATCGCCGCGGTTTATCGATTAAACATTATAAAACGTATTCATAAATATTCATCTATTTCTTAAAAATGGAATTACAAAGAAACTTTGAAAACTACTCTAATCTGATATATAGATAAATGTCTTGATGGAACTCCCTGTATATCATTGAAATTTTTAGTTTTTCAAAAAATTCTAAACATATTTTCGAGAAATTTTCGATTAAACATTATAAAACGTATTCATAAATATTCATCTATTTCTTAAAAATGGAATTACAAAAAAAAAAACTGAAAACTACTCTAATCTAAATTGTACTTAATGTTCGAACTGATTTTGTTTTTTAATTCTTTTTTTACTGATCACAAAAAGAAGTCTATAGTTCTCCACATCTCTATTCTATATCCCTACATTTAATTATTCGGCTAAATTCTTAAAAACGGCAGGTTATATTTTTAAGAGTGTGATGTTTGGATATACGCTTTATGACCCCAGAATAAAATTCTAGTAGGCAAGCAGGTGCCCCCCCCCCCAGAAAAAAATCCTGTATCCGCCCTTGGCTTCCCTAAGTTTCCTTTCAACCCTCCTGACAGTAGACTGAGATGTTTGAGTGCCAGGATATTTAGTATTTAAAAATTTCGTGCTTCTGTTTTAGGTTAGGTGGTTCCCTGCATAATAAGTGTGTAATTATGCAGATATTTAAATAAATTACTATTCTTATTCTCAAATTTCTGAGACTTAAAAAAACTACATTCTAGTTCAAAAAGTTTAGAAACAACGAAACTAACCTCACTTTTATCACAATCTTAAGTGAAATGAGGAATTGATGGTATTTGTATTTCAATAGGGGGCAGGAGGAAGCTGATATTCTCCTTTATTACCTTTAACCTTAATTAACAAAATACCTATTTTTGTAGTGAACTGAAATATATACATATATGTATATGTATGTATATATACATACACTCGAAACCCTCTTATTTCACCTTCGCTTAATTCACATCCTCTGTTATTTCACCACGTTTCCCCCTATTAGGTCGCGAAACCGTCCCGGTTAAGTCGCCGCCTGTAAAAGTTTTAGAACTACGTTTGGAAATTGGATTCTCGCATGAATATGTGCAATTTTTATTGAAAAAAAATGATTGTGTAATACATTTATTGATTTAAAATAGGTTAGGTGTCTTTTAAAAATATTTAATCTTTAAAATATTCATTCACGTGGAAAATTTAACTTTGTCACGCACGACTGGGTATACTTACATTGATTTTTCGTTCAGTTGGGTCATTTTTCGTTATAACAAGTGCTGTGGTATATCTCTAAATATTTCTTTTTGCAGTTAAAACACAAAAAATTTGAGGTTATGATCGCGACTTAAGAGAGGCGAAATTTCGCGACTTAAGCGAGATGCACGGATTTGGCGACTTAAGAGGGGTTCGAGTGTACATATTTATTTAAATTATTTAAGGTAAAAAGAAACACAGTGATGATTAGGTTCCGGAAAGTGTGTTACAACGCAAGGTCGAACTCGTAATCCTAATCGTAATCGTCAGGTCATAATCCGTCAGGTTGTTGACGGAAGGACATATGAGAGACCAAAAGGTCAGTAGTAAAAATGTGTTAATAATGTACATAACTATCGCTTGTGTCATTCAGAAACAGTAGCTTTTTTCATTGCTTGAGTATACGTGGCCACAACCAGTAGACTTTGTGCATTTCTTCTCGTTAAACGTGAGCGATTTGGCCTGTACATATGGTTGTAGAAAGAAAATGATCGTTCCACATTTACTGAAGTTAAAGTGCACATTCAAAATATTATAGTTCACATGGACACACCACGCACATTATTTTCACAAATTTCACACAGTTGTTTATACCACTAACAGTTGTTTGTTGTCTCTAACATCAGTACATTTGATAATTCCCATGACACGTTAATGACTTCTGTAAATATGTTTTACGCAATGTATGGCTACTAGACAATGGAAAATCGGATACATTTTGGCAAAAAACATCTAAAGTGAATATTGACGACCACGTTCCAAGAAAGGATACATGCGCAAAACATTGTGCAAAAAATTAAACCAAAATTTCACTTTTCTAACAGTACCAGTAATATTTTGTTGATGGATATTCGAATCTAAATCCGAAATCATACTCTCGGCGTCTACGAAATATATATCGATGATTGCAAGGAATACATAAAATATGTATTCCGTCTATTGTAAATTCCTCGTAATTTTCAATCATCTTTTGTCAGTCTATTCACAAATGGTACTGATTGTGCCATTATTGCAAAAATTCACAGAAAACCAAATAATATGTAAATACACTATACTAACTCTAAAAAAAATACGTATACAGTGCAAAATACGTATGTACACACGTTTACTAGTTAATCACTCACGACACATAAAATTATTTTAAACTCGGCGTTCTACTATTAGACCGTCGCGCGTCGAGCTACTACTAATTCGACGATACTACTAATAACTTTACAATGAAATGATCGCTACGCTATATGGCTAAACTGCATACACGCATACAGGTAATAAATTATAAAAGCGAAATAAATTATAAAAGCTAAATAACGGGAGATGTTCACCATGCAAAGTGTTCGGACTACGGACGACTAAATGAAAGACGAGCCGAGCCTACACTGAAGGCTTTCACTGATAGATGTCTGTTCGTCCATATGCTGGGTCTAGTTGGTCTGTGGTTTTCATCCAAGTTTGAGCTGCTAAAAGTGTATGGAAATCCAAGTGGCCAACTCTGATCTCCTATGAACTATATAATACTGATTCTAAAATAGTACAACACATACTTGAATACAGTGGCGGTGCGTGATATTTCAGTTAGCCATATCTAGAAAACGACGCATGGGACCCACTTCACTTTTTAGGTGATGACTATACATGATGAAGAGTGTAGGTGATAACTACTCTTACAGAAAGGATTTATAGTGAAAAAATCGTCAGCAAAGTTTGCGAAAAAATTTTCAAAAAACACTGGAGCACTCCCTGGGTTCTCAGTAAGCTCTGTGGGATATTTGCAGTATATTTTTTTTCATAATCTAGAAACAAATATAAGGAGACGTTTTTCGATTTGTTGCAAAAATTTTTTTTTCAAAAAGTTATGGCCATTTTAATTTTAATTTTATAGGAACATTTTGTTTCCCAAAATTGAAATGGCCATAACTTTTTGAAACAAAAATATTTTGTAACAAATCGAAAAACGTCTCCTTATATTTGTTTCTAGATTATGAAAAAAAATATACTGCAAATATTCGACAGAGCGTTACTGAGAACCCAGGGAGTGCTCCAGTGTTTTTGAAAATTTTTTCGCAAACTTTGCTGACGATTTTGTCACTATAAATCCTTTCTGTAAGAGGTGTATAGTCATCACCTAAAAAAGTGAAGTGGGTCCCATGCGTCGTTTTCAAGATATGGCTAACTGAAATATCACGCACCGCCACTGCTTGAATATAATCGCGTTTCGGTAGAAAGCTCCTTTTCGGTTTTAATAGCAATATCATTTATTTCTAAAGAAATAAAAATCATATTATACGATTTTAGAATCAGTATTAGATAGGCAATTTTTGAGAAAGTTGGCTACTCTAGTCTCCCATATATGTTTTAATATCACAACCCTCAAACTTGCATGAAAATTCAGGGCAAAATTAAATTTGAAATTTACACGAAAGTCCATTTTTTGAACAAGTTTAAGGTTCCCCATTACTCCAGGCAAAAAGGGGTTTTAGCAAAAAAAAATGCCAACCGGGATTTTTCAACGGGAATGCGTACCTCTCAATACGTGTAACTATTGTACCTAAATTCCAACAGCTGAAAATTGGTGCGTCAATATTTAATTAACAAGTGAAGTTAGGAAAAAATGACTTTTTGACTTATATAAATGTTTCCTTGAATTTTACAAATATACGTCCGTGGAAGTTGTAAGTATTAAAAAATATCTACAAAATGAGCCCAACCGAATGAAAATCGAATAATTAGTTTTTTAACAAAATGCAAAAAACTGCTAAAAAAACGTAGACATAGTAAACTGAGAGATTATAGGTTTTGCCGTGTACAATAAGTGTTTTTTTAACGTTTCCTTGCATAATAATTGTTGCAAAAAAGCATTTGTTTATAAAAAAGGCACTTTGTTGAACATTAATTTCTACAGCTAAGGGATGTCGCAGCGTAACGGGGGTTATACTTTCAACTCTCATTTATAGTATATCGATATTTACGACGTGGATGTCGCAAAATACAAATAGCAATAATTGGGCAAAAATACGTGCGAAAGACAGTAAAGTTAAAAGAGGCGTATTTTATGGACTGAAACGTTTTTTTTTGCAAAACTAATGCGATATTCCAATTTTATCTCGTCGAGCTTACCCCATATCGATTGGTTATAACTTTTTGCACGTCCACAGAAACCGAGATATCAATGAATTTGCGAGCGCGCGCGGTTTTGATCGTCCGAGTTCAGTTTTCCGGGCGCCCGCTGGCACTCATCCACACTGAAATTGAACTCATGAGGTTCAAAACCGCGCGCGCTCGCAAAATCATTGATATCTCGGCTTCCTGTGGACGTGCAAACAGTTATATAACCAATCGATTTGGGGTAGCTCGACGAGATAAATCGGAATATCGCATTAGTTTTGCAAAAAAAAAAACATTTCAGTCCATAAAATATGCCTCTTTTAAGTTTCCTGTCTTTCGCACGTATTTTTGCCCAATTATTGTTATTTGTATTTAGCGACGTCCACGTTGCAAAAATCGATATAGTATAAATGAGAGATTGAAAGTATAATTCTTTAGAAAGAAAATAAGCCTAACCCCGTTAAACTACGACGTCCCTTAGCTGTAGAAATTAATGTTCAACAAAGTGCCTTTATTTATAAACAAATGCTTTTTCGCAACAATTATGCAAGGAAACATTCCAAAAAAAACACTTATTGTACACGGTAAAACCTATGATCTATCAAAGTTTACTATGTCTACGTTCATTATTGTTCAAGGACGTATATTTCAAGGGCCAGTATTTTTCTTTTGAGGGGGGGGCGTCCAATGCAGATTAAACAAAAAAGCAAAAAATCCCCCGACTATTTTGGTTTTTACTTGACCATTTGGGGGGATTTGCCCCCATCGCCCTTGGCTAGGCCCTTGTTATTGTTAATGTTAAAAAGTAATAAAAAAATAGCGTTTTTAGCAGTTTTTTGCATTTTGTTAAAAAACTAATTATTCGATTTTCATACGGTTGGGCTCATTTTGTAAACATTTTTAATACCTACAACTTCTTCCACGAACGTATATTTGTAAAATCCATGGATAAATTTATATGTCAAAAAGTCATTTTTCCTAATTTCACTTGTTAATTGACGCACTACTTTTCAGCTGTTGGAATTTATGTAGGTACAATAGTTACGTGTATTGGGAGGTACCCATTCCCGTTGAAAAATCCTGGTTGGCATTTTTTTAAACATACCTTTTTCAAGCTCTTTTGCCTGGAGTACATCAACAGTTAAAGGATTGTCCATTACTTACCGGACACTCCGGTAGGAAGAACCTGCTTTCAATAAATAAGTCACATGGTTAAATATTTTATTTTACTTACAACCGATTTATTTAGAAGGGTTTATTAAATAGGTATGAATATTAGTTTAATATAAGAAAGGTTTTATAAAATTGAAATTAAAATCATTGAAAATTGACTTTAAAACAGCCAGAGTTAAAAAAATATAGATAAAGTAGGTACATACATAATATGTATTATGAGGAATTTTGTGAAATGACTACATACACCTACCCAACGTTAATATATTTAAAATGTATTCATAAATTAGTTATATTTACCATATCAATTATTTGTTTTAATTTCTTACGTATATTACCAATTTGCCACCTTACCGATTGTATCTACATATCTAGATACATACATATGTATGTATGTACGGATCTAGACGTAATATCTGTTATCCATATTGAAAATTACACATGCAATTCGTAAATGAGAGTATAAATAAAGCAGCTAAAATGTGGGCCAATCGTTTGTAAATAAGCCAACCACCATAACCATCGCTAGTGCAAATTAATATTCAAAAAAAAGTCAAAGCTTCATTTGTTTTCAATCTGTAATAATCGCATTGGCGGGCAGCATATATCTCTAGTCGTGACTTGGTGGAGAGCCTTCCAACCAATATCGGGTGCCCCTTATGTCATGGCCAGCGAATAGTATGCCGCCGTCATGACATAAGGTCTAAAAATAGCCGGTTTATAATGAAAACCGCACATGGAACTGTATAACGTTTGAGTTCAGCACAGAGCGCGGGCGGAGATACAACGTGAGAGGCATTTTATGCGATGTTTATCAATTACGAGACGGATTTTATGAAATTGTGTTCGGCTGATAATGTGCCTAAGTGTCAAAAACTGATAGTTCGTGAAAAAATACAAACTCTTTCAAAGTGGTCCTAATTTTGATTGTCGCAGGTGGTTTTTTGCGAGGTAAATATTTATATTTACCCTCTCTGCCTACGCTATCATGCTCGTACACCGCTTTTATGCAATATACCCATTATGCATGCTTTGTTAATTTTTGAATTTTCACCTGACGCTCATCCTGCTAATTCATAATTTTTATATAAATATCCTGGTTGATTTTTTTTGTTATATGTAGATCATCATACTGAATATGTTTATATCTTTCATTAGTTTCTCTAACAAAATGTTGCGATTTATTGAAGTATATCTATATACTGTGAAGCTTGTTTTTCTGCTTAAATACCCGCTTTTTTTCTACTTAATAACTTACTTAAGTACCTTCTCTAGTTTCTGTAAGCATACATAAGTATACTACAGTATGCAACGAGATATTCACATATTGTTGGTAGTTTTAGTAGGTAAGCTATTCATTATTTGGAATTAGTCGTAGACATACCTATTACTTTCCAAGTAGGTACCCTTTTCTTATCCATGTCGAGTATTTCTTCCTTATAAATTTACTTAATAAGTAAACTCTTATTCTTACATTTTATCTACTAAAAAGGCATATGAAAGCTTAGATGCAAGCGAAAAGTAACATAAGTACCTACCATAAAGTGTTAATACACTACTAGCAGGTATTGTATTATTTTATTAAAAATTCAACCTGCTTAGGGGTGACCGGGGCATATACAGCCTTGGCCAAATGTATAGCTCCCTCTAATAGATTTCGATATTCAAATAATAATACGTGATATTTCAAAACATATTGGATATAATATGTATCTAAATAATTAAACACACACTTTTATTTTCGTTTTCAATATCAGGTAGGCTCCCTTTTCGTACAAATATTGGTCAAAAAACGTTATTGGACCACTGCCTAATTCCTACTATCTTGTGGTGAGCGTTTGAAATGGGTGAAAATGACAGGATTCTTACTGAACTTTGACACTTAATCACTTTTGATGTCTAATTGTCGATTTTTTTATCGTGTTTTTCTCGAAACCGGGAGAACCAAACGAAAATACTGTCGCCGTATTTTCTAAATAATTCGGACAATTTTGAAAGTAGAAAATCGGGCGAGGTGTCAAATTGACATGAAAAAATATCAGGAATTCGACCACGGATGTGAGAAGACTCAATAGAGCGAGCATGTGGATTCAGGCGACCTCTGTTTAACGGCGACCATCGATCCTTTTTGAACACACTGTAAAACGAGATGTAAGATGTTCCGGTTAGTGCAGGGGTCAGCAAAAATGGGAAATTGTCCTAATTTTCCTCGACTGCCCTCGATGAAATCCCCCCAATGCAAAAACCTATAGAAGGTTTTTTTTCGATTTTTAGGAGACTCTATTCGATCTCCTATGTTTGCGTTGCGAAGTAACTCTACACGTTATCGTTCTGTTTGTGTATGAACAAGTTTCAACAAACTTTTTAGTCATCCTTTACAGCAATTGGGTTAATTTTAATAAAGTTGCGTTTATCTAAACATATCACTATCACAAATATTATCACCACTAGCACTGGCATTAGACTAAGTCTAATTAAAGGAACTACAAAATTCGCACTTATAGGTACATAAGTAATAATTACTTTACATCCCCTTCAAAGTCGCACCAGTTATTTATATAATTTTTTAAATAAGCCGGCAATAGAAGAATAAACAAGTGCAAACTTATTTAAGGGTTGGTTCGGGTGATACCACAAAATACGAGGATGCCAAATGCTTTTGGCCAAGGCTGTAAATTTAGTTATTGACGCTGGTGCAGGGATGTTCATTTAGAGCCATGGATAATTGAGGGGTATAGATGCAAAACTCACATTATCCACTTTTTAAAATTTTTCAGGAAGAAGGAATAACTGATTTCTCACTTTAAGTGACTTAAGGCACTGATTTTTTTTTTTTGGTATTTGTATTAGAACTTTAAATTTGCTTATCAATTGGTGAAATAACAGCACAACAATATTTGACTCCAAGAAAGTGAATTAAAATTTGGATAATGTGAGTTTTGATACAACTTTTTGGATAATGGTTGTCTTGCTCCAAATTATTCGACATAATATTGTTTTTTACACTGAAATTCATGAAGTTAAGCTAAGAAAGGGAACTTGGAAACAAACTCAATGATATATCAATAAAAATTTTATGTAATATGGTAGTTCATAATCAAAATAAAAAACTGCACAAAATACTTAGAATACGGTTTTATTATCATCATTGACTGATGAAGTGAAATATTTTTATAATGAACCTAAAATTGCAAAGTACAAAAAATGTTGACGTTCTAACATTCTCACATTCTCCTAAGGAGAATGTGAGTTTTGAAACAATTCACAGATTCCACAATTTAAAATAAATACGAAAATGTGAGTTTTATACCACTTTTAAGATTTAAAATGGTGTAGTTCAACACGATGAACAAGATAGCGCCACTAACTCTATTTCGAAAAATTATGGATAATGTGAGTTTTGCATCTGTACCCCTCAATTCACGGGCATCATTAAGTTTTACGATTAGTAGAATCTGCACTGTCTTCCATCGTGCTCTATTTAATATGTATATAGGTAACTCTTTACATACGTACATATAGGTAACTACTTCCCCTGTAGGTACATATCGCGTTTTTAAATCATGCCTATTTACTTACTAATTACATAAACTAGGTACACTTGATCAGTTCGTTACTGTACTTAATAGTACTGTAATACTTAAACTTAAAACTGTAATACTACAACTCTAAAATGTAATAGTACTTAATAGTATTGTTATAATACTATTAACAAACGTTGTATAAATGTATTAAATATATGAATTCAAGTTTAATAATAATAATGGGTACAAAATAATGGCACGAAAAACTTAAAAACCGTGTTGCGTGTTACGACCCGTAATAACCCCCAAGTATTTTTTTTTTCAAATAGCACCCGTTATCACTAAAACCCAAAATTTCCAAGTACAGTAATATAACATAAGCGGTATTTAAACATCTTTTAGGGATTACATCTAAGTTACATTGCAAGGTACTGGACACATTTATACAACCACCGTAAGTACAAAGTTTGATAACAAAAGTAAGACAGACAACAAAAAAGCAATGCTCCAATGTGACAGTTTTGACAAAACCACAAATTGAGCTCAGTTCTTGGATGTTCATCTGTAAAACCGGCATAGTGACTTCAGTTTTTTTGGTGCTCAAAAAATGTTTTCTACGGTACATGTTGAGTGCCTATTCTTTTTTTTGCTTTTCAATACATTATTTTAAAATACTAGGGCCATATCCATAAAAGAATATAGAACAAGAATGAATTTAGATTTTTATATCACTCTTACTTACATACGACCAATTTATGTGAGATTGGAGGCCGCCATTTCGTCATATGTAGGTTGTTGCCATTGAGGATGTAGGTCTTTTTAAACGTGGTTTCCTCAAAACAACATATGTATTTTGAACTGATGGCCATTATTTACTTGCTCGATAGGTAGTCGATGGGACTGAAATGTTGCACATACATATCTTCAGCACATATGTGGCTATTGTCTAAACAACGCTTGGGTCATAATCACCATAAAACAACCTTCCTTTGAAACCGGAATGCCGTTATTTGTATATATTGTTTAATAAAAAAATATTGAGAAGAACTATCTGACTATGTACTAGGAAAAACCGAATCCCGAAACTCATCAAACATGTACATACTTAAGGTGGAATTCATAGTCGTCACTTAAAATTTAACACTCAAATCCCTATATCGGCCAATACGAAGCTCAAATTGTCTCCCTTGTGTGTTTCTTATTTTTAAGTGCCGACTTTGAATTCGGCCCTTAATTGGTTGGGCAGTTCCAGATGCAGTGCACTGCGATGAGGACGGTGTTTGTATAGTACAGGGTTGCCTATCTTTCTGACGCATTTGAATTTAACCATATTTAGTCTGTCCTATTAATTTAGATGCAGATTGTACATATTATGTATGTATGTAAGGTACATATGTCCTATTAAGAATTGCGTGCATAATTTAAAAAACACAATGACTATATTATTTTTTATTGTGCTTATCGACAATATGAATACATTAGCGACCCGCCCCGGCTTCGCACGGAAAAAAATGTGTTTATTTACGACATCACATTAGAAACCTCTAAAATTATGAGTGTTTCTCTACTATATTATGCATGTATTATACATATAAACCTTCCTCTTGAATCACTCTATCTATTAAAAAAAAACGCATCAAAATCCGTTGCGTAGTTTTAAAGATCTAAGCATACGTAGGGACAGACAGACAGCGGGAAGCGACTTTGTTTTATACTATGTTATGATGTTAAAAACAATAAAAACAATTAATTCGTAAGAAAGTTTAAAATTTTTGGGATTTATTCATTTCTAGTAATGTGTACATTTTTCGCGGTTAGTGATCACCTGATCACTTCTATCTGATTGAGAATTGATTAGTATGTACCTATCCAACTATCCTAATGCAACATGTTGCATTATTTTGCTTTAAGTAACTCGAAGGCAATTTTCAAAGGTTTTCTTATTTACAAATTTTCGATTTTCGGGAAAAATTTGGCTAGCTAACTATAACCAACGTTTTTATTAATAGAAGTCCTGAGGCCAATCTTATGTCAATATTGAACCCATGCGATTTGTCAACTTTTTTACCTTTGTAAATGTATGGAACTACGTTTTATCCGGAACGTATGTTTTCAAACAAATGACATTATGCTTCGTGGATGTAGCTTTGTTGAAACTAGCTTTCTTCTTAAGTTGGATGTGTTCTGTATCCAGTGCCATCGTCAGTATCATCTGTATCATCCAAAGCATGTTAAAATGTCTAATGTATCTTATTAATGTAGTCGTTCGCGCGGAGTTAGATATTCCTCAAATAATCTCGTTTTTTTTTTTATTGTTGCCAATGCTCTTCTGCCCTACTACTACATCTTTTGGATGTAGTAGTAATTATTTAGGCAGTGGTTTTTGTCGCGAAATATACCAGACATTTGATGTTGAAATTAAAAGGAACATGTACCCAGACTCAGAGAAAATTCAGTCAGATAATTCCAGGCATAATTCGTTCAGTGGTATTTGGATAATGAATAGTGAGTGACAACTGGCACGCGATATTTTGGGCTGTATCAGAACGTCAAAGAAACCTTGATAATGTCAGTTAACAATAGAATAGGTACTTATTTGCATTAAAACGAAAATAAATGCAATTTTAATGGCTGAACAAGGCCAGACTTTATGGCGATAACGTGGATAACTTTGCGTTGTAGCTTTAGCTTGCACAAATAATTAAGAAGTTTTACGCTTAATAACTTGAAAGTTTATATATAGTCAAAATCTGTAAAGTCTTGACAATATGCTTAGCTTCCTTGAAATAATCGTGCAACTGTTATTTACAGTTATTTTACTTCCATCCAAATTAGGTACCTATGTATATCAGGTACGTAATTTAAAAATTTCAAAAGCTAATCTCGATATGATTTTATGTTTTGTTAAATCATAAATCGAGTTGAGGACGAATTTAATTCACATAATTTGTTCGCGTTTTAGAGTATGCGTAATATGGCAACTTTAAACTGCGAGTTTTATAAATACCAAAGAATATGGCGGAGATAATAATATGGGTACACAGATTATATAACATGATCAGGTAGTCACCACAGATGTCAAATTCCTCTGCCAATGTTGCAACCATTAAAATATAAATGTTGGGTAGTTTTTAATTAGGGTCCTATTTGCTGCATATATAAAAATTAACAAATTCACAGAATGACAATTGCCAGGATTCCGCCAAGTCGCAACAGAGTCGGACTCACGTCACTATTTTTACAAGGCGATAGTTCACAGAAAATACATCATACTACAATAACGAATACTCGAATAAACATACTTAGGAGGCTAACTATTACATGACGGGGCCGTACTATAACGCCAGTGTCGCAAAAAAAATAAGGAACACTCAAAAGAACTTACCAAGAAAAAGAGGTGTAACGTTTGAACAATTTGAAGTAATCAAATAATTTTTTTAAAAGCACACGGTTCTGTGAACATCTATAGCTAATAGAATTATACTTTGCAAAAAAATTGCAGAGAAGCTTGCAAGAAATTATAATGTAATGCGAAAGTTAGGAAGTGGAACAGCACTATCTATTTAATATACATATGAAAATGTAAGTGTGACAGGCATTATATGAGAAAACGCCACATCAAAAACCCACAATAAGCGCTAAGAAAGAATGTACTTATACTCAGAAAGGTTTTAAACTTTATTGTAACTAACATTTGCTCCATTTTCCTTATTTTTAATTACACTTAATAGACGATACTATATATTGAGTTAGCGTTGCATTAGAGAAGTTGTCCCACGCATTGATGATACAATCGTTCAGTTCCTGGATACTGGCAATTTGTGGTTTCTCCGATAGTACACAGTCGTTGCTGGAATCTCACACTGGCTTTCTATACACTGTAACATGTTGGAACTTGAAGCCGACGATATTACTTAGAAATCGTATCCTTGAAACTAGATTTTTGTGGAAGCCGCAATATGAACAGGGACATCGTTCTGATGAAAAAACATTCATAAAATAAGACGACAAGTACAATATGCTATTCCAGAATGTTATAGTGAGCAACAGCATATGAGGGCGTCCAGAAAATTCTCACAACATTGCCTCAAACTGTTTGAGAAACGATGGTGGAGGATAGCTGCTTCTTGTTCGTTTTCCTAAAACGAACCATACTGGTTCGATTATATTGACATCGGATAATTGCGTAGGAGAGGAAATGTGCTAAAGTTCGTCGTCGTGTTCCTCAATCCAGGTCTGTACACAGATAGTTGTGTGAATAAGTGCCTTGTCCCCTTGAAGAATTGCGTTATTATCCAGAAACAGAACCTGGAACATATGATACACTTGGTTTCCAAATAGTTCTACATAATAGCCTGCTGTAATTCTGCCACTTAGAATAACAATGAGACCAAAGGAATACAAATGTATTTTAAAATATAATAATGCTGCCCAAATTATGACCGTACCACGTGGTATAATCCAGACAAGATATTACTATTTATTCTTTAGTGTTTCCGTCGTTTTGTCCAACCTCTGTATGTTTGTTGAGGCTATCTAGAAGTGAGATGCATTATTTTTTTTTCTTTTATTAGTTTTTTCTTTTACTTAGATGTTATGTTATTTTGTATATGTATGCGCAACAGCACCATTAGTAAGATTATTCTTTGTGAAAATAAAATGTATCTAAAGCACATATCACTTTTCTTGCACAGAAAAAAATATAATTAGTATATAATTGTTCATTGTGTTTTTTTCCAGTTTTTTTTTTATTAATTGGATATAGTAAAGTTATAAATACACGAAAATTGAAAAATACTCGTAGTTGCCTATCTTTTTTTGAAAACTATGACTACAAGGTAGGTCATATAGTCCCTGTTTTTTTCTTTAGATTTTTTATCATTTCTGAAATCTCGCTGTTTCAGACAATATTTTAGGCAATATATCGTTCATTCGTTACAACTGAAAAAAATGTGTTTTTAGAGAAGGAGCAATTTAACATTTTTTAGTAGATAATTGCATAATCATGTAGTAATATCATTTAGTTATAAATCAACTCAAATTCATAATTTCTATTCGTTATTAATACTAAAACATATTTGATCATATGTATATTTTGGTTTTAAGTGGCTTTAAGTGTTTTTTAAGTTTAAGATTAAGTTAAGATTTTTTTTCCAAAAAAAAAAAGAATACATATAACTCTTTTGAACCAAAAAGTTAAATCTTTGAGAATCATTATTTACTTATAACTTCTTACTACGGAACTAGATTACACTTTTTGGGCTTACTCAACGTTTCGTTTTGACATTTTAATAAAATAGATTATACAAAAAGAGACAAACTGCACAGGAACGGAAAACGCAGATGTAACCGTTTTGAAATAAAATTAGAATAGGTTTTGGACATAATAGATAACTAACTTTGTCTTTGGGGTAGCAAAAAATGAAAAATAATGTATTTGTTTATTTTTATAGTAGATCATAAAATACCATAAAAAAAAACAATTGACATATTGAACCTTAACTTGGACATAATAGATAATTAACTTTGTCTTTGGGGTAGCAAAAAATGAAAAATAATGTA
The DNA here is from genome assembly GCA_029963805.1 of Aromia moschata. Taxonomy (NCBI): domain Eukaryota; kingdom Metazoa; phylum Arthropoda; class Insecta; order Coleoptera; family Cerambycidae; genus Aromia; species Aromia moschata. The sequence goes on from JAPWTK010000255.1 coordinate 386,113, forward strand.
TTTGTTTATTTATATAGTAGATCATAAAAATACCATAAAAAAAACAATTGACATATTGAACCTTAACTTTAACGAAATCCAAATATAACTTTTTATACACGAGCTCTCACTGCTTAGCTCGTGGCAAAATGAAATGGAACGCTATTCTTGGGAATATTTTGAGAATTTTGCACATATCACTGTGTACCTTGCTGCCTTCTTTTGATCAAAAGTCGAGATTTACGTGTGACTTATTTTTTTTTTTAGAAACTTTCTTTAGTGGTAACATGAAAGAAACTGAAAAAATGAACTTTTTTTGGTATGTAACTAACCCCTTTTTTCTGAATGAACGATATATTTTTTTAAATATCACCGAAATGATACTTTTAATCGCCTGCGAGGCTGTGGAAATAAAATTAATGTGATAAAAATATATTCGCCTTTCTTTTAATTATTATTTTATTGCAACACTTTTTGCAACAAAAGGGCACAATGAAGTTTTTTTTCATTTGGACAGAGCCTTTGGACAGATACAGAACTCGCGCCTATCAATATTGAACGTACATTTCTATTGTAAATAAAAATAAGAACATTTTAATGTGGAATCATTCGTCATACACCTACGCATTGCCTTGAAATTAAAGAGTACGCATAACTGACATTTGGTAAATTGAACACGTTACAAAATGAGTAAACGTACATATGTATTATATTTCTGACTTAAATGCCTACCAACATCAGCATCAATAGCGCAAGCAAGGAGTATAAAAAACTTGTGTAGCTCCTAATCACCATGGAAGTGTTTACATGTATTAAAAAAATACGCGAGCAGGTATCTGTAATGTATAAATTACAATTATAAATACAAATGTATGTAAGTACTACGTATTTTAGTGAGTTCAGACACATACATACATACATATACAAGTACATATACTTCATACAAACTAAAAACCAATGCACGTCATCAAACACGTGTTTAAGTTATAGAGCGCACTGATACCAGATTGTTATAAAATTATTCAGTATTTAGAAATAATTTTGACTAGCATAGGGATGGATGTTTGTCTTATGTTTGTTTATCGTTATATAACTTTGCCGATTATTGTTTCAATATTGTTTCAATATTAAAAAGAGAAATAATTTTAGAAAATTATGTATTATAAAAGGTACATGGTTAGTACATAAATATGCAAGTACAAAAAAGAGCAGGAAAAATTGTCAGTAAAAGTTAGTAAAGATGTTTTTTTATGTTTTTATTTTGAAATTATATAATTATATAATCAATTATAAATGTTACGAATAGTACTTGTATTTAGTGCTACAGTATTTGGAACCCTCTTGGTAGCATTACGCTTTCTAGGTGATTTTAAAAGTTCATTGTTGTTTGTTTTTTTGTGACATAGAATTAACCATAGAAACATTCAAGTTTAGGGTTGCTGCTACACGCTAAAACAATACATTGGACTGTAGTTTTAATTAATATTTTAATATTATATTTCAATTACCTCTCTAACAGCTGATTGAAAACACTTTGATTATTCTGATAATAACAGTTTTTCAATGCATGGTAGAAGTTTGAAACTCAAAAAAGACACAGACAAATATTAAAATCAATGTAAGGTTCAGATAATATCAAACTGTCAACAAATGTTAAGGAAGACAACACAGCAACTTCGGATCTGCTGCCAACTGCATAACAACGAATATCAAGCGCGAAACTTAAAATTCACTAAAATATTCCATTTTAGTTTTTATTTCAATATAATTGAGTGGTGGTATCACTGCACACATTTAATAGTGTCATCGGTGACGCATCGGTTTTTATTTTGTACAAAGTACATATATTATTTCTAATGTATGGTTGTAATCATTCTAGAGGTTCTATATCTGACCTGTTTTAGATAATTGGTTTATTGATGGTTCTTATGACTGTTTTTTATACACCAATTTTTCTCACAATAAACTGTACAAGTTGACCTTCAATTTATTGGAATACGTGTAAAACAGAAATTGCGCCCGAATTTAGAATTTAGAACTTGCTCTAATTTCTTGGCCAATTTTAGGGATATTTAGTAACTTTTCACGGCACAAATCTAGATTATGGGAAACAAGATTTTGATAACATTTTCAGTTTTTTAGACTAATTCAAAGGTGCTGAACACGATGCAGTTGGTTCCGTATTACGACGACGCTTCGTTTTCGAGATACATGGCGTGTTTTTCGGGGTCAAAGGTTAAAATTTGGGAAAACCGGTTTTTAACCCACGTGTAGTATAATATCTGCAACGTGGTCCAGTTGTTTACAAACATGTCACGTATATGATTGGCTAAATTTGCCACATAATGAGAGCCAGGCCATTGAGTTTTGCACGAAAGGGGAACTTTTCCCTGCTGAGAAAAATAGCTCTCAGTGTCGAAAACGACCTTCTCGAGCTGTTCTTAACATCATTAAGAAATCTTATCCTCTTAATTATATTATTTTAGGTTGAAATTTGAATTGAAACTTTTTTTAGTTTGGGTTAGGTTAGGTTAAGTTACGTCAATGGCTTAGGTTATGTTGAGACGCACTTTGCCCCGCAAAAACCAGTTTTTGCGGGGCTCCGTAGCCTATAAAAACCTGAAATATCCCTTCCCTACGAAAATATCCCTACTATATCGAAAATGAAGCGTCATCGTAACACGGGACCAACTGCATCGTGTTCAGCACCTCCCAATTAGGCTGGATTAACTAAAATTTTGTCAAAACTGTGTTTCCCATAATATAGACTGGTACCCTTAGATTTAATAATTGAGAGTTGGCAATATTGAAATTGGCCAATAAATTGTTACAAATATTGCAAAGTGTAAACAAGTTTTCAATAAATTGGACAATTTATTGAAAAATAAATTCTTTATAACCAATTCTTTTTTTAAACATAAGAAATGTACATCAAAAACCGGGTTACACTCTTAATTGGATTTTGTCGTGATATATTGCATTCAGATCTGTAGTACAGCTAAGATTTACAACGAAAATATCGAGGTAAATGTATTTTCGTAATTAATATTTCTAATAAATCCAACGTGTCCTTAGGGAAAAGAGTGTGTCAATTCAAAGAGTTCAGGAGTGTGTCATTTGTTGTGTGTAAATATATGTTTGTAAAGAATAACCATTAGTTAAAGTAGTTATTTTTTATAATAGTAAATATTTTTTTAAAACGATGCCTGAAGAGAAAAGCCTTATTTACATTACAATACATTTACAAGCCTTACATTCTTGCAACTTCTAGATTCAATACATATATTCATACTAAATAAAATTTTAGAAATATGTTTTGGCTTTTCTTTAATAGATGTATTTATATGTAAAATTTCTATCACCCGTTAATTTTGGAAAGTTTGCAGCTATTTGTACCAGATCTATATACGGTGAATGATAGAAAGCATGACGTACAATGAGTACAAAAATTACATAGTTACCACAAAATTATTCGTACCCTTTTTTTATTAATAGAAAATACAATTTAATATTTTGTAGGTCCACGGCGTGCAGCAATTATGGCAATTAAATTATTCATTATGTTTTGAATGATGACAAGGGACATATAATTGTAAATCTCTAAGATTTTTTCTTTTACCATGTGTTTACGTGAAATAGAATATTTGGTAGTCGTGATTCCGTTTCAGACCATAAATGTTTAATGGGGTAGACGTGGAACTTTGAGGTGGCATACGCAGCTGATGAGGACTGTTTGTTATTGTCATTGTTCAATGGCTGGCCCGATGTTTCGGATCATCGTGAGGTTGAAAATAAAGTAGTTTCTTTATAGGAGTAATTTTGCGACGTTTGGTGTGAGATTTTCCCGTAAAATCATACTATTCCTTGCCATACAAGCCCAAATCAACGAACCGCTACCGTGATTGACAGTTCGTTTTAAGTTTTTCATTTTCAGTTCAGTATTTTTCATTCGGCACACAAAACGTCTATCATCGGAATTTATCTCAAACTTTTCTTATTCTATTAAGAAGCTCGTTTTATCCTTCTAGCTAGCAGGTAAACACGAAAAGGTCTGTTAACTAAACTAACTAAAAACCGATTTTTGGACGAATACTACATGTTTTTATCTAAGGTCTCGAACTTAAAATGGATATACATATGCACATATTTCATTCAGTGATGTGTGCATCATTTGATACGGCAAGATGTGATAAATGCTAAAAATAACAATATATGTACATAACATAGTAACGTATAGTAAGATGCAAATGTAGTGATTAATAATTCTTGGTATTTATAATAGGCTCCTATGCACGTTACGTCATTATGAATGAGAAAAAAATATATGTGGTTTAGCGTCAAGCGGTCTGCCAAAACATTTCCTGGTTGTATACAGGACGTTTTCAAAACAACCACCAGCGAAGCTATTTGTTTATATACACATATATATTTGTGGATTATCTCCAGTTTGTGAGTGAATGTATTTAGGTGGGTGGAAGCGTGTGTGTATTTACTTTTCGTAACATTTTCCTGTACGATTGTTTTAACAAATAACTGAATTACAGTGTTTTAATTACCAAGGACGCATTAACTACTTTAGATATAGAGGTGATGTAAAAAAATCATAATATTTGTATATGCCACATTTTTTGATATTTTTGAAAAACTATTTTGTTTTTTAAATTAATGAATTGGTAAATAGGTACTAAACATTTTTTTTTATATTTTGATATATGGTGACCCATATTTATATATTTTCTCTAACACTATAGTATAAATATGTGAATGGCTTTCAGAAGATCCTTTTTCTTGTGGAAAGCTGTTAATAGGTAATGCATGTAACGTGCACTTACGAGGATTACTTCAAATTCGAGAACAAACGGCAAATATGAGCCATACTTTCATTGCCAAAACGTACTTTGAACTTTTTGTTTGTGCAAAACGTCTTAGCAACATTTTTTATATAAAAAAATTATATAATCGCGTCATCTTTAATCGAAATGCCAAAAATTAAAATGTGGCGAATAGCAAATTTCATAAAGAATCCAATTATGTGAGAAAATATTCAGGATACTTACTCCATTTACAAATTTCGTTGCATCTCCTGTAATGTCCGGGAAGTGTCCAAATCTCCGAAAAAATCGGAATTAATTTTCAGAATGCCAAAGATGACCTGTCTTTATACAGAGCAAACGAAATTAAATTTATAATCGACTACTATTTAAATGTAATACTTTAATAATAATTGAAAGAAGCAATACGGAGTATTATTGAGAATGATATATATGGATTATACTTTACATTTTATTTTTTGCCTCCTTACTCTCTGCTCACTGTGTATTACAACTTACCTAAAATAAATGAAGACATGCATATGAAACGTAGTTCACCCTAATTTTATGAGATAATTTTCGTTCTCTTTTCATGTGCCCGCATGATGTTAATTTATGTCTACCGTTAAAACTGTCACATTTTATTATGATTGAACGTTTTTTTTTTTTCATTTAGTAGAGCGCTATAGTTTATAGTGCGTTTATTTTTATAGGAGAATAATTTACGAGGAATACAAAAATTGAGTTGGCGTGATTCCTAGTTATAAAGCATCTATGGTTTTACGGCCTCCATAATATTGACATTAAGGAATCGAATGTATACCTAGGTTCATTAAGTGAGGTAGACGCAGACGTTGCCGTGCCATTACGCAAATAAGAGCGAACTGTCTCCCCACTCCATTCCTCGACTTGCGCGGTGCGTGGGCTCGGTTCTCATAGAAATAGGGAGGATACAAAATCGTCAACAAACGCGAATCACCCTACCACATAATCACTGGCACGTCCGCTGAGTGGGATGTGCCTGATAGGTGTGGCAATTACCTACATATGTTTTATTATAGTCTTCAGTTGTGTTTTGCTTAATTCCCATCTTCTTGACTGGACACTAATTTCATAACACATACTGCTACCACTGCCACCATACGACCAGTATGAGCCCTAATAACTATATGTTTGGACACACATTTTTTTTAAATTATTCACTGCCAGGCAAAAGTTTACAACCACGCTTTTAAAACCTAAAATATGTAAAATTATAGTCATTCAATTTTTTAATTGAAAATGATAAATACGCCTGGGGAACAAAAAAAACGGTGCAACTTTATGATTCCATGGGCGTGCATATATCTTTTTTTAAATTCGAAAATTGTGAAATACTTTTTTTCATTCAAATCAATATAGGATATTAAAATTAGCCTGCATACAAAACTCTTAATATTTGTAATATAATTTGCTGTAAATAATGCTCATTTAGCCAGACAATCTCAAAAAATTGTCTGTGTTAATAAACCTAGCTGAAATACACGTCACTGGCGCCTTAAACACGTAGAATTTCTAGTCGTAAATCATTTTAACGACGTAAAAATTTTATGGCACAGTGGACCGAATAAATATTTGGCATGTATTACATATAAAGCAATCCAATAGTATAATGGTCGGCATTCGCTGGTGCATTCGCGGCATCGCGTTGCCGGCTCTTCAAAATTTTCTTAAATATAGTAACATACATAAAGTTGTTTTAATTTATAATTATTTTTTCCAGCAATTTTAAACGCTTTATTTTAATGCTAACTAATAAATTTATATCTATGTATTTTTTTTTAAATATTTCCAAACTAGCTTTCTAAGAACGTCACGAACTAACACTTACTGAAGTATGAGGTATACTTGTATAGTGAGCTTAGCAATTTTAGAAAATATATCTGACAACCTTGCTTTTTTTCTACCTATTTTCAATTTAGAATGGAAATACAGTACATACACTTGCAAGATAATATTATGCTGAAAATTATTATTAGCTTGGGTTTGTTATGAATTTATGGCCAAAAATATAAAAACCTGCCAAAAATGCTGACAACTAAATGGTCGGAAAATCGAGAAACCTGCCCAAAAAAATAAGTAAAATGAAAATAATAGTTGTTGTCGCGGTAACCATTAATTTCACAATTAGATGTGTCAGTCACAGGTGATTTCTGGTAGTTTTTGCGAATATTAGTTATTTTTACATAAAAATGGGCCGTGGACATGCGACTGATCAAAAATTGCGGCAGCTCATTGTAAAAAAATACTGCAGTGGCAAAAAAAATCCGCTAAATTGCGGAAGAATAGTGCTTTGGAAAGTGTACTGTTGGGGACATATTAAAGCATTACTGTGAGACTGGAAATTTGGATGTAAAAGGTAAAAATCCTGGAAGACCCAGACCCAGACCCCAGGAGCCAAAGGTTGGTGGTGGAAATTTGCAAAAAAAGTCGACAGAACACCTTAAGGGATATAACAGCGCAATGGAACTCGAAAAAATGTTGCAGAAAATACATTCATTTTTTAGTTAGGGCTCAGTTTTTATAAGGTACCATTACTATTTTATTTTTCAAATTTTTAATTTTTCAATTTTCGTAAATGATCATAGGCTAAAGCAAAGCCTTTATTAACCGAGGCACAAAAAATCGACTGAATCGGGCCAAATCGAAGGTATCGTGGACTATAGAAGACTGGTCAAAAGTAATTTTTAGTGACGAGTCCAAATTTGCTTCTGCGTAGGCGATCATAGAAAAAGAGTAATAAGAACAAAAAGTGAAGCCTTTCATGAGGACTGCCTTAAACGAACCGTATATGAAAATTCCCGAAGGGCTCATGATTTGGGGATGTATGTCCGCTAAAGGTTTGGGACAGTATGAGGTCATAGAGGGTACCGTCAACGCTGACGAATATATGCAAAGACGAATAGCTTATTACCGACTGTTCAGGATACGCACCCAGACAATAATTTCATATTCCAACAAGACGGCGTAGCTTCCCATACGGCAAAAAAGACGAAAAAGTGGTTGGGAGAACAGCATATTAAAGTCCCATCATGGTCATCAAACAGCCCCGACCTTAATGTCATTGAAACAGAGTGGCATAAGATAAAAAGAGTTTTGAGAGATGATCCTCAAAAAATGGTCTCTATTTTAAAGGAAAAAATCGGCGAAATTTGGGACACCTTTTCGCCAGAACTCTGTCGAGGCTTGGTTGAAAGAATTCCTGCAGGAATTCAGGCCGTAATTAAGGCAAAAGGTGACGTAACGCCTTATAAAATTAAAATATTTTTTTCCGAACATTTAGTTGGCAGTTATTTTGTTACATTTTATTTGTTTTGTTAAGTTGTAAGTTAATTTGGTTTTCTGAAAACATTAATTAAAATATACTTTTAAATTCTTTAACTTCTTATGTACTGTCAGCTGCATTAGTCAATTTTTGCTTCATTATACATAAAAAGAGTCTAATACGCGAAAAATGCGTTTTGTCCGAACGTATACATATTTATTAGGGCTCGTATACTGTACCTGCTTATTTATAAAAGTTTGTTAACATAGCATAGCAGTTATCCATGGAAACAACTGAAGTACTAGTTTTAATAAATTAAATCTCAAAAAACAGAGTACGTCCTTAATAGTGTGATATTTGACCTCTACCTCAAAATCTTATAACTAGAGCTCGGAGGCTAATAATAGATGCATACTTTACCAGGGGCGGCTCCAGGATACCACTATCAGCAACGCTACGAAATGGTAAACAGGTCATCAAAAAGAGACTTATTTCTATTCTTAATAGTAAATTTATAACCATATTTAATTGTCAGGCTGTTACATTATGTGACAGCCATTATTTATTTCACAATTATTGTGATAGTCACTTGTCAAACGATTGACAACAATAGAGTTTCGCTACGAGCTTCGACATAACCGTTATTTCCATCTCTATCGTTCATAGCCACACTTGATGACTTTTTTTGGATGACTCGTTATAATATTCCAGTCGTGTTAAGACCGGTCCAGAAATCTATTATTAACCTACTGGCTCTACTTATAACAACCAAATTCATAATATCATTACATAGGTACAGTGTGAGTGTGGCCTGTTTAAAACATGGACATCATTCTAAAACATTTATTTATTACTCGACTTTCACTGGATTTATTTTAAATGTAATGTACTGTGTAAAAGAACTGGATCATATGACATAATGACACAGTTGACTCAAAATCCAATTCGTACTGTGACTTTTTTTTATGGCTGAAACGTATGAATTCATTAGCGATTTTTATAAAAAAAATCTGAATACAGCATTAAAATTCGCATCTTCTAAAATGGGTATGTTGTGATGATTGATTGAAAAAATGAAAAAATAAATGGAAAGAATCTACTAAATAAAGAACTCCATAGATTATACAGGATCCTACTTTGTTTCCATAACACTAGCACCTTCGCCATAATTTTGTTTGCATATATGAAATATATATGCAAATATTCCAGTTACTCGTTTAATTTGCAATGCTGAAATATTGAGAATAATAATTTCTGAAGAACATTTCAAATAGGGCGCATTTTTAATATAAGAGCGGTTGCAGGCTACTACGTTTATTTACTAGTTTTCTAACCCCATGACGTACTTCGGAGCGAAATGAACACTGCTTAATACACTGGCTCAGAACTTATTTTGCTAAAATTTTTCTAGCTGTTATTTCTCGATGTCACATATTAGAAGTTTGCAATTAAAAATATAGAACACTTATATAATGACCTTTCAAATATTATACATCTAGATCATATAGTCACCCCACTGCGGAGTTAACTGTCTACCCCAATTATAAATATGGAGTTATGAACCTTTTTCAGAGAAAATATATGTACCTATGTACTTTAAACATATTGTGTAATACTGCGATTAAATATTTACACTGAATACTGTAGACGATTGTATGTAATTCCTTTTACAAACAAAATATATACTTGCTAGGGTACGAACCAAATGGTGCTTTGTGTAACTGTGACATGATTTTGGTTCCAATTTTGCCAAATGATCTCAATAAATACAGGCAGAAAAGTTAATTATGTTACATACAGTGTCCACATTCTTCCCATTGGTCACAAGTCTCTGATTACGTCACGGGAAGATCGCGAGATCCTCTTAATCCCAGAGGACTATTCTAGGAAAATTATCTCTGATCATTAAGTTGCCACAAAGCATCAAGTTTGCTCTCAAAAGAAACGTGGGAATTAGTTTTTTTTTTCCATTTCGTTTCGAAAAAGTAATATTATCTATAACAGACGGGTACAGTTTTATTTATGAAACCTTCCATATCTACTTATTTTTCTTAGTAACTATACAAACACGATATTATTTACTTCTGTGTCATTTTTTAAACGTAGGTTTATCAACTTTATCCACTTCATTTATCAAACAGTAATTTACGTTGCAAGTTAACTCATTTTTACTCTTCATTAAGATTTAAAGGACGTATAATACGTTTAATGTAAAATTTTTAATTTAAAAAACTCATTAAGTGATTATCCACGGTAATGCAGAAACAAAATAACTTAAGGTTTCGTTGTGTCGTTAGAGATTGCTAATGAAAGATGTAAAAATTATGTAGGTAGTTCCATTTCTGAAAATTTAAATCTTTTTTTCATACAGATGTCCTATTTTTTTGTTTGATGCTTTAATTTTATAGTTTTTTGTGTTCAAAATACATATATACTGTGCCTATGAGATGTGAATTAAGTAGTTTGTTGTAAAAAAATATATATTTTTTATACAGTTATTTAATAACAATTAGCTATCTGCCAATAAAGATGACCTTAGGAAATCGTATACGAGTTAGAAAAGAGAATAAAAAATAAGAAACCATGAAAAGCTATTGTTGATTGGAAGCTATCCCGTCTTATTACAAGGTCTTCAAATCTTTAGTAAATAAATAAATACTATTCACTGTAAATTGTTTATAATACTTATATACGTGTGTTGTGCTAGCTCCGGGCCAATTTGATTTACCATGCATTCACTGCTGAAAGCATATTGTAGACACCCACAGATAATTAATTATGGAAAATTATAATTGAATTTGTGTTCTTATACCAACATTATTGGTAGGGTACCCCTGGCTTTGAAGGTGATTCCTGCATATCATATTCTACAGTTATCTATGCTACAGTATATGTATGTTTTTTAAGTATAATTTTGAAGTCGTGAAATATTGTGGTGCCTCCCTTTATAACTGTTTCCATAGACGTGAAAAGTCACCCCATTTTTTTTTAATTTGGTCAATATTAACTCAAGAACTGAAATTTCGTCCAATTCGTCCAAATTCAAAATATTACAACTAGTAAATGCGCTAATGCAAATATACTCAATATTCAATGAAATACGTACATACGAGTATGTACGAGTGGTAGGTATTAGTCACCAAAAATTTACATCCACTGTATTTCTCTTAATTTTAATCTTATCGAAAAATTTAAAAATAGGTGTTTTTTTATGAGTTTTTTATGACACAATTTTTTATGAATTTTTAGAATAGTTTTCTGATCACAAAAATGTATGGTTAGGTACTTCCAACTGTTTTCGAGATACATAGATATGAAGGATATGTCAATAATATCTCGGCATTTAATTGCAATAATCATACATTTAAGGCATTGTCTTTCGATCTATAAATTTGTAAAATTCTGAACTACCAATAAATTTAAAAAAAAAAATGCGGTTTTATCATTGTTGATTATGTCCCACTATAACAGCTTTTTAACATACCGATAGCTTCATTTCGTCTTAACAAATACTAAAAGTAAGTGAACCAATTCTCGTGGCATCTATAAGGTGGGCATGACGTAAGATTACGTCACAGAAGCCACTATCCTGTAACATTATTGTTAATCATAACCACACCTACTCACTATATTACTATCTGCTAACTTCAACAGACGTATTTATATTGTGTGTCTACATGAATCTACATGTATTTTTGAAAATTACCCGAGAAAATTTTTTAAGTGCTCAAACTTCAGGTTATATATCCTTAAATAAATATCAAGCTATTTTCTATTTATCAAATTAATTTATGGTGAGGCGATAAAATAACAACTGGTCATAAACCAATAAAATTTGAGTGGAACACCAGTTAGGTAGGTAGTAGTTTTCAATTCGAATCACTACAAAAAGACGTCAGATGTAAGACCGCATTTAAATTGCAAACATTTAAATTTCGTCCACGCCCATATCCTTAGATGTTTGCCGCTATAGTTAAACCTTGCGCGTACCTATTGCTTAGAACGCGTGCATATAATTTGAATACATATCATAATATCACCACAAGTCTTTAATTACCAAGCGATTATAGGTTGGCAATGGTTATTTACTTACTAAAGCATTCGGCATTAGGGGGAAAATTGACCTAATGAAAATAAACGTCGATGAGTTCAGATTGTGTGAGTAATGTTCTTTCCAATTCGAATTACAGCGAAATTACGTTACAGTTTTGACCTTTATCCTGCGTTATTTGAGAGATCACCAACAGTTTTCTTCTCTAGTTTTTGTTTTGTAAATATTTGATGTTAATTTCCTCATTTAGGAAGTAGGGTAAAAGTAAGACTATACCTCTTAGGAACATCAAATTTGGACCGAACACCTTTTGTGATACATGTAGGCAAAATATTTATATAAGAAAACAATTTTCACATATATGAGAAAAAATAAGAACTAAAGGTTTAGATAACCTAGACTAAAAAAATAGGGGATGTTTCATTTGAACTAAACAAGTTCTCTTTCTCGATCTCTAAACAAGATCTCGACTTCAAGTTGGCAAAATGTAACATAATAAATTGAACACTTGGTATCGCATCTACGAATTTATGTATTTAAAATGTGGGGAGTGGATTACCTTATGTTCTTCCGGTGTGTCAAAGATGAATTGGTAGTTTGCTACCCAAAAAAGGTATGAGGGTTATTCCAGACCTTGGGTCTGGAATAACCTAATAATAAATACCTAATAAATGACAGATGTTAGATCTGTCATTTATTTTTAAAAAAACAAAATATTTTATTATTTTTTATATTAGTTTTTTAGGTTATGCTAAAGGTTTTCACAACTGTGTGCTCTTTCCAAATTTGTAAAAATATTCATATAGGGTGTTCCATTTAAAACAAAGATGTTAGTAGGCGCACAGAAGTATATAAACACACTGTAGCTTTGGCAATATTTTGAAAATGAGGCACAAAAAAGGGTGCAAATAACTTGCACATATTACATTTTAGTATTTTACGAAACAATGATTATATAGGGTAACTTCGCACTAAAAAAACATCAACGCACTACTTGGTTTTAGGTATGCACAAAAATGTAAAAGCAAAAAAAACTTGATCAAAAATTTTTTTTGTCATAAAAAAATCACGTTTTTTTTTTCGTTTCCAATTTTCCAATGATACAACTCATTTTCCGGACTTGCAACCACTTCCATTCGAAAGAGCACCATTGAAAACATATTGGACAGTGGTTCCGGAATTTTTTTAATTAAATTATGCGCACAGTAACACTGAAATTAGAGAACAAAAAGTGTCCGATCAGGCGCTAATGGGTTAAGGGAATTTTGTCCTCAGTATACGGCAGCATGACATTTTGTAAAATATCCATATTGCATACTAAAAATGGCTGAGTAGCAATTAATTACTAAATACCTACCTACAATTGGCCGAATGATCGGACCCCATTATTAATTTTATTGTTCGACCCATAATAATCTAAAGTGAAACTAATAACGGTAGTTCACCAGATGCAGGGGTGTTGCTGATCTAAAGTAGAACATGTTCCAGTATGTATTTATTGTCATTGGCAATAACCTAAATAGTAAATTTATAGTATGCATCACTCCCACACACGCATCTGTCCTAGCCTAGGCATTATCAGATGAAAACTTCAGCAATTGAACATTACAGAACGTGGCGTGGGTGGACGACATTATTTAAATAGAAAAATAATACAACCCGATGATTATCTGTTTGACAAATGGAAGCAGTAGAAATAAGTACCTAATTGTATTGTGAAAATCGTGTCAAAATAGTCCTTGGTTTTTTCACACATTTTGTTCATTATTTTGCTAGACAATGGATAAGACAAATGTGAACAGGAAAGCGCTGTAGGAATTCAAGGTTTTAGATGAAATTAAAATGTAGGAAATGGCCCATGTGTTATACGACCCATAAAACGTTGAATATTACTCTTTTTATTTGTGTTCGCCGTTCTGCGCTGCTAATAATAAAAAAAAAAACAAAGTGACCTAATTTAAAATTTAAAACTGCTCAGTGAACAGAAAGAATAATTTTGGCATTAGCAAGTTGGGTGCATTTTAAATTGCACTTTTTATAAATACGGAAATATACAGGGTCCGGTAAAAGTCTGGAATAACACCCATATCTTTCACATCCATTATAGGTTGTATCGAGGTTGTACCACATTATCAAATTGTGATAAACGTTATTTTCTCGAAATACTCGTTATCTAACATCATTCATACCTACTTAAATAATATGGAGCTGAAAATTTTTGTCAGGAGCTTTGCAGAGATGAAATATCATTAAATATCACTCATCTAAAACAATGGCGACTTTCTATCACCTCAACTATACCAGAAAAGGATGAATAAAGAAAGCGGACAATATTATAAAGCACATTCATACATATGTATGTCCTATTCAAAAGAGGCGACTAAAAAAAGGATACAGTCTTTTCAAATTTGATCCTCTAAATATTTAAATAAATAAAATAACTTACCGTACAGTTTAGGTATAAGAAATTAGCTAATTTGGACCCTCTACCTTGAACACCTTGTACATTTTGTCATATCTTTGCTCAAGACTCAGAGCAAGCTCAACCATTAATTGAAGGTAAAAAAAAAACACCATAGAAATTTCCACAGTGATTGAAGTTGTGTATTAATAAGGGAGTTGTAATAATTGCAACTGCAATTTTGTTCTTAAAATTGAAATATCTCGAAAACTAGGACTGAAATGTGACATAAAAATACAGCATTACATTTAAAACAACGAAGTGTTCGCTTCGGTCACCCGGTGAACAAAACATACTGTTACAAATTTTCAACTTCATATTATTTCATGTTCTCCCAAAATGTTTAATAGACCACTTATCGTGCAACACCCTGTATAGTGTAATTAACACTGTCTAACCTTAGCCCATCCGACCACTTATAAATAATGATATGAGTGTTCCTTTTGTCACAATCACATACAGTAAGCAACGAAATTCATCATACACCCACTTTTTGAAGTTTGCTTAAATTCTGATAATTGTTGTATTACAGCATTGGTTTTTTGACAGGATTATAGCTTGTGATATTCTGCGTCTAATAAGCCGAATTTGAAGTCGGTATGTCCATTGTGTGAAAAGATATCGCTAAAAAAGTAAAATTTCAATGTTTTCAAAGAAACGTAAATAACTCCGAAAATAGTAAATCTCTTTCGAAGTTGTTGGACTCGTATTAAAGGGAAATCTTCAGTGTATCTATTTGACTAATTGGGTCATTTTGAAAAAAATTTCCTAGACATAAAAAAAATCTAAACCAAAAATATCACGAAAATTCAAAATTCTACCATCCTTAATATAGTTTTCGTAAAAATCACTGTTCCTGAAATTTTAATAAAACACAGAGAGATCTAGAGGGATATTAATCCTAAATTTTTGTTGGAGTAATGTGTGGCGTACAGGGCTTTTTTTGAATTTTCATGATCTTTTTGGTTCAACTTTAGATTTTTTCATGTCTAGGAATTTTTTTTTTCAAAATGACTCAGTTAGTCAAATAGATACAGTGAAGATTTCCCTTTAATACGAGTCCAACAACTTCGAAAGGGATTTACTATTTTCGGAGTTATTTACGTTTCTCTGAAAACATTGAAATTTTACTTTTTTTAGTGATATCTTTTCACACAATCGACATACCGCCTTCAACTTTGGCTTATTAGACGCAGAATATCACAAGCTATAATCCTGTCAAAGGCAAAAAAAACAATGCTGTAATATAAAAATTATCAGAATTTAAGCAGACTTCAAAAAAGTGGGTGTGTGATGACTTTCGTTGCTTACTGTATATTAGTGACAATATGTACGAACCAGTTATCAGATATCCATAATTAATGATCACTTTGATGCGCCACCCTTATGACAGAAATATTTTTGAAATTAGATCATAAAGTATAAGATACCCACGTTTTTTCCTAATCCTATAAAAATAAAGTGAAAATTAAACCAAAAGCCACACAGTTTTTGTTTTCAATTTTGCTATACTTACTTAAATACGTAAAATTGATTAGGTAATACACACATTAATAAGTACGTATATTATGTTAAAGTATTTAATGATAATGGTTATGGTACAGTGTTTCTCATTTGTTCACAGTCAAATCGTCAAGGGTTGCAAATAAGTTTGCTGCGTTTCACGTTATGTATACATATACACGTCTAAAATTAATTAGCCTTATTAGTCAAGTGGGTCAAAGTGACATTAATTTATTTGAATAGGGCGAACCTTTATCTCTCTCTATCTTCGTCTATGAATAACGGCCATTATCCTGGCTTCGGTCGTTACAGGGTGGGCCCAAATTGCGCAACAGGAAATTGTGCCAACCATAAGTTATAACAGGCTTGTATTCGAAATGTTTGCAAGTTAAAAGTGGGTTACCTACAAACTGTTTCGTAAAATGCATGAAAGATGCCGTTTTCTTAAGACGTTAACATCACCGGATGGTTTTTGATGAGCCGCCAAATGGATGATTTAAAAGGTTGTCAGTGTGTTTACGTGCCTGGTCACAATGATGTGACAACATAAAATAACTCATTCTTCATTAGAAGTTTATCACCTACTTTTAGTCGAGAGAATTCAGTCAACACCTATTTAATGTAGAGCTGTTGCAAACGGCGAGGCTAACTTTACTTGACTTGTAACTAATAGTTACAACTGAAGTAATTTAAATATAGAACAAAATACATATTTTAGAAAAACTTTTAAAACAATCTTTTTGGAAAAATTAAGTAGGTCGTAATGTAAAATAAAAGGTTGGTTAAAATACGTAGTGGAAAGCGAATAGCAAATAACGCCATTAAGTTACTTTGTCAAACTAATATTAAACATGAAAAAATGTATATATGGAGACATCAAAAAAAAACGTCATCAAAGTTGGCCGAGAAAAAAAAGACGTATTTCTATTCTTGATCGAATTTATAACCTTATTTACTTGTCAAGACTGTCAAATCATATGACAGCCATTGTTTATTTTACAAATTGTGACAGTCACTTGTCAAAAGTTTGACATAACCGAAAAGCTTAGACATGACCGCTATTTCCATCTCTCTCGTTCATAGCCAGAGTTGATGACGTTTTTTTTTTTGGATGGCTCTATATATATGTATAGAGGACTTTGTGTTAAATCAGCACCCTCTCTCTCCAAAATTTGGAGCAACCAAAAAATTTACAGTTTGGCTTATTTTGTAGCCAATTTTTTTTGTATCAAATTTCAGTCTCAAAATTACCAACATATGTTGAAATAACGATATGCAGGCAACGAAAACACAGAAAACAAATAGAAAGGGCTTTTAGAATCAGCATAGGTAAATGGTGCACCTATTTTTATGTATTTTGATGTACTGAAACCAAATCTCGTATGGAAATCGCTCCTAATATCGAGTTAGAAATATGTTATTAACGAAGCGAATATCTAAGAAACCTGTTATTTTTCAAAAAAAAAAAAAAGTTATACTACCCAGGTGCACTGAAAAATGAACCTTTTTTTGGTATTTTTTTTTCTTGAAAACTATTCAATCGATCAAAATATAAATTTTATACTTTATTATACATGTTTTGAGGTATACAAAAATTTTTTTTATTAAAATTTACGATACAATACGGCGTCTTGGCACTTGGTAACCTGAACATGTGTTTTTTTCCGAGGAGCGAATCGGCGTACACCATAGCAGTCTCCGAACACCACATAGAGCAAAAAAAAATTGTCTTTAATCTACATTAGTTTTTCAAGGGAAGTACCCACGATTATAATTTTTTTTTTCGAAAATTCGCAAATTGGCGTCAGTTTGAATTTTTTTTCCTTTTTTTTTTTTGCTAAAAATCGACTAAATTGTTTATAAATCTTAATTATTTATCAATCCTAAAAATCGTGTGTACTCCCCTAGATAATTTATCTAAGAAGTCACAATTAAAATTTCAAGTGAATCGGACAAAAATTGGGCGAGTTACAGTGTACGTCAATCTGAAAAACGTGGTTTCGAGAAAAACGCATTTAAAGTTTCAAGTTTAAAGTTTGCTGCGTGTTTATCGACAGTCTAACGATTATTATAGCATTCAATATGGCTTCTCTGAGATTTACTAACGCCATCTATATATATTTTGAAGAAATACAATTGATTTATATCGGCAAAAATTACCAACAGAGCTATAATACATTTAAAATGCCGCGCGCAGGTGAGCGGCCTTTTCAAACATTTCGTAGCGGTCGAAGGCGTCTTGTTGAAAATTGTTTATCGAATTTTCCCCGACGAAATAGTTTTTGCATATCATTCTTGAATAGTTTATGCATCATTTAAGCCAATAAAAAAATGGAAAAAATAAAATTTGCTTGGTAGTATAACCCCTTAAAGCAAACGGAGGCTTAATTTTTCCGAGAATTCTGAATCCTAGGTTAAAGCAGTATAATTACGAAAAAAAACAATTTCACATCGCAGATTTTTCGATTTTTTTTAATATATCTATCATTACATTCGATTTTTTTTGAAAACTTGTCCCTTACTTATTTAGGAAAAAATTGTAACTACTTACACTTAAATAAAATTACTATTTAATTGCAATTTTCTTTTTAAATAATTTCCTACCCATTTTTCGAAATAATTATGAAAGTTTAACTTTTTGTTATTAGTGATAAATTACTGTTAGTCCTGAATAATTTCCACTAGTTATAGATTGTTTAAAAGTGATAAAACTTATTTATAAATGTTATCCCACAAAGTTAACTTTTGTTTATGGTGTTCGATAATAATTAACAGTACTATAAACATGATTTCAAATATCGGCATGATAGTACCTACTTACCAGTATTTCACATTTAAAAACAAATGGTTTTTAATATTTTATAACAATAATTACATGCCGCAATTAATATTTGTTATAGGTCACAGTTTGATAATTGCTGTTTTATTTTTAAATTCTCTGCGTCTTAAGATTCTAAATCACTTGTGTCGAACAGTTTTCATTCATCATAACGGAATAAATATTTATTTAAACTATGTTTAAAAACCTTTGCTCTTAAATATGTATGTAGTAAGGACGTAAAAACTTTTTAAGACATGGATGTGTTTATAATAAATTACTTTTATTATAAGTTTATTGACTGAATATGTCTATAAAAAGGGAAAGTACAAGTATCATTCTGAAAAGACATTGAATACATTTTGTGTCGGATTTTTATCCGGCTTTTAAAAATTTGGCTTTTTTAAAAATTCGTGTAAAACTTCACATCAAAAAGTTCACATACGAGATTATAATGGAATGTCTTATAAAGTTATAGATTTGTGATTTTTATGTCTATGCTGCTATTTTCACAGGCCTATCATTCCCATAGCTTTCAACATACTTTTCAACACTTCATTAATCAAATCGTTCCAGGTTCCAGGCGGTTTCTTTGTTCAAATTAGCATACATGTTGTATAATATACTGTTTTATGTACAGTCGTTCACATACATATGTATGTACATACAGGAAACCTTTAACCTCCTGTTTTTGCCTTAGCTGAATAGAAATACAATTTTTTATACAAAGAATGTGTATTTTTATTAAATGTTTATATTTCTGGGCATGAGTACATATACATACATATTTAAATAATAATTTTAATCGTAAATATGAATTTATTTTTATTAATTATTTAAATACTGAATACTTACGTATACAAATAACCTGGACGTTACAGAGTGCAGTAGTAATAAATATTCGGTGCGTTTGATCTCGGTTTTGAGCAACAGAATGGCTGATTTAATATTTTAAGAATGGCTGTTTTAGTTGCCATGCTGTATCAGACGATGGAAAATAGTGGAACAGATGTTGATTTCAAGGATATTTCAGAAATTACAGAATAGAACTAAACAACTTATTTGAATGTTTTATTTATTTTGTTGAATATTTTATAATTCAGAAAGTGTGTTGGACAAATTACATAAATGAAATAAAGAGACAACACATGACTAGTAGGTATTCTACGCATTCTTACATGTTCCTTCTTATATGTAAGTACTGTAAGTAGACAGTAATGATATCCCCAAAATAGAACGCTTCTGCCTAGTAATGTTTTCTAGTTATTCCTCGTAATTTTAAAACAAAGAATTTTGTGAATTTTCAGTCTTGTAATGGTTTAATCTCACCCCACCTTAAAAATATGTATCATATTTTAATTTCCTGCAGATACCTCAATAGAAAATAATTTAAATTTTGCTGGTTTGATCTACTAGTAGAACAAATGTTTTTTTTATATTAGACTATAGTTTAATTTAACAATTAGTAGAAAATAATTACTCTTATATTCTTATAGCAAACAATAATGTTTACTTACAACTTTATTAAAATCTTAGTAGACCGTCAAAATAACTACTGAATCACCAGGCGGTGTTAAATTGAATTATCTGGCGTTCAAAAATGTTCTAGGAAGAACGGATTAGATATGAATAACTTTTATAAGATCCTGTTTCTAAAGAAAAAGTTATTCCATTAACGAAGAAAGAACTAAACAAAACAGGCGTTTTATTATCTGAACATGGTGACACTAAGCGATTATAGGTCTAAGACTGTTAAAAAAATAAAACGTCCCATGTAGAATAATAAAAAAAAAAAATAAAACCAGAAACATGTCTGAAATCAAAAACAAGCTCTATTAGTCAGCTGAGTTGTTTTTTTCTACTTTCAAATTACCATTCATTCATTTCAGTCCTTTTCCCCCTGATGTGGACCTGTATCTGAGATCATCTAGACAGCGCAGCGTACTAAAAAAAGTGATAAATAATAATATAGATAGTGATTTACGTTTAAATTTTAAATTCTGTGCATGAAATAAAGGGCAAGATATGTATGTACAAGGTACATACATACGAGGTGTGTAAAATAAGTAATGAGACTGGTTTTTTAATTCTTTTTATTCGAATATAATTCTATTCGAATATTACAATTCAGTATCGTCTCCTTCAAAATCACTTCCTTGGGAAGCTACACAGCGTCGGAGACGGTTCTTCCATTCCTCATAGCAGTGCTGGAACTCATATACTGGAATAGCCTTCAGCTGGTCGGTTACAGCCGTTTGAATGTTGTCTGTGGTCCCAAAATGACGTCCCTTGAGGTGATTTTTCAATCTCGGGAAGAGTAGGAGAAGGCCTGGAGGCACAAACTCTTTGTGGATGATTCCCTGACTATCAAAAAAGCAAATCAACATGCATATGATCTTCGACTGCTCATTCTTGCTTTTTTGGAGAGCTTGAAGTGTGCCATTCCATGCTTTAGCGCTTGGTTTCCGGATCGTAATCAAACACCCAAGTCTCATCACAAGTAATGACACGTTCCATAAAATGGGGATCATTTTTAATCGATTCCAAAAAGTCAAGACACCCTTCTCTCCTGATGTCCTTTTGTTCCTGCAAAAGGTTTTTTTGAACCATTTTTGGTCAGATTTTTCTCATCCCCAATTCGTTAGTCAAAATTTGATGAACAGTGGTGTGATTCAAATGTAACTCTTCCCCGACCATTCTTGTCGTCAACCAACGATCTGAACGCACAGGATCCCCATATTCTATCGACATTTTCATCGGTTCTTGAAGAAGGCCTTCCGCTGCGTGGTTCATCTTCAATCGACTCTCTTCCTTCTAAGAATGCCTTAAACCACCGAAAAAAAAAACTGTGCTCTTGAAAAAACGCTGTCTCCTTAGGCGTGTTGAGGTTTTGCAAAAGTATCCGTTGCGCTGTGTCCAAGTCTGAAGCAAAACCTGATAGCACACCGTTGCTCAAAATTAATGTCACTCATGTTTAAAACGCACTAGAAAAAAAACGGTTTACGAAAACAGTCACAAAGAACAAACAAATTACTTGTAATGAACAAATAACTTGTACTGAAGGTGCATTACATGTTAACCTACCGCCCTCCAAGTCCCGTGTCCGCAGTGGTGCTAGATTGGGCGCTACGTTGCCAGTTTCATTACTTTATTTACACACCTCGTATGTATCTACCTTAAAAGCCGTTTAACATCTTACACATTTTGTACTTTTCAAATCGCAAATTGAGATTCAAAAACAGGTACAAGAGTATTTTTTATTGTCCGTACGGCATTGTCATTACAAGTTTTCAGTTCAGCATCCGTTTCTTACTGAAGACGTTGTTGATAATTGATTCTCCGGGTTATTTTGCCGTTTAATGAAAAATACAGTAAGTAATTATATAAACACAAATAAGTAAGCTATTTAAACATTTTTAATTCAAAATCTTAACGTGTTGCGCATAAAATTATTTCTTTTTTTACCAATAGGTTAGTGAAAATTAGGCAAATTTGGAGTAATTTATGATATTCTACTTAGATTCATATAGTAAACAGCAAATACGTGCATTATCCTAGGAATGTAACTATTTTATCTTGTCATGTTTGTTTTTATCACTTATCTTGATATTGTTTAGATGTGTTTAGGCAAATACAGACTGTTAGGCAACATGCAACAATTTTTATAAAATGTAGATATACCTATATGCCTACAACTTGGAATACACCTGTTAAAAGTAAATTCATTGAAATTAAAATAGGATGATTAAGAGACGTTTAGTGACACGTTTTTAATTTATTATTAATAATCTCGAAATAATTAAGATTAACATAACAAAACAGTAAACGTCTAGTATGTTTACAATATTTTTTTGGAATTTAAACTGCATAAACGTGTCTACGTGTAGCTTTCTACTTATGCTTTTTGTGGGAGTGTCAGTTTATCTCTTTCCTTTGTACTGGTGAATGAAGCAATCCCTCCTTTTCAAAAAACAACGAAACGCCTACGCGTTTATGGAAATTTCAATTCGCGGCAGGCGGCAGGACATATTTTCGATTTTAGTTTTTTATACGGTTTCTTTTTCGTCTCTCTTCAGTGAAGGACAAAAACATGATCGTCTCTCTTATTGTACTACTTTGATGTGGAACCACATTCATCCGTTTTCAGACAACCTGATACTGGGTGTTCGCATAAATGCCTATTTTCATGTTTTTTTTTTGGTTTTGTTTTTGTTTATGTTGTATGTAGCAAGCACTATTTTCATTGCACAGTTTCATATACATAAATAAAGAGGGGCATATATGTCCCGTTAATAGGGTTGCGTTGATGATCATCGTCATAACAGCAAATGCTTTCAGAAACTGTAGTACCTTCAGTCCTCAGTCGAACTAAAACATCTACAATAGACACGACTCAAAGAGAAAATAGAAAATATATTCTCTGATGATGGCTGAATAAAGCCGAAACGTTAGAAAAAAAAAACAAAAACTTTTGTTTTTATAAACTGACCTATAATCCCACAAGTTTATCAAGTCAAATGCATTCAAGATTAAACCAATTCTTTATTGAAACAGATGTACTTTTCAAGTTATTACAACTTTGTATAAAAAATAAAATAAGAACAACGATATCTAATTTCAAAATATAAACCGTAGATAACAATATATGTATGTATACATATACAATGTATAAAATGTGTACCTAAAACTACATATGAATAACCATAACATTGTCTTAGGAATAAAAAAAAAACAATACAAAAAACAATACATCAATAGTTTTTACGGTATATTATCATCAGTAGAATCATAAATTCACGGACCCTACCATAACCATATAAAGGGGAAGTAGGTAGCAGTGACAGTAGGCACGTCATATTTTAGGGACCGATTATGAAGTTTGATTACAATAGCAAAAAAAAATCGAATGTAAAGCCGGACTCAGACGACTGGTGTACTTGGCCAATATTTGCTATTGGCGCATACTTGCCAAGTCGTGTGAGTGGTTAACTTGTACAATCATTGGTCACTGGTGAGTACTGGCTAGTTTCCCATCGTCTGTCGGTAAAAATGACACAAGTCAAAGGCATTACAATTATTGGTACACTTGACGAGTCCATACTTGTCTATACTTGTCGTAGCACTCACACGTGATGTGTATACTTGTGCAACCTTGCTTCGCTACTGTTCAGTCTGTAACAATAAGCGTACGAAAGAGGCTGTGTTAACATTTCTCCGTTATATCGCTTGTAATTAAAAATTAATTTAAAAAAAAATCAAATGTGGTGGTCAAATAGTGTTAGTTTTTTTTTTATTTTAAATAGCACATACTCATAACTACAAAAGCCGCGCAAGCAACTATATTTTCAGAACGACCGCTATCCATGATGGTCAATACTCGTCTATTCACTCCACCAACATTGTAGCATTGTACCAATTTGTTGGCTAATACTTGCACACGTCGTGAGAACGTCTTACTTGTTACTGGCCTTCGCGAGCTGGCTCACTTGACAAATACACCAATATTGGTGTATTTATCAAGTACACCAGTCGTTTGAGTCCGGCTTAATTTTCGAAAAATATATGCCTCACCAGGAAATCTTGGAAACGGCTTGCAAAATATTTGCGAATTGTTTTTTTCCTTGTTCATCGAGTAAATACAGTATTTTTATTCTTGTTACTTTTTCTAAATCTCGAGATCTGTTAAAAGTTATGGGAATTCTAATTTGTATTTCATACCAGCACTTCATTTCTGATATTTTAACAGGTTTTAATTATAGTAAATATTTATATTTGCTTGATAATTACTGAAAAAATTCACCAAAATTTTAAACCCGTTGCTAACATTTTATGGTGAGCAACCCGTTTTCCGAATTTGTTATTGAAAGTTTCATTTGCAGTTTTTTTTTGCTTTCTATTTAGGTGTAATAGATAGTGAGAATTTTTAATTCCTCCAACTTTCACTGCTCCCTAATTCTCCTTTTGCAATGTAAGCCGTTTTAAATTTAAAATTAAACATCGCTTAGCAAACACGTGTTCAAAATAATAACAAAAAACACTTGTTCAAAAAAAAAAACATCTTTCAACATCAATTGATACCAGTGGACATTACTTTAATATTGTTGCTCTGTTTGCATGTATTTTCTCCATAATGTTAACACCTTGCAGATAAACACGTTAAGAATTTTACAATTATATTACACATAAGCTTTTAATTTTTGTAGATGATGATGGCTTCCGATCATGAAGGTTACTAAAAGAGACCTCTGCATTGTTTATGATTTGAAACGATTCACTAAAGGGTATCCAAGACTGCAGCATTTATGTTATCGCCAAAATCATAAGGAAAAACTTTCCACTTTTTCCAGACAAATAGTAAATAACTTAAGCCATTGAATTTCGTACCTTAATTAATTATTAAGATTCGGAATGTTTGCCTTCTCGCGTATTAAACTGCGTTAGACTATCTTGCCCTCTCGCGCCGGATTGGCGTACTACTGCGCATGCGCGGCTCCCGGTGCTTTGTCGGGCAGGGTCAATGCCGTAACATGGGCAAGAAATTCACGCGTATATAATTTACAAGGCGCTTAAAAAATACGGTTTATACTTTCATTAAAGAGTTCTATAGTGCCGACCAGGCGTTATGGCACATAAATATATCCGAACCCCATTAATTATCCTGTTAAATACGTTTTATTCTCACTGGATATCTTCTACTGATGTGGATGTGAACGTGACCTTAAAACGAATTTTCGTTATTTGCATATGTTTTGTTATTCGCATTAACCAGGTTCTGTGTTTACTTTGCAGTTTCTAATAAACAGAAATAAAATTAGTACACAAAACACAATGGTCGGGTTAACATGTGAGGAATATCATATTTCTAAATAATGAAAGGACAAATAGGTACTACCCATAGTACAAAAGCGTTGAAAAATGTTAAATACACATCAATACCATTACTAGACATTTGTAAAAAAAAAAAGCAGAAATGTAGTGTGTAGACATAGTATAAAAAAAAATCCCACCAAAGATGAGCTCTTAATTATAATTTTAAGTACTCGCTGAATGAAATTGAAAATTTACCATTTAATTAACCCATAAAAATATATATTTTTTCAATTATATCTATAGCATCGCGACATTTCATGCTATTTAATTGACCATGGGCTGAAGTTGTAGAGAAATCCTTCCTCTTTAAGAGGTCCTACAGCTAGTTTACAATTTATGAACTATCTCGCCAATAAAAAATTGTTGTTTTTTGCTCAAAAATCATGTTTTTTTTGGATTTTTCTCCTAAACTACTAACTTTACAGTAAAATTGCATATGACCTTTTTTTGTAGAGAATTTAGTTTCCCACAAAAAAAGTTTAATAACTGCTTGACGCACGACGAAGATCAACGCTAATATTTATTACAGGTTGTCCAAAACCACCGCAAAAATTATTCAATGACATCAAAAAACACAATTCAATGTGCAAAGTCTAATTATAAGTCATTATAACTAAGTAAATTCATCATTTAAGTACGTGAAACATAAAATGTAAAAAAAATCTATTGTTAAATAAATGAGTTGATTTCAAAACAAAAAAAAAAGAAAAATTTAATTCAAATTTTTTAATAAGTTGCGTGCTGCACAAACATAAAAATATTGATATTATTATTTTTATTATTAAGAATAATTTCACATTGGTATCACAGTAATATTTTTTTTTCAGATGTAATTTCATTACAAAGTACAAAAATCTCAATAAAATAGTGATATTTATAGTTTTCTTATGATTAATTGAATTTATCTCGGAAACTATTCGTTCCACGGTTTTGGCTTATAAGACTTTTTTTGTAGGAAATTCTCTGTAGGGAATTCTCTACAAAAAAGGTCCTATGCGATTTTACTGTAAAATTAGTAGTTTAGGAGGAAAATCCAAAAAAAAAAACATTATTTTTGAGCAAAAAACGACTTTACAATTTTTTATTGGCGAGATAGTTCATAAATTGTAAACTAGCTGTATGACCTTTTTAAAGAGGAAGGATTTCTCTACAACTTCCGCCCATGGTCAACCAAATTGCATCAAATGTCGCGATGCTATAGATAATTGAAAAAATATATATTTTTATGGGTTAATTAAATGGGAAATTTTCAAATTCATTCAGCGAGTACTTAAAATTAAAATTAAGAGCTCATCTTTGGTCGGATTTTTTTTTATATGTCTAGAATGATATTTCGGCAATGGAGTTAAAAAAAGAAAATAGTCGCCTCAAACGAAGCACCATAGTAAAAATACTACGGATATTATTTTAGTTTGGTTAAATTAATACACTATTTTAAAAATTCTTAAGCCTTGTTCCCCCTGAGCTGCTCAAATAAATTCTATATAACAAAAATAATAACGCAACAGAATTTTGATTTGGCGGTTACATTTTAAATTTTTGTCAGACAGATTCGTTGTTGAATTATACTGTAACATTCAATGAAGAACTACATATATTGTATGTAATTTTTCTAAGAATGTGTCGACACCTGCATAAAATTATTGAAAACTGCTTCAGCCCTATATTTATAGGTTATTGCAACGGAGAAACGACCTAGCGCAAAAATGTTTTTTTTTTTAATATTACCGCTTTGAAAATTTCCCTAGAGAAAGCATTCCACTGTTTTTATTGTTTAGCTGTTACTTGTCCTTAATTGAAGCTATCACAAACGCAAAAGATGCATACTTTCATACTTTACATTTCATAGACGCGCTTTGAAGAAAACTGTGGTATTTCTAATTTGTTGACATATTTGCTTCAAATGTGGCGTACCCGCTTGAAATTTAACATCAAGCATTTTTTTCCAAATAAATGTTTTTGATAGGTCTACCACTAACAATGCTTTTCATTGTTTCATATTATTTTTTTAATTCCCTACCAGTCCAGAACCAGGTATCATGTGACTGATGTCAAAGTGAATTTCTAGATACTCAGACATGCAGGATAGATCACTTAAAACCTGGAGGAATGAAACACGGGACCATCCTCCATTTCATCCCTATAAATTACGTGATAATATTTGAAGCGAAGGAATTTAAATACCACAATTGGTGCACGCGATGGACTTACAAAATAATACTTTTAACTTGTATTTCTATTAATAAATATGTAGGGTACGAATAAATTTGTGACCCAATTTTTGTACTTCCTTCAGTAAAATATTTTTTATATTTCTAATCTTTGTTCCGTGACTTCCAAACTTGTGTGTTTCATTTCTTAAAACTTAACTCGTTTACCCTCAAAAAATCTTAGTTCTTCCTATTTTCTGTCATTAGGATTTTTCACGTTAATTTTAATCTTTGGAGGGTACGAATAATTATATGACTCACTGTATGAACATACGTACATTATGCCCGTTTCTAGACTTTAGAAGTTATTAGTTTATTTGCACGCAATGTTAATAAAAATAATTAATTTAACCTAGTAGTTACCGCTTTAAATTCGCGATGCCTGTATTGCCTGTTTTATAAACAAATAACGCTAATTATTGGGTTAAACTGTTAAATTATAATTAGGTACAAAGGAAGTCAGACTGGCCGGGCCCCATCCAAACAGAATACCATGTTAAAAAGTTTAGAAACTACGAGTACACGCAAAACTGGTCTTTATTGTATCGCATACTAAGTAAATATTTGGCAAAACCCAGCCTAATCGAGCACACATATCACGAATTCGTCCGAAAGAAAGGATGGATAGGATAGAAGTAACCTTGAATTTAAATAAATATAGGTATAAGTTTTAGAGGAGACGCTTGTTGTATTTTTATTTTGTTAACATAAAAATAATGCGCAAGTTTAAACTTAGACTCGCATTAAAAAAATGTAGCGGTACGAATAAAAAAAGTGATGACTTCACACGACATAAAAAATGTTGAAAAAAAACTTAAATTGAATCCACTACTGTTTTAAAACAATTAAAATATAATAATATACATACTAATACAATAATAATATAAAAACTGTTTATCAAACCGTTAAAGTGGTTCATAGGAAAAATAAAACGAAAATACTAACTTCGTCATTAGTCATTACTTTTTGCTTATTTGGAAAGGTATTACTTCCACTATTAATTAAGTAATTAATAACAATAATGCTATTATTTAGCAAATTTACAATCTCTGTTTAATAACATCATAAATAATTATCTAAAGGTTTATTCAAAAAATAAACCAAATATTTAATACAATGTTGATATTTATGTACTTGTATTGTTACCCGTGATCAAAATC
This sequence comes from Aromia moschata, assembly GCA_029963805.1. Lineage (NCBI taxonomy): Eukaryota > Metazoa > Arthropoda > Insecta > Coleoptera > Cerambycidae > Aromia > Aromia moschata. Next base: position 415,280 of record JAPWTK010000255.1, read on the forward strand.
ATTATGCCATTGCCAATGCTACCAATATCTATTTACATATGTACATTGTACATACATATGTATATGTATGTATGTAAGTATACATATGTATAAGATAATGGAAGTTTCCATTAGTTAAAAGTTAGAAGGCGACTCGTGAGAGCTATAAAAAAACTAATTGTGCATTGAAACGAGAATTAAAACTAAACTTTACGTACATACTTACATACCGATAGCTCCTCTTCAGCAAATTGTAAAATTGTAAAATTCAGTTAGCAAATTGAAAAAGTGAGTGAACCAATCGCTGTGGAAATTCTCCAAAGTGGGCCCAATTCACCAACATTACGTCACAGAAACCACTATCCAATAAGATTATCGCTAACCAGAACTACACCTACTAACTATTTTTGCTATGTTTTAACATTGACTGACACGGTCTGTATGTACATTATATATATACTTATCTATATCTGTGCTTTTTAGTTTTTTTGCAGCAACTACATATATAGATGCGCATATTAGGATAGAGCAATATCGATACTTATAACAAAAATGTAGCAAATAGGGATTATTTTAATTTTATATTATATCCTTTGAATTCCAAGAATCGCTGCACTGAATTATCAGTAATTAAATTGGTTTCGGTTTGATTATATTTTTTCTACAGAAAGTGAAGTGCATTTTGAATCCACTTGTCATTGATCATTGGAAGTTTCTAAACCAAAATCAGGAACACCTTTAAAATACTGTACCCAATTATCTAATATATTTTTCCGGTTATGTTGTAATTCTCGAGTTTCTATAGTTTACTTTTGAGGCTAGTCGCACTGTCGGCTTCTTCAGAAAATTCTGCTAGCTTCCAAAGAATGTCAGTCTTTGGAAATTGAAGAAATGGTCTATATATTTGAGGAAGAGGTCAGTCGTTGAAAGGGCATTCATTGAGGGTACATCCTTCATTCATAGAGCAACATTCAAATATCTATAATTTAACGAAAATATTAAAAATTAAGGTCGGCATAATTCAAAACAATTTTTTTATAACAAATCAAGTACAACGACAATTTGTACTGTGTTTTCTATGACCTTTAACCTATTGTATATAACGTGCTTAATCGTTTATTTTAATTGGAATACCTTTCGCCTTGAACGATCTGTGTAAACGAGATCATGATTTAATTTATTTAAAAAAATTATACATACTTACTTCGAACCCCTAATACTGTTTTATTTACCAATGTGGTAAATATATTTCTGCTTACGATATGATTGATTTAATATCACTTCTTAATAAATTATTACGAAATGATGTCAAAGGAGAAGATAAATACACTTATTGTTTTATGTTGAAGGATCTACTGCTACTATGAATAAAGAATGAGTTAATAACGTAGTGGCCGAGGGGTATTTTTTTTAATTTTTTTTTGTTTTCTTTTAGGCCTCAATTTACCGAAACCATAACGATTTTTTTTATTAAAAATTTGATGACGTACAGTGAGGCAGAAACATCTGAAACTGGTATACAATAAAAAAAATGAAAATCTATTTATTTTACTTTAATAGACCACTTATTAAAAGATGATAAAAGTAAGATAATAAAACGTATTCAAATGCTTGAAAGACTGTCGTAAGATGTCACTGTTTCAACAATTTACAGTTAGAGGGAACGAAGCGCGCAATTTGAACAGTTTAATATTTTTGTTTCGGTGTCTATTTGCATTGTAATAATTTGCTAATTGTAAAAGTTCGCTATGGAATCTTCAACTTCAATTATCTATATACACTATGTGTACACCAGACATCGGCCAGTTGTGGAAAAGGATAAATTCTACACTTCTCGTTCTAATGGCCAGCGTAGTTGGAGAGAGGGACGGTCTTACTCCCTCACTACCTTCGATGCGTATGCTGTTCATCTGTCTTATCTGTCGTCCCACTTATATGTGTCCTTTTTCATAACTAGCCGATATTTGTCGTGCACTGTATACTCAGATAGTTTTAAACTAACGTTTTCACCGGTTAATATGCAGTGAGTCACAAAATTATCCCTTCCAAACGATAAAATTCCAAGGAAACGTACAAATTTGGAAGTCACTGCACAGAGATTAGAAATATAAAAAAAAATACTGAAAGAAGTACAAAAATTGAGTCACAATTCGTACCCTACATATTTATTAATAGAAATAAAAGATAAAAGTACAATTTAATATTGTGTAGTCCACCGCGTGCAGCAATTATGGCATTTATGTAAATGGGTTGGCATACTAAGTTATGAGTGATGACAGGGGATGGATGTATAATTCCAAATCTCCACTATTCTTTACTTTACCATGTGTTTACTTGACATATAAATTTTGCATGGCCGTGATGCCATTTCAGACCACAAAATGTTCAATTAGGTTAACATGGGAGCTTTGAGATGGCATACGGTGTTGCTGTGTGTACTGTGTACTATTAATGTTGTGAACAGCCATTGTTCCAACAACTGACTCGATGTTTCGGGTCTGTGCTAGGTTGTAAATAGAGTTACCACCTCTCCGGTTTTAGGCCGGAGACTCCGGTTTTCGGATACAATCTCCGGTCTCAGGTTGTACTTCCAATTTCTCCGGCCCAACCAATCTAAACGATGATTTTAAAAATATTCACGTATTTTAAATTTTATTTCCAGCATTAACCTAAGCAAGTATCTTTGTCTCATTTTAGAGCATTTGTGTAAAATGAAATAGAGAATGAGAATCAAAGTAGCCTAATTAATTAATGTTCACAAATAACAGATAGCGTTGCTGACCAACTGTATTTTAGAAACACGTCTTTATTTAGCACCAGGGCGTTCGCATCATTTCATCACATATATTGCAACTATCACCTGTCACATTCTTCGATGTTTTAATACGAAAAAACTGATTATTACATTGTTCCATAGTAGGATTTTAATCGAAATGTCAGACTCGTCTCCACCACCGAGTAAAAAGAGAAAAGAGTATTTTTGCCAATTTAATGATGATTGGTTATCGAAAAAAGAATACAATTATGTTTCTACTAAGTTCAATTTTGAACTTGAATTCTTTGATGATTCAAATTTGTGATAAATTATTCCACCACAAACGTGGGAAAATTGAATAGTAATCATATAGATATAACTAGGTACATATACATATGAGCAAATGCATATACATATGTAAGTTTTCAACTATTTTCTTTCTAAAAGTAATCATTTTTCTCAATTATTCGGAAGAAAAATAATAAGCAACATAAAATCATTCCAAAAAATATATAGGTATACTGGTGTATGTTTTCTTCATATTTATATTTGCGCTATTTTTGTAGATTATAATGTAAACCTGCTTTTTAGATAAAGCAAGGTCATCATTAAGTAGTTAAGATAGATTATTATTTTAATTCTAGACCTCTTATTTGTCAGTAATTTACGTCTTATGCATATTTTACCTTAATAATTATAATTATGTATATGAAAACTGAAAGATAATAGTTCGCAGTTTTCTTAGTTATTTTTTTCTTACGATTGCAACCTGTATTAGGTAACTGTAAACGAAAACAATACTTTAGAAGGAAAATTGAGGACTATAACTATCTGATTTTTTGTTATATCCTTATTTTTTCTTGTATGTAATAAGGACTATAACTATCCTTATTTTCCCGTCTAATGTATTGTTTTCATTTACATACAGGACAATTTATTCTTAAAAGGATGATACTTAGTAAAAAGAGTTCTTAAATTAAGCTAAGTCCAAGATAAGGATCCGTAACATGTATTTTAAAAATGGCTAGAGATACAAACGAGTCTTTAGGTGGCTATTCAAAATATCTTAACAAAAATAAAAACAATATCTTTCGTTTTTTAAGTTGTCACCATAGTCACATTCACATTTTCCGGCGTTTCGTGTTCGTGAAATTATCATCAAATTAATTTTCTTAAATACGGACCTGAATTTTTGTCGTATTCTATATTTTGTGATATCGGAACTATATTGCTGTTGAATTAATGCTACCTCCCCTCCACGCCACTGGTAGCAGCACTAGTAAGGTTAGAGTTTCAATTTAAATTCATGTATTGTGAAGTTTTTTTGTGTTTTATTCAAGACAACAGTACCTAACCATAAACTCTATGAAACAGTGTTTCACAATATTTCTACATAGAATGTTGATAGATGTACAGTAAGCAACGAAAGTTATCACACACCCACTTTTTGAAGTTTGCTTAAATTCTGATAATTCTTGTATTACAGCATTGATTTTTTTTTGCTTCTGACAGGATTATAGCTTGTGATATTCTGCGTCTAATATGCCGAAGTTGAAGGCGGTATGTCGATTGTGTGAAAAGATATCGCTAAGAAAGTAAAATTTCAATGTTTTCAATGAGATGTAAATAACTTCGAAAATAGTAAATCCCTTTCGAATTTGTTGTACTCGTATTAAAGGGAAATCTTCAGTGTATCTATTTGACGAACTGAGTCATTTTGAAAAAAAATTTCCTAGACATGAACAAAATCTAAAGTTGAACCCAAAATATCACGAAAATTAAAAAAAGCCCTGTACACCACACATTACTCTAACAAAAATTTGGGATTAATATCCCTCTAGATCTCTCTGTGTTTTATTAAAATTTCAGGAAGAGTGATTTTTACGAAAACGATACCGAGGATGGTAGAATTTTGAATTTTCGTAATATTTTTGGTTCAACTTTAGATTTTGTTCATGTCTACGAATTTTTTTTTCAAAATGACTCAGTTAGTCAAATAGATACACTGAAGATTTCCCTTTAATACGAGTCCAACAACTTCGAAAGGGATTTACTATTTTCGAAGTTATTTACGTTTCTTTGAAAACATTGAAATTTTACTTTCTTAGCGATATCTTCACACAATCGACATACCGCCTTCAACTTCGGCTTATTAGACGCAGAATATCACAAGCTATAATCCTGTCAGAAGCAAAAAAAATCAATGCTGTAATACACAAATTATCAGAATTTAAGCAAACTTCAAAAAAGTGGGTGTATGATGACTTTCGTTGCTTACTGTATATTTTTTTATTGATTATGAGATCTTAACATAACATGAAAAATAGTGGATTATTTTGTTGCTTAAATTTTTTTTCGTAACGTAACGGTGCAAAGTAATATCTTATCTTATAAGATCCAAGGATATCCCATCGCTGCAAAATAAAATTGGTGTGCAAAAAAAATATTGAATTTAATTTAAATTATGAGAAATAACATATTAATTAATTCTGGTATTTTTTGTTAGTTAGACTAAAAACTGCATTAACATTTTCGTTGTGGAAAGAGGACATTCATATGCACTCAGTTACTATTATACTTCGTCCTGAGCGTTGTTATTGTTATTAATCTCAGGCAGACGAGCAGTAGCTATGCTGCCGCCTCTCCTAACATCCCGTATATTACATAACATAATCCTCACAAGTTGCACGCTTAAAGTCTACATAAAATCGCACTGAAATACGATATCAAAACGGTTTACATTCCCGGATGTGGTAATAATCTCGGACAAGCGGTTTTTCTGAATATTCCTACAAAATTAATGACTTCTAATAGACTTTTCACAACGGGTTCGTTTTTAATTAACGTTACGGAATTATGTCAGAATGGTGATTTTTGCTTATCTTCCCTTTGATTTAAAAAGTGTCCAGTATAACATAAAATGTACAAACTAGATGTCCTCTAAATACATATGTATATACCTTTTTCATAGTCTCGTCACGTATTTGGGTGTTAATTAGATATTCAATAACAGACTAACGTCAAAATAATTATAAGTATACCAATATACAGTGCGTCCATAAAGTGACGCATAAATTCATTATTAGCTAAATGAACAATATTATTGAAAATTCCCGAGACAGGTCAATTTTTGATTGCGATTTACTATTTTGTCACATACTAATTTAATATACAGGGTGTCCCACCTTCGAGTAATGACGCCACCACCGATTTTTTTAAATGGAACACTACATTTTTTTTCAATTTTCGGATGACCCTGGCCGAGCTGAGTCCAAAAATGTATACAAGTTGCTTCTATCCATTACAGGGTGACAACAGTACAAAAATTACAAATTATGTATTGCTGATTAAACCACTAAAAAAATTAAATTAACGTTATTGTGATACAAAAATACAACTACTTTAATAAACACCAGTTTGGACAAGACCGCGAATGACGCGAGGCGCGATACGTGGTTCGTTATTTTTTTGTCATTTGTTTTTTGATTGTCATTGTCATTTTTTGCCATATTAAAAACGGCTATTTAGAGTTCACTTTTGTATTGTTAACGCTTCAAAGTAGGTACTTTAAGTGAAACCTAAATCTAATTTATTTAAAACGTTTTGTTGAAAATGCCTTTAAATGAAAGGGATAGGATTGAAATTCTAATGATGATTGGTGTTGGCGACAGAATGCGGACTCAACAAGAGGTGTGTAGATTATTCCATGAAATGCACCCAGATCGTGAACCTGTTTCACAATCTACAGTAAGCAGAATAGAGCGAAAATACAGAGAATTAGGACACGTGAGGGATGCACCAAGGCAAGGTAGACCTAAAATTAATGAAAATGTTCAACAAGACGTAATTTTGTCGGCACTAGAAAATCCACATTGTACAGTACGGCAAGTATCTAGGGATTTGAATATTGGAAAGTCTTCAGTATCGAATATTTTTAAAAAGGTAAAATACCATCCCTATAGAGTACGCCTCATCCATGAATTGGCTGAAGACGACTTTGACCGAAGAACTGAATTCTGCGAGTACATGATGGACCACAATAATCAAAATAACGGTTTCATTGCTAATATTTTATTTTCTGACGAGGCAACGTTTTTTTTGAACGGGCATGTTAATCGGCAAAACACCCGCTACTGGTCTCAGGAAAATCCACACTGGATGCAAGAATACCATACGCAACATCCACAAAAGGTCAATGTGTGGGCTGGTATTGTGAGAAATAGAATTGTTGGTCCATACTTTTTTGATGAAAATTTGACAGGAGCATTGTATCTGAATTTTTTACAATATACATTAATTCCTGACTTGACCCGGCTATTTCCTGATATTGAAATAGCCAATACTTTAGACGGCAGAATTTGGTTTCAACAGGATGGTGCACCACCACATTTTGCTATAGCTGTGCGCGAGTTTTTACACAGAACCTTTCCAGATCGGTGGATAGGAAAGAAGAGGATCAGTGGAATGGCCCCCTAGATCACCTGATCTTACTCCACTAGATTTCTTTTTATGGGGTTATTTGAAATCTAAAGTTTATACTAATAGACCCGAGAACATCGTGAGCTCAAAGATCGAATCAGGCAAGAAACGTTAAACATAACACCTGCTATGTTACAAAATGTCAGAAGCGAATGTATTGCCCGATTCGGTCATTGTTTAGCAGTCAACGGAGAACAATTTGAGCATTTATTGTGACTTTTCTAAAAATACAGAAACGTATAACTTTCTAATGAAATTTTTCATAAACACTTTATGTATTGTTGTCCACCCTGTAATAGATAGAAGCAACTTGTGATACATTTTTGGACTCAGCTCGGCCAGGGTCATCCGAAACTTGAAAAAAAAATGTAGTATTCCATTTAAAAAAAATCGGTGGTGGCGTCATTACTCGAAGGTGGGACACCCTGTATATTAAATTATTATGTGACAAAATAGTAAATCGCAATCAAAAATTGACCTGTCTCGGGAATTTTCAATAATATTGTTCATTTAGCTAATAATGAATTTATGCGTCACTTTATGGACGCACTGTATGTAGGTATACTATTATATTCGTTAGTAGTTTCTAAATGTATGTACTACATGCAAACTGCGTTCCTTGATCTTAAGAGAAAAATAAAACTGTGTCTATACACAATTTTAATTATTCACCTATGTGTGACGCATTAGAGTGTTTCAAAAAAACGGACTAATTTTTTTCTCAAAGAACATTAAAAATTCTTCAGAGTATCCCTAGAAAATGACCCTGTTAAAATATGAGCCCTTAATATTAATATTTAGAGGTGGCGATTCTCAATTTTCTATTTCCCATTTAAATAACATGGGAAATTTTTTTTCTGAACTTTGGAACTGTATTCCTCAAGGAAGAATCGCCGGACAGTTCATTTTTTGAGGCTTAATAATTCCGAAACGGCTTGCCTCACGCAAATCTTCAATCAGACCCTTTTTTATAGAGCGTTCAATTTCCCACAAAAAACTTTGAGTATCACTGTCCGGCGATTCTTCCTTGAGTAATAAAATTCCAAAGTTCAGAAAACAATTTTCCCATGTTATTTAAATGGGAAATAGAAAATTGAAAGTCGCCACCTCTAAATATTAATATTAAGGCTCATATTTTAACAGGGTCATTTTCTAGGGATACTCTGAAGATTTTTCAATGTTCTCTGAGAAAAAAAAATAGTCGGATTTTTTGAAACACTCTAGTACCTACGCATCATAAGTAAACAATAAAGCAGAATATAGTTAACAATAAAGTTGAATAAAATTTTGAAAAAGTAGTACTAGCGTATTTGTATATATTATGATTCTATTGTTTTGTTAAATATTTCAGACTAGGATTTTGTATTGGTCGTTTCTAGTTATAGGTACTAAAACAGATAGTAATTTTATTAAAAGAAGATTGAAAAAAAGTTGGTGTACAAAAATATCCCAAGCATTCTATCGAATATAATTCAATACTAAAAGGTATTACATCAACAACTAGGAGGGTTAAATTTAAGAAAAATTGTAATTAAGTACCTATCTGTTTTTTTCTTACTCTTTCCGTAAAGTTTGTTAAAAAAAAGAATTACTTTTTATTAGTTTATCTACATTTTTTTTTTTATTATTTTAGTTGGAAATTTCGCCTGTTTACCTGTATTACTATCTAGAGAAACTTTCTATGAACCAATTTCTCTCGAACAATATGAGGTGTGTAAACTTATATGTATTATTGGTATACAAGATTACCATTTTGTTTATTTATTAAACACTGTTCTTACTGCAGTTGTGATGTAAACTACTCAAAAAAGTTAAGGGGTAAAAAAAATATAAATTTTTCCCCAATTTTCCTTGTTTTGGTAAATCGACTGCATCTTAGCAAATATTGATGGGGAGGCTAGGACTTTTAGGAATTATTACACCTCAATGTACCCCCAATAGCCCCGTAAATCTTCAGATCGATCCATCGAGCGTTTTTTCCGAGCCGATTATTCAGTTTACAAAAAATATTTTTAGAAGATATTATTGAGGTTTGTTGGTTTTGATGTCAATACGAGAGTAATTTCAATAAGATGTGTTGGATTACAATTTTCAATAGAATACGATTTAGCTTCCTTCTGAATATTTGCCGTGGGTAAGAAACTATTTTTCGGTGGATTTCCATGTTTTTTTGTCAGTGACATCAAAATACAGTACTCTTATGACAAGCCTCTACGAGTAGTCGATAGAGTACTTTTCTTCAAATTGAGCATGAAAAGTAAGACTTCCCGTGAACAGTGCTTTTCTAGTACAAAACTCGACTCTACCTATACACTATAAAAATGTTAATAAATGGTAATAAAAACTTTTATGAAGGTGAAATATATGAAATGATAAGCATTTTAACATTATTTCAACGTAGGCGACAACCCGGTTTATTAAAATTTATTTGCTCAAAGTTAAAGCTCAAAATTCGTTATCGACCAATACTGACTAATACAAGTAATATTCAAGTGTGAGAAGAAGAATGTGAAAAGATATGTAAAGTAAATATGCATTTTTGTTGAAATTTAAAAAACATGTTCGAATTACATCTACTACAAGGGAACGTCCTTGTAAACTTCTTTAAATCATTGTTCATTGAATAACTACGATAAATAATGTTAATATTTCACGTAAAATATTTTTAATCTGCAGCAGCTATAGTTCATAGGAATTAAAAATTATCTTTCGCAACGCAATTCAACGTCCTTGTGGTTGTAAAGAGTGTGTTAGAATATATTGTAAACCATTAATTAAAAGCAATAAAATTTTAAAAAGTGAGTAATAACAAAATAAACCGATTATAATGTGTAAACAAGTTTATAATTTTTAACATTATAATGCCATACGCTGTAAGATTTTAATTACTAATTATTAGATACAACACTTTTTCTACAAGAGTTGTTAATTTTCTACAACAGTACAAATAACATATCTACTTACACACCGAGATTTAGAAGGCATCCCATTTGCCCTATGCTTGAAAAATGATATAAACAAAGTACTTAATACTAATATAGCGGCTTCGCCAGAAAAAGACTTGAAATTAGCCCTGAAACATTTCATTACACAGACCATAGCCTCAAGAGTGTTTATGTGTTCAATCATCATATAGTACCTAATAATAAACAATGTTTTTGTAACAATTTGAAACTAAATAAAAGTCTAAAATTGCCAAATGTCAAATTACCTGTGAGATGTCACTGGCAGGATATTTTCCTTGTTTGTTCGGCTGTTGTTAGGCTGTTAATACATTTAGTATTATTACATAATAGTGTTTAGCCTTTAAACATACAGATGACCATTAGGTACAATCAAGCGCTAATTTTAACATACGAAAGCGAATAAAATAAAAAAAACTTTGAACACTTTGCTTCGTTAACGGTTACACCAATATGGCCGTTTGACATTAGGTGTGCCAATGTGACAATATGCGCATTCCCTCTAGGTCTAGTCTATTCTAAATCTAAAAATATTAGACAAAATGTTATCTGTCACTGTTATGTGATATTAGCATCATTCTTTTGAGGTATACAAATGTTCAACTAAAAGCAAAAACTAATTGGCATTTTTTATAAATGAAATTGTAATTTTTATGTTAAAGTATGTAATACTTTAACATTAGTAAGTATAAAATAATTGTATCTATTTTAACACCAAGAACGAACAAACGAATGGTTCACTCGGGTATTTTTTGTGGTCATGTTGCCAAACTAAATTTTGATTTATTGTATCGTCTGAGAATCAAAATATTATGGCACAATAAATCTCCAACACTTTGGTTTCGGTAGATATAATAATATCAAAGGAGATTTATTTTTAAAGAGCTGCTCAGAGATCATACAAAAATGCACTAAATATATCTTCACGAAACAGTAATTTAAGAGTAACAGTATACCTTCTCAATAGCAATGTACTCGTATTCACGATTTATTACAGATGATGAACATCATTTCGTTAGTTAATTTATTCACATTTTTATGTTGTTATGAACTAGGTATTCTTATACGTGGCGTAACAAGAATGCACAGATTGCGTCCCTTGGTGTTAACAGATAGTAGAATAATGAGTAGGTGTGATTATGGTTAGCGATAATCTTATTGGATAGTCTATTTTATGACGTAATGTGCCGTAATGTCAGCCACACCCACTCTCTCGAAAGTGGGCATGCTCACCAAACCACTATCCAATAATATTATCGGTTGCGGTTATCGATAATAATACCACACCTACTCACTGTTTTACTATCTGTTAACATCAATGGCCGCAATCTGTAAGTACTTACCCAGATCAACTAGACCAAGCGCGGCCATATCTTCTGTGTGAGAACAAGTAAAATCATATTCCAGATGCGACAGTATGCAGTATTTATTAAATTACCTTTTTAACTTATTTAAAGAAATAAATGCATTGTTTCAGGTCACGTGCACATTTAGTGCTGTTTTTACAGTCCACCACTGTTCACTTATGCCCTCAATGGAAAAACATACATAGTTTACTTTTATTGACTTGGTTTTATAGTATTTGCTGAAACTGCTTCCTACTTTTAAAACTCTTATTTTTTGAAATACTCGTAAAAATAATAAAGACATAAAAAAACATTATCAAATCTGACTATGAACGAGCGAGATAGAAATAGCGCTCATGTCGAAACTTTTCGGTTATGTCAAACATTTGACAAGTGACTGTCACAATTGTAAAATAAATAACGACGGTCATACAATGCAACTGTTTTGACAATTGAATAAGGTTATAAATAGAAAGAATAGAAATACGTCTTTTTTTACTAGGCCAACTTTGATGACGTTTTTTTTTTTTTTTTTTTTGGATGGCTCGATATCTAACATTTATGAACCATCTATAAAATTGTTTTAAGAATCATAGCCAATTGTGCATTACCTTTATGTCTACCCATACATGCTTGCTTGTCAGTGAAGAAGAACCCATAAAACATAATCCACTTATTTCTCATTATTGTGTTTTGTTTTGTTTCAGTTTGCTTTCACCTGAGACCTCAGACCCTCTTCAGAGTACAAGATAACCTAGTGCGCGTTAAAATATTAAAAAACTTTTTTGCGCTAAGAATACCTTAACATTACTTGACCTCGACGAGCCGCGAATCTCGTCGATTTATTGTGATTTTAATTGTAGTAAAAAAAGTGATATTATGTATAATTTAAACGTAGACTTGGCCGCATCTGCAGCCAGCGCCGTCAACACCCTTCTGGTGGAGAGCACCAGCACGACACCGCGTACCCCCGAGATCCTCAATTCTCTCATCGCCATGACGAATCCCCTCGACAACTACCAGTTCGGAGAAGAGGCTGCCAAGAAGACTCCGAACGGCCGAAACGGGGCCCTCAGCTTCAACAGCGATTCCAACAGCTCCAGCAGCAGCCAAATGGAGTCTCCAACCACCAATCCTCCCAGCGTTCAACACACCTGCTCGCAGCTGATAAAGGCTGGACTCAAACTAACGATCGAGCAAAAACGAAAACACCAAAGCGACGGTGACGACCTCCTGGACCTGGACAAGGTGAAAAGGATCAAAAAGGTGGAGTGCAGCGAGTCGGAGGAAGATAAAGTCAAGCAAGAGAACGGAGTAAGTAGAGACTATAATTTTTGTGGTAGCGATTTCCTAGCGGGGCTGCTAAGAGCTTACTTATTCGCATCCTCAACACCCTAATATATTCTATAAGTAGATAATCATATTCAAAATGAAGCAGGATGTTTATAGAAGGTCTTCTATGGATGTACTAGGGTCCTAACCAAAAGTTAAACTGTGCAACTATGAAATGATTTTTGTCCCTATCTTGCCAGACGAACTTAGTAAATACATGCTAAAAACTCAATTACGATGTGTATGATTACGTCATGGGAAGACCGCGAGATCCTCCCAATCCCAGAGATCTATTCCAGGGGAATTATCTGATTATGTTAAGATGCACAAGTCATTATTTGGTTAGCACTCTAGCGTTTCACATTTAAAGTCGGACACCAGCACCAAGACGCGTTAATTCACAATAAGCATAAAAATGTTTCTCTATTTTAGAAACACACACATTCCATACCTAAAAACTAACAATCCATTCATAAAAACGTCTTCAAAGTGGGACGAGCAAAAAAGGTCATATTTCTGTTCTTAATCTTAAGTTTATAACCTTATTGAATTGACAGCCATTATTTATTTTACAATTGTGACAGCCACTTGTCAAATGTTTGACAACAATAAAGTTTCGCTTCAAGTCTCGACATATCCGCTATTTCCATCTCTCTCGTTCATAGCCAGATTTGATGACGTTTTTTTTTTAATGGCTCATCATAACAAATCATCCAAAAAAAGACATTAAAGTTGGCGAAGAAAAAAAATACGTGTTTCTATTGTATCTTAAATTGATTTTATAACCTTATTTAATTATCCAGACTTCGGATAAACGTGGTTTTAACCTTGAACGGCTTTTATGAAAGGATTGCTTCATTCATAATTCCATTCATTTCCAAGAGGCGCGTGCGCAGTTGGTTCTGGGACTTAACAGTTTCTGTTCATGGAATGTTTGCACTGGTATTATAGACAAAAACAAAATATTATCGGCGAAGTACAGTATGCCTTGTTTTGTCATAGTTATTATTTAAATAAAAATTGCACTGTATTCAAATATAATAAGGGTATTGAACATAATTAGTTATTTTAACCACATATGCCCAAATATACAAAACAATTGTCACTAATAAAACATAAGGTTTACATCCGATGAACAGATATTCAAGTTTATGCATAATGTAAGTAAAGTATAGAAAAGAACGAAAAGGAAATCCTAGGATCATATTGGATGCCATATTATGATGAACATTGGTTGCTAAAAAAAGTTGGAGAAAACCCTCAAATGGGCGTTCCGAAAGCGGGACGGAAATGTGTTTAAAAAAAGTGGGAATTTCGAAACCGTTTACAAAATAGTGCGAAAACACGACTAATACGACTAGTTGACGAATAATGCCTCGACTAACTAATATCGGGCTTTTCGAAGATTTTAAGACGTGTACTATTTTCTTCAAGCGTAGTAGTCGTGTTTTCGCAGTTTTTTTTTTCTTTAAACATTTCCAATTGTCCAGCTAATTTCGGAACTGTCATATGAAGCTTTTCTCCAAATTTCCTGAGCAACCAGTGTTCATGGTTGCATATCATGTCATCCATCACATTGATTCAATATGCTCCTAAGATTATCTTTCGTGTATACTTTATATTATATTTTGCATACGACCACCCTCTTTGTATCTATATACTTATGATATCATAACTGCCGATCACCTAAAGTTTTTTTATTGTTGTCATACTATTTGTTTTTAGTGTTGTCATACACTTTTTTTGTGTTTATTGTGAGTTGACACGTCTTTCGTGTTGGTGTTAAATATTTTTATAATATTGGTGTTAATAAAACTCTTAGAGAAAGCTTACTGTTCCTTACACAAAAATATATAAATCGTCTCTACTTATTTAGATTCTCAATTTCATATACATATGTATGTACATAGACCCAGTGCTTTTTAAAAGTAACTTTATGAAATACAAAATTCTTGATAATAACACTAACATTGTATGCAAATTTTAATACCTAACACCAGTGGCGGTGCGTGATATTTCAGTTAGCCATATCTTGAAAACGACGCATGGGACCGACTTCACTTTTTAGGTGATGAGTATACACCTCTTACAGAAAGGATTTATAGTGAAAAAATCGTCAGCAAAGTTTGCGAAAAAAATTTCAAAAACACTGGAGCACTCCCTGGGTTCTCAGTAACGCTCTGTGGGATATTTGCAGTATATTTTTTTTTTCATAATCTAGAAACAAATATAAGGAGGCGTTTTTCGATTTGTTGCAAAATATTTTTTTTTTTCAAAAAGTTATGGCCATTTTAATTTTAATTTTATAGGAACATTTTGTTTCCCAAAATTAAAATGGCCATAACTTTTTGCAACAAAAATATTTTGTAACAAATCGAAAAACGTGTATTTTGTATCTGTGTACTAGATACAAAATTCGTTTTCTAGTAATCATTACAAAAAAAAAAACAGCTTCTTTGCTCCTTATTTGAGCTTATGTATCATGGCGAAAATTAGAAGTACTTGTGAACATAGCCACTGAAATGTGTTAATTTCTGGCATCTTACAAAAATTAAAAAAAAAAAACGACGTTTTCCACGAAACACCGAACTACTATACTTTTCTCGACGCGCGTCTCGCCAACTAAGTTGGCATATTTAGGAGATTAAAACTGTTTCAGGTTTCAACTCCTCCTGTTTTTTGTTTCTACGCCGAAGGTTCCAGTACCCACTCCAGGAAAAAAAATACGTTAGAAAATATACAGTTTTTAAATTCATATAACAAAATAATAACTTCAAAGATATAATTATTATTATTCCAAAAATGTTTCTTTCTCTCTCAAAGGCTAACCTCAAATGTTTCGTTTTTAATTTATTTCTTTGACGTTACGTTTACATTCATACGTCCATTATTTGAAGTTTTTTTAAGTATCTACCTACTTAGTATCTGGATATTCTATTGTATCTACAATTTTAAGTATTCGTAAATTCATATTAGTTTGACAAAAAAATAGGTGACCATAAAAAGAACAAGTAGAGCGTCGTGATCAGTGGCGGCCGGTGGAATTTGACATGCTCGTGTTTATTTAAACTATAAATATTTTAAGTAGGTACTTTAAGTATATTAATAAGCAAATAAAAATCTATTATAAAATTTGTGGCTATATTGATTATATATAAGATTATATTATACCCCCCCTGAAAAAAAAAATTGCGGGCGCCCATGCTCGTATACCTTACGAAGTTACAAATACAATGCCATAAAAAAAGTGGACATCCTGTATGTGTATATAGATATTACTGGTTTATACGTAAAGTTGGCAGAAACGGAACGCGCCACAGACTTACTCATGAGTGTAATGGCGGCACTTCACTTGGCATAGCGTAATCGTATAATTGTTGTATTTGCCCAAAAACGGCGATGTGTAGAGAAGCTATTGGCTATATTTGCTTTATTTGTACAAATAACGCGAATAGCGCTAACAGCAAATACGCGTTTCCGTCCACTTGTCGGTTTTCAAGCACACATCAAAAAAGTCAAACAAGGCGAATATTTGCAGTAACCGCCCACACTTGGTTCCACTAGCGCCGTGTTCGTCATGGTCTTTTAGTAACTTTGTACTTATGTAGATTTAACATGTATTGGTAATAAGAAGCATTCAGGTAATAAGCTGCTGTCGCTGTCAACACGTCCGTCACTGTATTCACTGGTTCTAAATATACAAACATATTTGGCATATTTCAGGATTTTGATATATGTGTGGATGGCATGTTTGGAATATTTGCGAATACATCAAATATTTGGACAAATACAGCGATACTCAAACACAAATACGCTACGCCAAGTGAAGTGCCACCATAATACACGAAGATAACTAGTAGCCTTTTACACGTTTGCCATATATTATGAAATTATATCACACATAAGTATATTCCACGTATAGCATATAATCTTTAAGGAATAGTGGTCGATATATGGACCACCTAGTTCAGTTCCTAAGTCAGTTTTTTTAAGTATTTTGGGCTATATGTAATAGCTCGCTTTCCACGGGGTATTTTGATTTTACGTATGTAAATCACGCAAATGTATAAATTTTATAACCGCCGTACCTACTGGGTTCACCAAATTTGACCAGCCATCTTGGATTTAAAATTCGTGATCAGTGACCACAAAAAACCCCCAAGGAATAAGCTTGATATAAAAAATATAGTAATAAAAAATGTATGCCGCAAAGAAAAAAAATGTTTTGTCTACTACAGTTAAGTCAAAATTAAATTTAAATAATTCCAGATAACATTCAACTGTCTTTTGACATTATTCCATGGCACACTTGATTCGTCTAGCGGGTTTTAAATTCAATGTTTTGCTCAACTTTGTGATCGTTTAGAAATGAACACCTTATACAGTCCTTATTACTTATTACCGCTATGGTTAATAATATATAAAAACTTCGCTAAATGATTATATTGAATTTCGAGGGTATAAAAAATCGCAGCAGGCAATGAGGCTGCATTTTTTAAAAGTGACGTAGGGTCCGAACAAGCAGTTTTTGATAAAACTTTATAACAAAAAAAATTATTCGATTGTAGTCAATTTGTAGGAAATCAGATAACGAAAAATTACTTATCAATTAATTATTTATTGTAATTTAAACAATTTTATATGGCCAAAACCTATTTTATGATTATTTTGAATTGAATTCCATTCTTCTTTCCTCCTAAATGTTACATATAATCATTAATTATTATTAAAAATCAGATTTTAAACTACGGTATGTTATATACATTAAAAATGCTTAACTCACTTACTGTCTGAAAAAAATAAGTAGGTACATAACTAAATATTATCATATTTCACATTCTCCTCTTTGAATCGTTGAATGCTAGTAAAGTAATCTAAACAAACAAACTTGTTTGGGCTTCATGGCCATATTCTCCTCTTTTTAATCGTATGTTATGAAACTGTGTCAAAATGAAATATTGAGTAATATTTTATTACATTTTGTTCACATACATTTTATTAGGTATCGTTTCGTGCTGTATCAAAATACCCTCCTTAATTCCTATGTAGAAATGTTTAAATACGTCTGTATATACAGTCGTACAAAAAAGTCATAATACACTTAGTAAATATTGTTTTTATTGGTACAACTAATACTTAAATGTAATGAAATTAAACTTAATTCATATGACATAAAGTATGTACATATATACAAAATATAAACATGTATCATTAAAAAATACAGAAAAAAATAAACAAGTGTATTAATAAAAATGAATAAATGGTAAAATGTAGGAAAGAGGTGACAAATAAATCATAATACACCGCTACATAAAATATGTAATTCTACATAATAACAAGCTTTAATATTTTGTGGCATATCCTTTAGCTTTAATTATAGCCTTGAGTCTCCTTGGCATAGAAGAGACCAGTCGGTTGCATGATGCAGGGGATATTTGAAGCCACTCGGACTGTACAACTGCTTTAAGTTGTTTATTAGAAATTTTATATTTTCTTACGCGACGTTTGAATCGCGACGAATTTATGTCGGGACTTTGAGGTGGTGTTTTAAGTATATATGTATATACTGTATATACGAGCAGTATGTTTTGGTTCATTATCCTGTTGAAAGTAATAATGATCCAAAACATTTTGTTTTTGAACACTATCGCGCAAATTGTTTTTTAAAATATTCATGTACACATATCTGTCCATAATTCCAACATAAGGTACTAAATTTCCAACACCACTAGCACTGAAACAACCCCAGAAGTTAACGCTACCACCTCCTCCTTTCACGGTAGGTTGCAAGTTTTCCTTATTAAGAGCAGTGCTTGATTTACGCCATACATGCTGTTGTCCGGGAGGGTGAAATATCGTTAATTTTGTCTCACCCTTAACCTTCACCCTCCGATCCTTCAAAATCCGATCGAGAATTTATGGGCTGAACTCATACGTCGCGTAAGAAAATATAAAATTTCTAATAAACAACACCTTAAAGCATTAAAGTAGTTAGTTAGTACAGTCCGAGTGGCTTCAAATATCCCCTGCATTATGCAACCGATTGGTCTCTTCTATGCCACGGAGGCTTAAAGCTATAATTAAAGCTAAAGGATATGCCACTAAATATTAAAGCTTGTTATTATATAGAATATACATATTTTATTTAGCGGTGTATTATGATTTATTTGTCGCCTCTTTCCTACATTTTACCATTTATTCATTTTTATTAATACACTTGTCTATTTTTTTCTGTATTTTTTAATGCTACATGTTTATATTTTGTATATACTTTATGGCATATGAATTAAGTTTAATTTCATTACATTTAAGTATTAGTTGTACCAATAAAAAACAATATTTACTAAGTGTATTATGACTTTTTTGTACGACTGTATGTACATATTTGTATACCAACCTCAATTTAAATTATGTGAATATATTATTAATATTCTTGTTAATTTACATGATTAATAAGAATATTAGTCTTATTTATAGTAAAATAGAAGTTAAAAAAAAAACATTAAACACGACTATTTATTTCCAAGGTTTACTATTTCGATGCGTCGATGTCCGTTAACTTATTTGACATAATTTTATCAATAACTAGTCCAAAGATCATACTTTTTGGCATACTCCTTTGGCGCCCTTAATAAGCCAGTAGAGAGCACTGTGAGATAACATTCACCAAGTTTAATTATTTCATTGTCCTTTAACTATTAAACTAACCATAAGTTAGTTTATAAATTAAATATCTTAAGAATGCGTATAATTTTAACGGTTATTTTTAGTTGGATAAAAGTTAGAAAATAAAGATTTACCAAAAACAGTTTACTGAAAAACGGAGAAAAAAATAACGTAACACTTTAGACAAGGATAGTTAAAAATGAGGTTAAAATGTGTGCGGTAGTTCAGGTAATATACCTATATTATTTTATCCCTACCCTACTCAGAGAATATTTTAATTTTGAAAATATTGTTGATTTGACTAAACAGAAAAGATAAAATATCTATTTGGTTATTTGCCAACAGAACGTGTGGATTTGAAACTAGATTTGTTTTGATGCATTTTGCCAACAACTATAAAAATATTGCGTTTCTTTAATTTGTGTTTATTGTTCGTCGGCCAATTTTTAAATTTTGTCCGCCACTCACACCTGATTGTCAAAAAAAAATATGTACATATGTATCCACGTTTTATAACTAATTAAAATATTTTTATCGGCCTTTTTCCAGTGAATGAAAACAGCATATTCGGTGTTACAGTAGTTCCATAAGATAAATACAATATGGGTATCAACAGTAGTTTTGTAAATACGTCTAGAAATATTAACATTTTACAGTTTACTTAATAATTATTTGTTGACTAAAGTATTTTTAATTGTATACACGCACTGTATTTTATATTTCGAGGCGCCTGTAATAAAATAACTAAGGATTACGACTTTTCAATAAAATTTATTGCTACTTAAAAGTTAAAAGTGTAATTAATTATTTAAATTATGTAGGGAATAAATCGTACCCTCGAAGGTCATTCGTGAAACGAAATTGCTGTTTCTTTACTTGGTAATTTGTACGGTAGATATTCATCTACCGTAACAATAGATATACTATACAGTTGTATATATATCTACTATATGTACCTACTATACGATGCTTATCAAAAGTCCCTCCCCCCTCGTATCTTTTGAACCAAGAAGACTAGAACTAAGGAGACCGAACTCCGGCTTTTCGCTGTATAACTCGAGGGGCTTGAATATGTCCGCCTCCAGAGGCGCTGTAAACAGTAGTGTACCCTGATTGCTACGGTATATAAACAGATATCTATACGTAGGTATACTGTGGTTCTGTACTAATCTGTGTGCGTTAGAGGTTAGAGTCCGTGTCAGTGTCCGTGGTGCGAATACATTTGACAGACGCTCGATATTTTTCATGTCAAAGGTCAACATCGTCCAAAAATTAAGCTTTTCAAAGTCATTGCGTAATGTTTTAATAAATTTTCACGGTCAGTACTGCGCAATAGTCTGAACTCGTATAAAAGGATAAGGCAAATTGTAGGTACGTAAATGTGGAAATGCAATGTTATTGTGCAACCTTTACAGAGATACGTGTCTAAAAGAGCAAGGGAAATTTCACAGATACATGCGAAATGAAAAAAATCACTATTTACGCGTTATTTTACCCACCCAGCACCTATTCGCTCCCTTTTCCCGTTAACTTGTGGGACTAATACTACTTTGCGCACGATTTTGGTGGTCAAACGTAGTGTATATTACTGTTTTCTGGGTATCTGACGAAAAAAAAAAATGCTGAAATTTTAAAAGTGGCTTATCTGAACAATGACCCTCAAAATATTTCATGTTACGTGCTTCAACGTTAACAATACAAAAAAGGAAAATATTTCGTTTCATACATACATCAGTAATTTGAAATAACGTCCGGTTATTCGTACCGCTTCTTATATCACACAATGCAACACAGCACTCGAACCATATTTATTTTGTATGTATTTTTGCTAAAGCCAAACGGCATGTAAGCTTTGACAGCTTAATGATAAATGGCATATTAAACCATAGCATGGTTTTCTATGATAATTTGAAAAACATTCAAATGTGGTCCGCCGCTCATTACGTGACATCGAGTACATTACTGTTTACAGCGCCTCCTGGAAGCGGACAGATTTGATCCCTAGACCCTAGATACCGAACGAGTTCGGTCTCCTTAGTTCTAGACTTCTTGTTTTGAACGTATACTTAGACCAATTAAATTTGGAAAGTGAAAAGAAACGAGTGTAAGCTTCTCTACTAATGGTAATATAGGTGACGTGGTCATAAATTACGTATTTAAAATACCTATTCAGTCATACTAATTTTGTTTGGGTTTAGGGCTTAGGGTAGTTTTCATGGATTAACAAATTATACATTAACATTTTAGTTCTTTATTTAGCATTTAATTAATAAAGATTAAAAAGCCAAATTTTATACAAAGTGTTCAAAATGTGCTCCATCTACTTGATAGCTTGATTGACCTGATAGTAAAACATCCTATTGCTCAACTCGCGTCATGTTCATTCAAATGTGTCGGCAGAAATTGCTCTACATTTTTCAACAATTCGTTGTTTTAAAAGGTAAATACTCTTTAGGAACTACCCTGCTGAAAAAACGATCAGAAACGGACATAGCCTGTGCGTACACGCTCTGAACGTTTTTGGTACAATTTCAGACAGAAACGGACAGAAGGTGATTATTATTCATGCGACGGGCAGACTTATCCGTTTCTGTACGTCTCTGTACGTATAGTATACTCATCTCTGTACGTTTCTATTCGTTTTCGTACGTAGCGCATATTGTGACCCGCTGTACATTTCTAATCGTTTCTATGCGTTTTTAAACGTAACGCACATTCATCCCCTATACGTTTCTGAACGTTTCTGGCTGTGTCTATACGTAGAACACATTCGCCCCTGTACGTTTTTAATCGTTTCTGAACGTCAGCAAAAGGTAACAAGCGATGAAATCAGGAAACAGTTAGAATACGGTCAAATGCCTGGAGAACGTACAGAAACGGACAGTTGTGGCCGTTTCTATCTCTTGAACGCACAGTGTGGTCTGCCCGTTTCTATACGTTTATGTTCGTTTTTTCAGCAGGCTACGCATACAGCAGAGGTCGGTATCATCCATACAGATATCTGCCCGCCACCGCCATCGTCACCGACACCGGGCCGCTACCGCATTTGTTTGCGCTCCGCTTTAAGCAGTGAGCTATAATTCAAAATATAGACACACAATACCACAAGTTTTTATATCACATTGAAATAACTTTGTCCTACGTACACACTAGAATTAGTACCTACTCTTAACTCATAACAGTTTATGGTCTAAACAGTTTTTAATTTCGGATGGAGTGTCAAGTAAAAAAATATCAAATTGTTGTACCGTTTGGTTTTTAACACCTTAACTAGTATTAAGCAAGGTTAGTACTTCTGATAATATTGCATAGATTTCTACATAAACCATTTGACGGATAATAATTATCTTATCAGTTATCAGTTCTGAAGTCTTGTTTTATCAAATTTATTATCCTGAAATATAATTAATATAATCTATAATCACCATTATTTTGGTAAACAATAAGTCGGCTCATAATTCCTTTTTATTTTTTTTATTATTATATACGTTATGTATCAGAATTTCAGAAATATGCGTTTGGAACAAACTGTAGTTTACACACTTGCGAGTTTCCTACTTATCAAATAGAATTATATCAATTGTAAAATGCATTCAGTCTTTTCTCTGTAAGAAGAACTACAAACAAAGAAGCCTAATAAAAGGTTAGTACCTACAATAGAGTCTACATCCAAAAGGTCTGTGAAGTTGGCACCTCCAAATTTAAATTTTCCTATTTTCTTTATAGTAATCGTTTGTCCAAGAAAAGCCCTTGTTTGACCAATAAGTAGTTTGCGTTTCTCACATTTAGTTAAAATTAAGGTTCTCAAAATACCTACATATTCGAAAAACATTTTTTTTACAAAACTTTTTTACAAAAACACCCTGCATTTCATTAACAACGCACTTTCAGAGATATGTTGTACACAAACTTTTTTCATCAAATGAATATATGTTCCCAAAGTTACTTACATTTATTACTACTTACCCAATTATTACTTAATTGTCAAAGCTGTTACATTATGTGACGACCATTATTACTAAATTATTATTATTAAAATTAACAGTAATACACTCTATGATCAGGAGGTTCATAACATCACAGCTGTGCTAAAAATGTGTCAAAAAGAAACTGTGGACATTTTGAACTGTGATTTTGTCGTATGTATAAACATTAAAAAAAAAACAAATCAAAGTTGGCCGAGCAAAAAATTACGTATTTCCTTCTTAATCTTAAATTTATAACCTTATTTAATTGTCAAGGCTATTACATTATGCGACAGCCATTATTTATTTTACAATTGTGACAGCCACTTTGAAAAGTTTAACGTCAACAAAGTTTCCCTTCGAGCTTCGAGAGATTTCCATCTCACTCGTTCATAGCCAGATTTGATGATATTTTTTTTTAGATAGCTCGTTACAATGGATCTTCTTTAAGAACGTAGTTATTAAAATAAATTTTTAAGCTATTATAAATAATATGTGGATAGGTTTTATTACTCGTAGGATCATTTTATTTTTACGATATATGTATATAATTTTCTGCATATAAGTATGCAAAATATATGCAGAATATATATTGCAAATGCCGCAAAACTTCCAATTTCAAATAAGTTCCCCAACTTATTTGATACATTTAGAAAAAATATTGTCTGTGGGCTGTCGCCTTTTAGAATCCTTCCTAAGAAACATTCCGGTGGTCACATTTGTGAACCACCGGGTTCAAAACGGGTATCAAAAATAAATAACTAAACTTAAATGTTATTAAAAACCAAAGAAATATAATTAAACAGAAGGCTGTTTAATTATATTTCTTTGGTTTTTAATAACATTTAAGTTTAGTTATTTATTTTTGATACCCGTTTTATAATTAAACAGAAGGCTGTTTAATTATATTTCTTTGGTTTTTAATAACATTTAAGTTTAGTTATTTATTTTTGATACCCGTTTTGAACCCGGTGGTTCACAAATGTGACCACCGTTAATTTTATATTACGGTGTTGTCAAGTTGCGGCAAGGTGCCACCAAGTTGAAACGAGAAAACAGTACTTTTGAAATAGCACATCATCCAATACGGCTGCCGTAAAAAAAGAAGTTAATAATGGTTTCAGAAACTCGAAACATTGACACCTAAATTCGATTAAAGAATAGAAATGCCCCTAAAAAGTTGTCTTATGAATGCATTCGTTGATTTAAAACAATTGAAAAAATAAACAAGTTATAGCCAAGAAGACTAGAATATAGTCTTCTTGGTTATAGCAGATTTTCGAAAACGCATGTTTTTGTTTTTTCCAGAATATCTTTGACACCAAAAGAGGTAGAGGCATTCCCTAAGCGGTGTTAACCCTTTAACGCCCAAGTGCACTGTCAACAGACATGAACTTGGATGCTCATATTACTGATAGAAAAAATAAATAAAAAATACCTAAAACCATGTATTCCTATGTTTTCTAGATCGCTCTTTCGAATGGAATCGTTAAAATTTGCAAAAAAAATGATATCCTTCAATATCCTTCAAAAAACTAGACGTTTTCCACGAAACACCGAACTACTACACTTTTCTCGACGCGCGTTTCGCCAACCAAGTTGGCATCTTCAGGAGAAGATTAAAACCCTTTTTGCCAGATGGGATCAGTAAATACGACTGAAAAGTTAGTTATTGTACATTCAATGTCCGTATTCTTGCACTTTTTATAATATTAAGTGTGTAGGCTAGAATCTAGTTTTAATCTTCTCCTGAAGATGTCAACTTGGTTGGCGAAACGCGCGTCGAGAAAAGTGTAGTAGTTCGGTGTTTCGTGGAAAACCAAACTCACTCCGTTCACTCCAAAAACTATTAAAAAACGCAATTTTTTCAAGATTCTTTTTTTTTAAATCGCAATTTCAGCAATGTTATCGTCCTTTATACTACTCAAAAACAAATACAAACGTGCACTCGAGACATGTACTTGAAGGAAACGCAATGAGAACAATTTAATTTTCTCATTTTTGAGGTTAAAATAACTAGATATGGCAAAATTCAAAGGGTGATATTTTTTCGTTTTTTTACCAGTTGCGGGATCATTGACGCAAAAGAAGAATTTTGAAAAATTATTAGTACTTTAGGGGTTTTTGGAGTCGCTAATCACGACCCTGATGTCAGAATTTCAAAATTCAAGATGGCGGATCCAATATGGCCACTATCCCGAATCAAATTTCAAATTTTTCGATTATTTTGCCTCAAACTTTGGAAACTCGGGGTCTTTAATCACTATCCCGATGTCAGAATTTCAAAATTCAGGATTGTAGATATGACAAGGCGACCATTTTGAAGCAAATTTCGAAATCCTGAATTTTGAAATTCTGACATCGGGATAAATCTGATAAACAGTAATATGAGCCTCTAAGTTCATGTCTCTTGACAGTGCACTTGGGCGTTAAAGGGTTAAGTCACTCATTTTGTCTACAAATTTGCCAGTTTAACCGTTTTCATATCTCTTATAGTTTCAACATAGCATCCATCAACATCCATCACTAATTCTGGAAACACTGTATACATGTACATATGGTATACCTACTTATCTTCTTTGTATATAAACCTATGTATCTAATAAATTCTGTTTACAGTATTGTGGAGGGTGAATATTTTACCTACTTGTTCATTTTATATTCATCATAAATCTCCTGTGAAATTATATTAAATATTTACTTTGTTTTAATACAATATTTTACGTTACATACATATATTCTTTTTTCATTTTAAAAATGACGTTTTAGTTCTGACGAACTTCTGCCAATAATGGAGTATTTTAAATAAATATGTAGGAATTTATCAGTAAATTCTGACCTTGTAGATTAATACTCATTTTATTGCAAGTTTCAAAACAAGTAGTCCATAAAAAAGTCCATTGTTAAAACCTATTTTGGAAAACTGTACCCCTTCTAGTCTAAAAATTTATATTGTTGAATAAACCTAATAATATATTAAGACATAAATTGAGTCTAGTTTTCATACGAAAAAAAAACGACGTTTTCCACGAAACACCAAACTACTATACTTTTTTTCGATGCGCGTTTCGCCAACTATGTTAGCATCTTCAGGAGAAGATTAAAACTCTAGTGAAAGATGCCAACATAGTAGTTCGGTGTTTCGTGAAAAACTTCCAGTTTGTTGTTTCTACGCCGAAGGTTCCAGTACCCACTCTAGTTTTCATACGGTAGACCATAAATTTAAATTAACATTACTGTAACCTACACCTTTAATACTAGTAATATTTAATAATACCTAGTAATGTTTTTTTTTTGTTTCAGTTGACTCCAGAAGATGAAGAAAGACGAAGACGCCGCAGGGAGAGAAACAAAATAGCAGCAACGAAATGTCGGTTAAAAAAGAGAGAACGTACTGCTAATTTGGTCCATGAGTCTGAAAGCCTAGAAACTCAAAACATCGAACTCAAAAACCAGTTGCAAGAGTTGCAAAATCAAAAACAGTCCTTGGTGGAGATGTTATCTTTACACAGACCCCAATGTCAACACAACATTGGTCCCATTGGTCGTGACCACTTGTACAAGCTTCCACCTGTTTCTTCCGTGATGGAAACCCATTCCTACAGCCGACCTTGTTCCGCAGAAACAAATTTTAGAAACCAGCATCTAGAAGTGTACTCCTCGAGACCAGCTAGCGTTGGTTGTTCTAATAGCCTTCCACATACTCGACCTAGTTATAGCAAACCACCCAGTATAATAGTAGAGGAATTAAATGACCATTATGAACTTGGTCAGTTCACAAATCTAGACTACACATACAATTCGCCCTGTCACAATTATTCAGGAAATCAAAATTACAGTAGTACGGGAATAGACAATGGCTGTATGGCATAGTTTATGTTTCGTTCATTTTGTTATGTGTTATTTCTTATTTATGAAAGTTTTGAAAATAATATATTATTTCAGTAGTCCATCATGAAATGAACTACAAGATAAATATTATATATACAATATGCATGCAGCTTTTACAGTATGTAGATAATAAATGTTGGGTGAGGATTATTTTTTCTGATTTTGTTCACATGCTTATTTAGTAAGTTTACTGGTTAAGATTCGTGTAATATTAAAAATTAACCTATTCTATTGAACTCATTCCATCACTAGGCCTTGGTAATAGCATGGATTATGTCCTTGATACAGACATGTCTGTGGTGATTATTTTTATGATTAAATCGAAAATTATGTGAGACTCTTCCACATTTTTTTATCAGTAACAACTTTTTTTACTCGACAACCCATGAGAATAACAGCTTTTATCATATCCAATATTTATTATGTAACTTTAAAAAGTGCATATGTACTAAATTATAATTATCTTGTATTGATCATTTTGCATATTGTATTTGAAAAAGGTATTAACTTTTATTGAAAAATACATTTCTTGCAAATGTTTTAAAAAACATACTGTATTATTTGGGGGTGTTCTATATAGTTGTAACACTAAAGAATAAATTGTATTTTTCTCGCTACCTTTTCAGATTAATGCTTGTAGGTTTGGCCACATGGCATTACAAATACTTTGTTAATTACTATTGTTAGTCGTATTTCACCTCACCTCATCTGTTAAATGTTACCAGATCTGAAGATGAAATCTACCAATGTTAATGATTATGTATAGATATAACTTTATTATATAATTGTTACAATTAATATTGGTGCATAAGCATTCCAAGTAATAGAATTATAGTATTTCTTACTTCTATTGTTTAACATTTTTATATTACTGCCAAATTTGTATGTGTTTTTACTTTTTAATATTGCGTTTTTTAAATATTTAATATTGTTTTTAATTGCATATTTTTCTATTTTTCTTACTAGTTGTTAGTTTTTAAAACTATTTCTTGTACCTTTTCCATTTACCTCTATATTTAGCCACACATATTTTAAAAAATGTATTGAAACATTAGTACGTAGTTATTGTCAGATTGCGAAGTGTACCTGCAAATCTAGAATTCCTTAGTATTAATATGCAGGGGTTTTATTTGTATGAAATTCTGTTGTTGCTTTCTTTATCAGTTACAATCAGCTTAACATAAGTAGTTACCAGAAGCAGTGATGTCCGAAGAATACAGTTTCAATAGAATTAAGAGATATAGATGTTAAAGGCTTCCAGTAATACTAGTTCAGTACAGTGTTTTCAACATATTTGTTGAAAACCTATTTTTCATAAGCAATTGTTCAATGTATGTGTTTGATTGTCTGTTATGGATGCAATGCGTACTTTGAAACCCAAGTATATATTTTAGGTAAATTAAAAAAATTATTTTTTCACAAAATATTTTTTCGCACATATTTTTATCAACATCTGAAATGAAATGAGGGCCCCCGTTACGTAACTATCTGTAAAAATATTTACTATCGGAAAGGAATTATTTAGATTTTTTTAATTGTACATATTTTACCTAAGTTGTCTATCTGATTACCATTGGTTTTTAAGCTGTGTGATTCTAATTGTAGGGATATGCGGATAGATTCCCTTGATCTTAATAAATTGTAAAAGTGAGGGAACCAAACGTCATGGGAATTCGAAAGTGGGCGTGACCGAATGTACGTGTTGCCGGCGACGTTTGATTCAAGACATTACGTCACACAAGATACTATCCAATTAGATTGTTGCTAACTATATTCACACCTACTCACAATTTTACTACCTGTTAAGATCGAGGGGCTCAATTTGTATATATATTTCAATACATTTTTTATATTATCTGCACATTTTTTACATTAGTTACTTAGGCAATTATTTGAAATAATTCGCTTTAAGAACATGCTTTACACTATTTTTAGATGAAGCGCTTGCGAAACTGTATCAAATATTGATAAAAACTTATATTTTGGAAGTTAAAATTGATGCAAAAAGAGCATTTGTGTTATCAAATTAAAAACTTCTATTTCAGATATTTGATGCAGTTACTTTTGATATTTAAACTGTGCCTTTTATGTCATGAAATGGCATATGTTTTTGTTTTTAAATTAAAAGACATAACTACTTAAAAGGTAAAATTGTGATAAAGATGCCAGGTCATCTATAAATTTAGGATATATTTTATTTGGTAGATTGCAGTAAAATTTTCTTGTGCCATCACAAATTTATTTTTTACATGAAACTTTCTATTTTTGTATAAAAATCGTAAATAAAACTCAATAGTTTCATAAAAATCTCGGGTGTTGATTTTTATTAATTTATTACATATATGTACAAAGTGATCCAAGAAACTAGAGAATGAATCATGAAGAAATGCTCTAAAATTGAGTTGTTCCACATTTCTTCATGAAAAATATATAGGGAAAGTGTGTTAGTAGTTAAACCATAAAATATATTCAAGGAACTTTAATTTGTATGAATAAAAACTACTTTTGGAACATATAATTTTGCTGTTAAATTTTCCCAACGCAATTGGAATCTATGGATCTTTATGATCCCTTACTGTTTATTTTTGAATATTTTTACCAAATGTTTTCTTGGGATCATTTACGATTTTTTTTTTTTTTTCTATAGGTGTATTAAAAAGGTATCAAATTTACTTGGAAATCGCCAAATATATTTTGTGATGCAGTAACTAATCCCAGTGCACATTCAGTTAGATTAGGATAAGTAATTACCTTCTTGCTTTAATTATTCAAAATAAAATACTTTAAATATGTTCCTCTTAAAAACAAAAAGATTAGGGTCTCCTTGTAAATTTGATACTTTTCATATTCATATATTAGAAACTGAAAATATGCTTCTTAAGAGATTAGCAAACATAAAAACTATATTACATTGTTTCCAAAAACAAAATTGAAAATAAAATTTTATTTAAGCAAAAAGTAGTGATTTACTTCTGCAGGCGATACATATGTTACTAGTCAAAACAGACAAATTTACTGTCATTGGCAATTGATAAAATATATTAATGATTTTCAAATGCTTCCGCATCACAATAACCATACACAAGTGAGAACAATCAGAGGTGCTTTGTGTACAAAAAAAAAGTTTACCATCAAAAAAATACAACACTGAATTTTGTGAAAATATATTATCTACTTTAATTTTAACTTATTTGTAAATTCCGTGTGTTACCAGTAACTTCCATAAAGCAGGATAGGTTGTATGTAAATTTTTGTGCCTTATTCACAGGTTGATAAAAAAATAAACGCATTTATAAAATAACATTTACCTTTATTTCATTTAGTAATGAAGAAATGGATGAAAAAGAAAACACTATAGTAAATAATTTACCTCTATGAAAATGATTACAATAAATAAATAATGTAAGTTAGGATCCAACGATGATGTTATTAATGGGTATATGAATAAGTTTTACAAAAAATCCTATAAATCCCATAATGCAAAAACCTATGGCAGTGGCTACAGCAATCTTCTGGAATTCTGTAAAAAAACGAGGATGATTAAAGCTATTTAGTTTCGACCAAGAGATAAATTTGTGAAGTTCAAAAATGTAATACACTGAATTAATATTGTTATTACATTACACCTTTGTCAGACTTATTTTCCTACAACACGGTGCATCCAGCCAAAAGTATTTGGAGTTACAAATACCTCATTTCTATTTCTATAAAGGGAGAGCATATTTGAATCCTATAAAATGTGTTGGTTATTACACCCACGATATGAATTTTTCATTGAAATCACACCAATTCAAGCAGATTTATAAAAAATTCAAATCAAGTTGAAAATAAAGCTTCTACCAAATAAACACGAAGATCTGAATTGCTTAGAATTTCCAATTACAACAGAAGTTATACTACTAAAAAAAATATTTTGCGGGATGTAGAAGTGGAACTTTTCAACTAAACAGCTAATCACACACAACTTTTTTTTTTAAATATTATGAATGATGGGCAACACACGAGTTCGCACAATGTGGATGTATTGCTAAATAGTTATGCCGTTGTTGACTCTATTGATCTGTTGCACTAAGTTTGCTCCCGAGGCGACACTTCAAACGAAATGTGGTTCAACAGTGTGTTCAGCGTCACTCACCTACAGGTGTGTGACAGTGGGTGTCAAAGATAGGTCCATAAAAAACTTTAAATACGAAAGTTTTACAATATTTTATGTATCATCTATTGGCATCATTATGTATTATCAGAAAAAACAAATGAAAAACTACAACTTTTGATTGAAAAAACAAGGACACTTTTTTTATGTATATTTTTCAATAGATTGATGTCCTATTCTATTATCCTCTTTTTAAATAAATAGGGTTTGTTTATGTTTTGTTCAGCCCTTTCTCCAATATTTAGTTTTAAATTATATAATGTTTGAAAGAAATTGATATCTATTTGGCTTGTCTAGTAATTGATATCAGAACATCAAAATTAGAAATCGGCTGCCATTAAGACTTAAGACCACTATATTAAATAAAAAAAAGTTATTCAGAGGAAGACAAAAAACAAAATACAAACTGGATGACAAGTACGATCAAGAAATATAAACAAACAGAGGAAAATTTTAGAGAAACAAAAACAATAAAAAGAAGACATTTGTTAAAAGAAACAAAGAGGAAGACAAAAAGGAAAATATTTTACTTTTTCTTTACTTATCAGTAAAGAAAAAGAAGAACAAATTAAGACAAGAAATGTTTCCAATATGTTTATTTGTATTTCTTGACGGTACTTGTCGTTTGGAATGTAACAAAGATGCCAAAGTAAATGATGTAATGAAAATTATGCAAGAATCATAAGAATCAAAAATGTATGGTCATTTTTCAGAACATGGACTTATTACTTAGCAACAAACAAAAAATACTCATATAGGTATAATCCGTTCTGTCACAAACAAGATGTCAAACATTAAATCCTGTGCAAATGTTCCTGAGTGTCACAAAAAAATTGCGAAAGTTTAAGAAATTGAATTGCGCAGGTTTAAATCATCTGCTCCTTTCCTTGTCTAGAACTGCCCCTAGATAAGGAAAGGAACTGTCACTGTGATGTAATTATTTTTTTTAAATTATACTTCACGCATTTATATGTAAAATTTGTGCTATTTACGAAACATTTCCCTTGCCCTTCTGTGACGATTCACCTCTTTCATTTTGTCACAGAGGTTAGGAGGCACCCTGTAAAACACGAGTTAGGCATTTGCACAAAGCCACAAACTACTTCTAATAATGTATACTACACGTCTCAAAAATTTTTTCATCAAAATACGATAAGTCCTTGTTCTGAAAATTTACCGGCAGACGTTTATGAATACTTTTTTTGCAAGTTTCGTTTGAAGTTTTTAGGTACAACCTTGATGTACCCTACAGTCTAATAATCACCCCCTAACATATGATGAGAGAGAACGTATATTTCATCGACATATTACTAACATATAAAAAATATTTCAACTAGTCTGTACCAATATTTTATTAGATACATGATAACAAAATGAACTTACCTCGTCTATCTGGTTTTGTACACCTTTTCACTAATCTAATAGAGTCTTTAGCAAACTGACGACCTGGTTCAATAAACTTCGTTACTTGATCCATATTTCTACAAATGTATGTATGTGCGTATTTCAAACGGCAGAGTTTAAAGAATATTGCAATTTATCTTTAATATAATGCACTATTTAATATAATGCAATAATTAATGCACTGATTAACAAATACCTTGTATTCTCGTTTACCAGCGTCTGTGTAACAAAACGATTTCAGAAAGTAGCAACCACTACAAAACAGCAACGTCAACAATACCAAGACAATTCTCCCACAAACCAAATTTTTAACCAGCCACGATGGCATGACAACCGTGACGTGTCGAAGTAGGTGCGTTCATCATTTTCAATTCGAAATGGTCGCGTTCATTACACGAGACAATCTATCGATCAGGTAATCAATGGGCGCATTCAACAGAGCAGGCGCTGGGCTAGCACTGAGGTAAGCGGTAAATTTGTGTGGACCGCTAGACCAGCGATCCACTTTATTTGTGCTAGATGAGCCAGCTGTATTTTTGACGGGTTTCAAAAATCACTTGTGGCAACACCCAAGAAGACTAGAACTAAGGAGGCAGAGCTGCGGCTTTTCGCTGTATAACGCGACGGCCTCGAATATGTCCGCCTCCAGAGGCGCTGTAAGCAGTGTAGTTCTGTACTAATCTCAAATCTGTGTGCGCTAGAGTCCGTGTGGTATGCTCGTGGTGCGAAAACATGTGGCAGACGCTCAATATTTGTCGTTAATTTGTTGCTATCTTTTAATTACAAATTTTCGTAATTATAATTATGAAAATGTACTCAAAATATTCGTGCTTCGTGCTTCGTGCTTCGTGCTTCGTGCTTCGTGTTACGTGCTTCAACGTTAACAATATAACAAAGGATAATATTTCGTTCCATACATACATCAGTAATTTGAAATAATGTTCGGTTATTTGACGCTTCGGAACGCTTCTTGTATCACACAATGCAACACAGCACTTTCGAACCATATTTATTTAAGATTCGAATTGTATTTTTATTAAAGCCAGACGGCATGTAAGCATACGCTTTGACAGCCTACATTCATAAACATTCACGTGTGGTCCGCTGCTCATCACGTGACGTCGAGTACAGCACTGCTTACAGCGCCTTCTGGAGGCGGACAGATATGCACCCATAACACCGAACGAATTCGGTCTCCTTACTTCCACATTCCACAAAACAGTGCTTAGCTGCTTAGTGCTTAGTTCTAGAATCTAGTCTTCTTGGCAACACCAAATGCCGCCATAACCTTCATTATTTTAAAAACAATCTGAAATTACGTTTAATACGAAAGCATCTAATGTACCTTCTCCGAAACCATCCGTTTCTCCAATTTCTGATATCAATATGCTAATAACAACCTGATCCTCTTTTTTTAATTAGGATAAGCCCTAATTTATTTCTATTCTTTATTTGTTTTTTGTTTTTTTAAATGCTACTCAAGAAACTACGCATACACCCCATCAAAGGGATGACCCTGAGGATGGTGCAACCCATTTTTTTTTGCTTAATTACAATAAAGTGACCAGATATTGATTTTGCCAAAGACGGACATGTTCAGCTGGTTCACATTGACGAAGCTAGATTTAATTTTTCGCTCCGTGAGCACCGAGATTTAGAACAGCGTGAGGCGCGCATATATCTAAGTCCTGTTGCACAATTGAGCTAACCACAACCATAACCATAAGCATAACTGTAATTTTTACGTTCTGTCCACAACAAATCAGCATATATGTCGTGTGTATTTTAAAACTCCCGCATAGAGGATTCAGTTTAGCCAATATCACTAAATTAAACATTTTGTGTAAAAAATCGTAACGATACTGAAATTAGAAGAAATTATGGATATCGAATTGTTAACTAATATTGTAGTAATTTAGTATTAATTAGTATTAATTCCTATTGTGTTTAGGGTAACCCTTAACCCACATTTCACGAGAGTGCAGACACAAGGTTGGTATGGCCAGCAAAACGTAATTTTAAACGTAAAGATAAAATAATGTCATCTTTATGTTTACGATTAATGACGATTGAAGGTCATTCTTATTGCTAATGTTAATTGAATTAGAGAATTGAGACGAGAGCATTATTCTCTCGTCTACAACTTCATATACCCCATCTTTGCGATTCTGGTTAATTTTATGTTTATGTTAATTGTGCAGGGGGCCTAAAGCCTATTTCTCAGAGCTTCGTCGTGTCGCTGGCGACACATCGCCGACCAATAAAAACGTTTTATTTAATTTCCCCTACATCCCAAGTTTATTTTACTGTCGCTGCGACTGCCGTGTGTAGTTGAAATATTTCAACTACACAATCTGTCGCGAAGTGCTCTTCTTACTTTGTTTATGTAAATGGCCATTTTTTAATGGTTTCGACGTGACAAATAAGAACTTCGGCTGTACTTCCGTATACGGACTATCTCCAAATTGTTTGAAATTTGGTACACATGTTTTTTTTGGTGTGCTGAGTATGAATTTGCGAATAAAAATATCCACAAGTGCCCGCAAGTGTCCGTAAGTGCCCACAAGCTAGGTTAAAAAGCGTAAAAATCGCTAAATGAAAGTGTTGGATATCTCGCTTATCAATATGGATTTCAGTATTTGGCGCTATGTGTTTTTTTTATTAAAGAAAGCAAAGTTGCTTCGTCTCTCTTAATCTCTAGGCAGATTTCGATCCTGTATTTTTCTGGTTCTCCGCGTACGATCATTCCGAGAAGCCATGATCCTTAGACAACTCGTCAATGTTCCTACTTTCGACGTCCACTTTTACACTCGTCAATCTCAACAATAACACCCTCACCTACAATTTGGTCTTCCCCGACAAAACTATTAGTAGTTCATTGAAAAAAAATTAGTTTTCAAATAAACCATTTCAAATGCCATATAGGAATCGTATACACCAATATTACAATTTAAAACTTCCACCTTCGATATCTCGAAAACCAAGCGAGATATCGACTTTTGTGTTTATTTTGGCCTGTTCTACACGAATATATTTTGCGCCTATATAAGTGTTTATTTTGCGGCGCCACAGAAATCGTAATCGTTCACATTTTAACCTTACTTGTGGTCTCTTCGAGGCACCTAGGGGCACTTTCGGGCACTTGCGGGTATTTTCATACGCAGATTCGTGCTCAACACACCAAAAAACATCCATATACCAAATTTCAAGCGATTTGAAAATAGTCTGTATACGGAAGTACATCCAGAACTTCCGCAAATACAAACTGTCTATTTAGATGTTTTGTGACAAACTGCAATATTTTAAATTCAAACTGTGGTATTCCGTGTCGCAACTACTGCAAGTAATAAACATTTTTTTAAGTAGTGGGGAAATGTCGCGGCGACATGACGAAGCTCTGAGAACCAGGCTTAAGGAGAATTAAATATATGTATGGAGGCGCGAGGTAAATAGAGCCGCAGACGAAAATTTTTGAAACTTTCAAGGTCACGCGTTTTCCTGGCACTTCAGAATTTCAATGAAAAATACATTTACATAAAAATATAGACTTTCACAAGGATACTTTTTGGACTTTGATGCCTTTTTGAAATACTAATATTTAATCACGATCGATACGATACGTCTTCAGATTAACCTAGAAGACGTAATTACGGACATTTTAATAAAAAAATTTCAATGACGGACAGTTTGACAAACTGCTGTTGAAGGTTGAAGATACAAGGACAAGCTTTCTGAATGACGGACGTCTGGTAACTTTAAATTACAATTTATTGTCAACATTAAACATTTGTACACAATTTTGTAGTTTTAATTTTGTATTAAAGAAAATATAAAATATCGTAAAGTAAATCTGTTAAGAAACATTTTCGAGTGAAGGGAAATGGTGAGTTCTACCCAAATTCAACAAAAGTATTTATTGAGCAAAATCTCTAGAATTTGTCTTTTGTCTGAAAAAATACTTTGTCAGATTTGTTGTGATAATATTATTTCATAATTTTCACTTCCTCTACAAGTCCTCTAATTTTGATGATGTTTTAAAAACACCTTGCACAAAGATTATTTAATTTAAATGTATAGTAAACGGCACCTATTTCTATAATATTGACAGACACAAAAAGAAATATTCATCTCCAAGAAATATAGCCATCCAAAAAAAACGTCATCAAAGTTGGCCGAGAAAAAAAAAGAGGTATTTCTATCCTTAATTGAATTTATAACCTTATTTACTTGTCAAGACTGTCATATCATGACGGCCTTTGTCTATTTTACAAATTGTGACAGTCACTTGTCAAAAGTTTGACATAACCGAAAAGCTTAGACATGACCGCTATTTCCATCTCACTCGTTCATAGCCAGAGTTGATGACGTTTTTTTTGGATGTCTATAATAAGAAACGTGAAATATTTAGGTACTTAAATCCTTGTTAATAGTAGGTACCTACATATGCATGTACTTCATTACCAGCATTAAATTCTCTATTAAAAAAAATAGTACTTAATGATAAAGTTTTTGCTGAATACCACTGTACCACAATTAGTTAATTTCAATACATTATTTTTTCTAATTAATTTTCTATTAGATTATTTACTTTTTATTTATGTACGGGAAAGAATAGTGAAAAACCAACAAGAATAATATTTCTCTTTATTAGGCACTTAGAATTCATTGTATTACTAAAACATACAAATATTAAAATATTTCATGCTTTTGAGATAAAAAAATACTTTCAAATAACATACAGGTTATTATAGGTTTTATACAATTATTTTTTTATTATTTTAGGCAAAAGTTTTGGTCCACAAACTTGCAATATTTTAAGTAAATAATGGTATAAGATATACAATTTTATTTATGTATATGAATGCCTAAACATGGCATACCTAAAACTTGCTAAGAACAAGGGAAGCTATCAGTATAATTAGTTCTAACAGGCACAACTACATCATGAACCCAACTTATATAAATTATTATAAAATGCAGTGTTTTAATTAAAAATTTATGATAAAAATATTTAATTACATACTTGGAACAGAAAAGACTAATCTGTGCACATTTATTATTAAAAGCCAAAAAAAGACATATTTTTTTATTTAAAAAAATATCATGTAAATTGTAAACACCAAAGGAATTCAAGACAAAAGAATTAAGTTTTAGTTTAAAATAATTTAACTGCAAAACCTCAAAATGGATGGCTCAAACCAAGTAAAATATTTGATATTATTTTACTTGGATAATTGACCTTAACACGTTGAGTGCGGATGTTAGCCGGGGCTAACAAACGTAACGCTCTCTGGGGTACGTGTGTTAGCCCAAGCTAACACAGTCCTTGGCAACCCTAGCATCACAATTTCTACCTGCTAGGGACTGGTGGGGGAGAAACTCGGGGTACGGTTGTTAGCACAGGCTACAACCCTAATAAAACCCAAATAATACATAATATATAAATTTTTTATATTCATCCTTCATTATTGAGGTCATCGAAATTATTTTAGAAGAGGGGAAAAAAATATCCGTACCCCCGCGGTTGAAATGAAGGTTGTGCCCCGCACTCAACGTGTTAAAAGCACACATTTCATTGTTTGCCACACCTTTTAGAATTTAGTGCGTTTTTGCATACTTTTCTTTTCCTTTACTTTTTTTTGCAACATATAAATTAGGTACAGGATGAGTTCGTGAGAATTCGCACCCCTTTTTTCTCCGTTGTTTTTAGAGCTATGAAATATTTTTTCACATTGATAACTTATGTTTTCTTACAATGATATAACATATAACATATGAATCGTGATTGGTTAAAAGGGCATCAATCGTCTATTTGGTGATTTTTAGTTTCTGAATGAATTGGATATGTCACAGGTAGGGCTGCTGTTTAACTGTTAAAAGGGCATCGATCTGTGAATGTATACAGCGACAGGGTGACCATGAAGTATTCAAATTTTGTTAAAGAAGTATCAGTCGATGACTGATGCCCCTTTAAGTTCCCGAAACTTTTCACTAACTAACTTTTGCCCTTTTAACAAATCACAATTCATATGTCTTACTTTCTTCCACAGGTTTTTGAAATATTATGTATAGTATGTAAAATAATATACTCGACAATATGATGTAATTAATAGTAAGCGGTCGATATTTACTCTTTGTTGTCAAATATAAACACAAAAATTAATGTTTGTAAAACACATGGTTTAAGGGCTATTAATTATTTGTTTAACATATAATGTAATGATGATTATTAGTACTTAATGAATCATACATATCAATTGTGCGAATTATTTATTTCATCAGAATAGATGATAATGTAAAATGACAATTTTACATTATTATCTATTCTGATCTTACAAGGTTGCCCCCGAAAATGACAATGTATTTAAATGTATTGTTTCATAGCTACCTTAAATGATCTTTTGAGGTGTTTTACCTCAAATAATACTTACATAGTTACAAAATATGTTAAACACATTAAGAGCCCTTATAACATAAAATGTTTTTCCTGGAGTGGGTACTGGCACCTTCGGCGTAGAAACAAAAACCTGGACGTTTTCCACGAAACACCGAACTACCACACTTTTCTCGACCGCGTTTCGCCAACCAAGTTGGCATCTTCAGAAGATTAAAACTCAAGTATTTAGTCTTAAGTTTTAATCTTCTCCTGAAGATGCCAACTTGGTTGGCGAAACGCGCGTCGAGAAAAATGTAGTAGTTCGGTGTTTTGTGGAAAACGTTTTTTTTTTAGTTTTTTATTGAATTTTTAGTTTTATATTCAATATGTATGTACAAACTCCGTCTAAGGGTGGAAATCATAGTCGTCACTTAAATATACATACCTAAGTAGTAACATTTAAGTGCCCATCCCACCTCTCTTGTATCATCGTTAGATCTCCTTGATATACTAGTGGAAGCACTCTACCTTCATCTAGCTGACAACATCCAGATTTTCAGGAAAGCATTCCAAATTTCAACCCTTTAGGTTTTGCAACAACAGCTTATTATGTGGTTTTTGAAAAACTTGAACAACGATGACATTTTCGATACTAAGTGTTTCGAAACGTGCATCGAGAAAAGTGTAGTAGTTCGGTGTTTCGTGGAAAACGTCGTTTCCACGAGTATTTTATTTTATATATTTAATGCATATTTAAAAATAAAAAATAAAAAGAAAGTATGACATATGTTGTAATCCAAAGAACAAGCAGAATTCAGCAAATAAAAAAATATAGGGTTCCATTTAAAATAAAAAATATTCATTGAACACCTGTTATAATTTTATTTCAACTGTTTTTCTGATAGCATATTATTCGGAAATTTCAGAAAAAAATACATTATCCCTGTAATTTTTTTTCGTAGCTCTAAAATAACGGAGAAAAATGGTGTGAATTCTCACGAACTCACCATATACTTGTCAGGCAAGTAGTCATGATGTTATTTACATATCTGCTACATTTTTCTTTACCATTCATTATTTTAATAGGGACACTATGTAAACTTTTGGCCACTTGACTAGTAATATTAAGCAAACATTTTTCTGTTAATCTAAATTTAATATAAAACACACAGCACACAATTCTTAAAAATCACAAGTAAAAAAGGTACATACGTTAAGAAATACAAGATTCAAAATAAACGCGAAGACTACAAAAAATGCATTAGAAAACTATTTATAACGAGCCATTCAAAAACCCTCATTAAACTGGCTATGAAATAGAATGATTAAATGCTTAGCAATCACGTCGAAGCTGCAATCATAACCATTATTTTAAATAATTGTGACTGTAAATACTTTTTATTATTATATTAAAACTTTTAAGGCAATAAACATCAACGTTTGCAAAAACACGCAAAGATGGAACTGAGTTTTATTGAAAATTTCACATCTGTATTGACAAACCCCAATAGTTCTAACAGTTACCATGGCAATGAAAAAAAATTTCCTCAAATTTTTGTCCTGCTGGGTATGCTAGAACGTGAAATTGCACTGGATATTTTTCTATCAAAATGCGACATTAAACTGACGTTTGGTATATTATTAAAATACTATTTTTTATTTTTACATGAGTATACATTATAAACAAGTGTTATGTCTATTACTTACGTAAATAACCAAAAAAAAGACAAAAATATATTTTCATATTATATCAAACTACGAATGTAAAAAGATTATAGTTAAAATACACAATAAAAGTCACATGTTACAAAACCTTTCCGTCAGCACACCCAATCTACTTTGTAATTTTGTTCATAAATGTAATCTATAATAAAAACGTCAATATTTCTTGATTATAATTAGATATGAAATTTTCTTACCGAATCTTCACGAGGTTGAATTAATCACATATCATAATTTTCACAACATTCGAGGCTTAAAAAAGTTTTTGGTATTAATCAAATACTAGGGAGATTATTAGTGAAATTTTCACATCTATATTTTCAAACCGATCGGATGTTTTATAAAAAATTGGCATATGTTAGGGACTGGAAAAACCGTCAATATTTTTTTGGTAGTAAGCTGCCATTTTTTTTTTGACACGGCATAAGAACATAAGGTGTTCCATACTCTGCAATTAAAATAAATTTGAAACCGTTATACCAAGTGTGCAATTTATTGTTACATTTTACCAATTTCAAATCGAAATAACTTATTTAGTTTAAATGGAAACTACAAATGTAATAAAATTACAATGAAAATACGCAATAAACATCACATATTACAAAACATTTCTCTCAGCATACTCAACCTACTTCGTAATTTTGTTTCACATTTTATTCTAGAATTCAACAAGATGTCAATATGTCTTAATTATATTTAGATGTGAAATTTTCTTACCGAATCTCCCACATGCTTGAA
Organism: Aromia moschata; assembly: GCA_029963805.1. Classification (NCBI taxonomy): domain Eukaryota; kingdom Metazoa; phylum Arthropoda; class Insecta; order Coleoptera; family Cerambycidae; genus Aromia; species Aromia moschata. The sequence continues at coordinate 457,049 of JAPWTK010000255.1, forward strand.
TTAATCACCATAAACTTCTTGGTCTTGAATGTTGTAGGAAACATAATTTTCACATTTGAGACCTTAGATAAATGTTCGCTGATAATTCAAGAACTAATGAAATACCTAGTGAAAAACAAATGGTGAAAAGATGGCAAAATCAACGGAAACTGGGATAGTTCAATGGAGGATATATACAAGGACTTCCAAAAATTCTTTCCAGATGCAATTGTTTACATTGATCATTTTTGGTAATCAATCAATAAAAATTAAAGTTTTGAAGTTCCTGTTGGAGACATGGAAGACTTGCAGCAATACATTGTTAACAAAATTGGAATAGTTACTGTTAAACTGTATAAAACTAGGATGAAAAGAAATGGCTTTTTACAGTTAAAAACTGTGGTGAGTTTTTTTGCCTGGCTCGATATCCATATAATTTCTTTAATTTTTACTGTCTTCCTAAAGGCAAATCTGTATAAATATAAAAGATATACCTATATGAATTTTTTTTAAGTACTCCAAGCATTGATAAGACACTTGTTTTTAAATAGAAGATATACTTCCTATCCTAATATAGTTATCTATTTTAATTGATGTCTGATTTGTCTTACAAAGGAAAAAAAAACAAAACATTCATCAATAAATTTCTTATGTATTATTTAATTCTTTTAGAACCTAAAAATACTGATCTAATTTTCATTATCAAAACCATATCCACTTTATAAAATACAGAAATAATATCGGATCACTAGAGTTTGCAAAACTGCTGTCCGTCCATTGGTGTGCTGTTTTACATGATTTTTAGTCGGTAAAACAAATTAAACCATGTCAGGAGACGTTTGCTATGCAAATGTACCTACAGCCGAGTACAAACAGTCGATAAAAAAAAGTATTCAGACACACACTTTTTGAAGATTGCTTAAATTCTGATCATATTTGTACTACAGTATTGATTCTTTTTTGTTTATGACGGCTTTACAGCTTGTGACGTTCTGTGTCTAATAAGCCCAAGTTGAAGTGATATGTGTACTATGTAAAAAAATTCATCAAAATAGTAAAATTGCGATATTTTAAAAAAACCCTGAATAACTCCGAAAATAGTAAATCCTTTTCGAAGTTGTTGGACTCGTATTAAAGGGAAATCTTCAGTGTATCTATCTGACTGAGTCATTTTGGAATTTTTTTCCTAGAAATCAAAAATTTCTAAAAATGAACCAAAAACATTGTAAAATCCTAAATTTTACCATCTCTACTATATTTTTTGTAAAAATCACTGTTATGAAATTTTAATAAAACACATCGGGTTCTGGAGGAATATCTCATTATATTATCAACTCATTTTATATTTTTAATCATTATAATTTTTAATGTTATGTGTGGCATAACACTGTGGTCTAACTTTGAAAAGAATTTCATATTTTCGGTTATTCACAGTTAGCGATAACTTTTCATACATTCGACGCTGTAATCCTATCAGAAGCAAAAAATAAATCAATACTGTAATACAAAAATTATCACAATTTAACCCTTTCGCGCCGGGAAACGGACGAATCCGCAAAAAGTTTTAGTTCTGTGTAGCCGGGAATCGGATATCTACACACGGTAAGAGGTGCACTTAAATACTGGAAATATACGTATCCGCGTGTTAAATATTATTAACAAGATAATCCAAAAATGTTGTGTGGTTTGTGATAAAAAATTATTAGACGCGAAACGAGTTACAATTGCGTCCAATGTGATGTGCCACTATGTGTTCTTGGTTGCTTTTTTAATTGACATTTGCCCCAAATTCATAAAAATGTTTAGTTTGTCAAAAATAACTAATATACGGTTCACGGTGGAAGCCACCTGTAGTCTGCATCAGATAAAGGCGCGGTGTAGTTCGCGACGGGAACCGGACGAATCCGCAGCACCGTCTGCTGCAGTCTGTGCAGCACGGTGCGTTAAAACCGTTGCCATCCTGAAAGGGTTAAGCAACCTTCAAAAAGTAATACTTACTGGGTAAGTGTGTTCCTTAACCCCTTAACGCACGTTTTTTTTTTTTTTTTTTTGGAAAAAGGGAAAAAATTTTTTTTATTGCTGATAATAAATATGTAAATATATGTGAATCCAAAATCATTATTTTTGGTAGTCAAAATAGCCAAAATATAGTCAAAATGAAGGAGGAGGTGGATTCGTCTGATGTATGCTCAGTTTACACCAACTTCTGATAGAGCTAAGATCCCTTCCATGATGAACTACCATCCGATTCTATAGCACCATCGCTAATGTCAATCTCGTCTGAACCGCTTTCAGATAACTCTGCATATTCAAAATCATCGGTATTCTCAGACATTTTGATTTACGGTATTTTTCAAAATTATTAATATTTTGAATAACTCCAAAAACTTAGTTCAAATCTTACTAAACACACAAACTAAAAAATCGTAAAACGCCAAGCCTAAATACATCCGCAATGGCAATCAGGTTGTAGACTAAACCTTGCACGCTGCAGTGGTTAGGTTTTAGGGTAAACATATGGCGATGAGTCACAAAGCAACATGACAACAAGACGCCACTCAAGGTTACGTGATTTTCTGAAGTGTTGGCTCGCTTCTCATAAATTTGTAGCATTGCCCGAGTCCTGTTCGTTGATGAATCACAAAGTAAATTAAATATTGCGTCTACCTGAGTCCCTCTCGGGCATGCACAAATTTGGCAGTATCGATTGCCCGAGTACCGCTCGGTCACGTGCGTTAAGGGGTTAATATTATAACTTACTTATACCATACATATTGTAAATATAGACATCCAAAAAAAACGTCATCAACTCTGGCTATGAACGAGTGAGATGGAAATAGCGGTCATGTCTAAGCTTTTCGGGTATGTCAAACTTTTGACAAGTAACCGTCACAATTTGTAAAATAGACAATGGCTGTCATATGATGTGACAGTCTTGACAAGTAAATAAGGTTATAAATTCGATTAAGAATAGAAATACCTCTTTTTTTCTCGGCCAACTTTGATGACGTTTTTTTTGGATGGCTATACTATAATATTGTATTTATAATATAAGTACAAATGTAATAAGTACACTATAGTATAGTATTTACATACTATTATATTTATAGGACTATAAATATTACTTACAATCCCTGCGCTTCGGCCATGGCCTGATACATGATTTTGCGAACCCTACTGATCACTTATCAATTTATTTCATTTTATCTGTATGACTCGTTTTTACAAAATAATACAAAAATTACTTTATAATTTTTTCCTGCACTATCTGACTATAGACCTCTATAGATACTCTTTTTAATACTTTTATTAAAAGGTGATTGTTCCAAAGCAAAAGCAATAGATGGACACTCCCAGAGCTAATAACTGTTTTTCAACTTCCTTCCTAAAATAAGTCACACCAAATTCCCTACGGAATTATAAATAACGTTAAGTATCATGACTATATAATTAGGTACCCATTTCTATTCAATAAAAATTAATTTGAATTAATTAATAAATAAATCTCTGACAATGTTTCTAAAAATTTTCCCAAGAAATACTGCATCAACTTCATTTCAATTAATTATTACACATTTACTAAATGCTATTTATAATAGAGAAATAAATAAATCTATATATTGCACAATACTATTACAAATCTTAACCTGAACAAAGCAAGTCATTTAATTTACACTTTAAATAATTACTTTGGTCATCATCGTCCAGGCATGACTTATGTTTAATTTTACTTTTCTGTTGTTTTCGGCATTTTTTACTGATTACCCTTCCGATTGGTTTAAGTTCTGGTAACTTCATTTTACTCGTGTCTGAAACATGTATCTTTCTTTGATGTTTCTGTAGCAGGAAATTTCTGGTGAAAGATGAATTACAGTCTAGGCAGTGGAAAGGCCGTTCCCCTAAAAAGTCAATATATTTGCAATAAACACAGGAAAAGAAGTGCAACAAAAATAATCCTTTAACCCTACTTTAGGCATGTGGGCTATGATCCCAATTACGAACTGTATTTCACACATTTTTTTTTTCGCAGTCGCGGCTTTTAATAACCATTTATGTTATTCTTATGTATACTATTAGTTTTGAGATGTCTTTCAGTAGACACAAATTTTCCAGATATACGTGATATAGTAAGCCTAGGTTACAACTGTAGCCCATGTGCCTAAACTCAGAATATTTTTATTTTATTGAGTGGGTAGTGCTAGTCTATATTTTGACACAATTTTTAGAAAAAATCGGATAGCACGTCATTGCACTTGTAAGTCTTTATGTTCTTATATTTAGATCAGGTTATTTATTTATTTTTTTTAACGATTTTTTCCTGTTAGGAATTTGACCAGTGATTAAGCCTGTGGTGGTTAAGTGGTTAAGCCTAATTATTCCTCCAATATCAAACATTGTTCATTGTGTGATAAAAAAAACATGATAATTTTACTCAAAAATATTGTTAAAAATGTCAAAGGTATACCTCCAAAGAACATTGAGGGGCACAGATGCAAAACTCACATTATCCATAATTTTTTGAAACAGAGTTAGTGGCGCTATCTTGTTCATCGTGTTGAACTACACCATTTTAAATATTAAAAGTGGTATAAAACTCACATTTTCGTATTTTAAATTGTGGAATCTGTGAATTGTTTCAAAACTCACATTCTCCTTAGGAGAATGTTAGCACTTTTTACTGTCAACATTTTTTGTACTTTGCAATTTTAGGTTCATTATAAAAATATTTCACTTCATCAGTAATGATGATAATAAAACAGTATTCTAAGTATTTTGTGCAGCTTTTTATTTTGATTGTGAACTACCATATTACATAAAATTTTTATTGATATACCATTGAGTTTGTTTCCAAGTTCCTTTTCTTAGCTTAACTGCATGAATTTTAGTGTAAAAACTAATATTATGTAGAATAATTTGGAGCAAAACGACCATTATCCAAAAAGTTGTATCAAAACTCACATTATCCAAATTTGAATTCACTTTCTTGGAGTCAAATATTGTGCTGTCATTTCACCAATTGAGAAGCAAATGTAAAGTTCTAATACAAATACCAAAAAAATTTCAGAGCGTCAAGTCACTTGAAAAGTGAGAAATCAGTTATTCCTTCTTCCTGAAAAATTTTAAAAAAGTGGATAATGTGAGTTTTGCATCTATACCCCTCATAAAATAATTAAAATATGTAGGTACAGAATATATGCAAAAAATTATGTCAAGCTGAGCTAAAATTATTACAGCTTTCCCCTTATTTTTTCCTAAGACTGAATTTTGTTTTTCATTTTATAAAAGTTGGCATTATTTTATTCTTCTATTATAAAATTCTGTAAAAGTTATACAAAACAAAAGTAGTATTTTTGTTAATATTTTTTAGGAATTACTGTAAAACAAAATATTTATTTCCAATAAGAACGTTTTAGTCATTTATTTACCAACACATGTTTTTTTGTTGATAAATTGGGTTTTCCAACATACCGAAATCACATACATTCCATATATGTTGTATTTTTAAATTAAATGAATACACCAGTAAAAAAAATATATAAATCAGTTGGGCTACAATCATAGCCTGTGCGCCTAATAGAGTCACTGAAGTCCACTCGCTTAATGTAGGGTTAAAATGCACAGATAGTAGTAGTAGAATTCCCATATATACAGACATGTATTTTATAACAATTGTAGTTATACCTGTTCCTCTATATGTATACTACTATGGGTGATACTGATAAATGAAAAACTACCTCTTGCCAAAAAAATGGTATTGTTAATAAAGTGACCAGATGTCCGTCATTATGACGGACAGTCCGCCATTCAGAAAGCTTGTCCGTCTTCAAGAGGAGTTCGTCAAACTGTCCGTCATTGAAATTTTTTTATTAAAATGTCCATAATTACGTCTTCTAGGTTAATCTGCAGACGTATTGACGTATCGTATCGATCGTGATTAAATATTAGTATTTCAAAAAGGCATCAAATTCCCAAAAGTATCCTTGTGAAAGTCTATATTTTTATGTAAATGTATTTTTCATTGAAATTCTGAAGTGCCAGGAAAACGCGTGACCTTGAGTTATAAAAAAATTTCGTCTGCAGCGCTATTTAGTTCGCGCCTCCATATACGTATCTAATACTCCTTAGATATATGCGCGCCTCACGGCGCGAAAAATTAACTTTAGCTTCGTCAATGTGAGCCAGCTGAACATGTCCGTCTTTGGCAAAATCAAAATCTGGTCACTTTAATTGTTAATCCTATTTTATTCACAAGTTTATTCAGTCTTCATCTTTCTAATCACAGTGTTTTTAACCCTTCACCAGCCACAGTAATATGATATACACGAACCCATATTTGCAAGATATACAGGGTCCCTATAAAATTTAATACTTTGCAGTTCTTTTTAGAAATGTGTCGAATCAGTATAATTCGTACTAATGACACAAATCATTATGATTCAAATAGTACGAATCATGGATTGAAAAAGATTCATATCATGAACCGAACCGAGTGCCTAGAAACCGTAGTACCGCCATACAGTCTGATTCACTATATGAGTACACGATGTTAATGCTAATGCTGAAAAACCGGGTACCAGAGAATTGCACCATTCAGTATCATCAATCTGAACCGACCCAGCACGGCTATCTACTAATCTTCAGCACTAACATATGATTCGATAAGTGATACAAATCTTTTTAAAAACTATTCGAATCATACAAATCTTTGAAAAGTATCAAATCACCCATCTCTAGTTCTTTTTAACAAAGTCACTTCTCCATCTCGTTAATAGGGAATTGCTATAACTAATTGTAGTAGACTCTCTTAAAATTTAAATTTGCTCTATGGCACAAATAATAGGAATTTAAGATGTTTCTAAATATTGTAAATGCCAAACTCAAAATTCAAACACATACTTTGAAAAACCGCATTGCTCACCTCTGATTAATGATGGCACATTCTTAGCTACTCTTAAATTAGCATTTAATTTTACTGACCTGTATGTATCAGAATATGTCGTTTTAAGTCTGTAGACCATCCGAACCTCCTAGAACAATAGGTGCACTGATACTTTTTTAACGTTGAAGTCATACACATCTTATTTTCAAAATCCCGAATGGGTTCTTTTTCTTCTCTAACTACGTTTTCCTCCATAGTAACTAGACAAAATTTTAATGGATTTATATCTTCAATTCCAGAATCACTACCTCTGTCAGTTTCATTCACACTTACACCTCTTTTCCTATTTATTGGGTACAAATTTGGTATTTTAGATTTCTTACTACTTAAATCGTCAGTCTTCATGGAGATTGTTTCTGTTTCCAAATGTTCCGTGGCATGCTTCGCAAAATGTTGTAGTAATAAGGCAGCAGATTTAAATTCGTCATTGCAATCCACACAAGTTAACCCTAAAGTTATTCAAAATTGTAAACATGTGTATTAAAAAGTAAATAAAAACTTACCAAATGAAAACTGCATTATAAATATTAAAAAAATAGGTTATGTCGATTAAACTCCTTTATGTAAAAATCTAGTGCTATCGACCATTATAACTACACAATTACATGGTAAATATTTTCATTTAAACCTGGCAGTTTAAACTGATACATTTATTAAACAAACAATTTAATCCGACAGTCCAGTCCTGCCAGGTACGCCATATTCCCATTTCCCATTCGTGCCGATTTTAAACCGGAACATCCGATCCACCATTGATGGTGGTAGTTCTGACATGTAGATACCTAGTTGTAGATAGAAACAAATCATTTTCATAAAACTGTGTTGTTAAACTGCCGCAACAACGATTCAGGTGAGTGTTTCAAACATTGATTATATTAAATACATTTTGGAAAGTGCTGGAATAATCACGAGAATATGTAATACCTAAGTAAACACCTTTAGGTCTATTTTGCTTGTTTAGATTGTTTACATTTTTGTGTAGTTGCCAACGTAGCAACAAAAAACCGTGATAAGTACCAAAAATTAAAATTATATTTTCTGGTAGTTGTTAAACAATTAATATTGATTATTAACAATTAATAATTAACAATTAATATTACTTACTTATATTATTATAACTATTCTACATACAACTATTATGTTTTATTTTAATTAATGCATGAATCATGTTCATATTGTTGTAACACATATGTATGTAAGTATTAAGTATCCTAAGTAACTGAAGGATGCGACAACGCAGAAACGTAAAAATAACAGTTCTCAACGTGTGATTTAATTAGTTCTAATATGTACCTGTTCATTTATCTATGGGTTTCACTCTTTTAATAAATAAATACGTACATACATACATATATGTATATCTTACAACAAACATAAAATCATGAAAATGATACGTATACTATACCTAGATATACCTTCCCATCTCAGGATTTTAAGATGAATGTCTACTTGTTTTTTTAATTGATTTTTTTTACCATGTGCGCGGACGCCATATTAGCATTAGCAACATATTAAGACATTTTAGAGAATAAAAAAAGTAATTTGCAATTTATTTTCTGTGGTTTAAGTATCCGTATTTCGAGAGAAATACGTACATCAAAAGGCTTCAGAATATTTTTTGTACCTACCTAGTTTTTTTTCAATATATTCTCAATTTCGAGTTTGACTTACATAGGTATCTAAGGTAATGTAGTAGTCATTCCTAATTTAATATGTTTTCTTTCCGTTCTATCTACCTCTACTACATCCATATGTACCCATGTAATGTATGCACGTATGTAAGTAGTATGTACGTACGTATACGTTTTAGACGTAAGACGTAAGTATGAACAGACATCCAAAAAAAACGTCATCAACTCTGGCTATGAACGAGAGAGATGGAAATAGCGGTCATGTTTAAGCTTTTCGGTTATATCAAACTTTTGACAAGTGGCTGTCGCAATTTATAAAATAAACAATCAGGCCTATGATGTATCATTTGACGTTATTTATAACAGTGATGTTATAATTCTTGTCCAATCAGTATTACCGTTTTTAAATAATCCCAGTTTCCCATTGGCTGAACCTGTTAACAGCAATGTTATACCCTAAATAACGGCAAATGATACATCATACGCCCGAATGACTGTCATGTGATGTGACAGTCTTGACAAGTAAATAAAGTTATAAATTCGATTAAGAATAAAAATACGTCTTTATTTTCTCGACCAACTTTGATGACGTTTTTTTTTTGCATTTCGATATTTCTAGATTAGTCAAATAAAAGAAATAAATAAAAAAAGCCAGTAGGTGTTCGTAATTTCATAGTACTTACCTACCAAAATTATTATTATTGAAAAAGGGATAGGTACTTATCTACGTATGAGGAAAACGCGTTCATTATGCATTGCACTTCAATAAACTGATCTGATCAGTGATTAGTACCTACAATAAAATCTGTACAAAAGTACATATTATAAGTAATTTTACATATAGTATTATATTATTATTATAGTATATACTATTAACAGGTAGGTATGCAAATTTTAAGTTAATACTCAATAAATTCATTGTTCTAATTATTAAAAGTAGCCATAAACATTCTTTACAAAAATAATATTAACATCCATAATTTGAGATAAGGTTGTAAGTAATTTTACACATGTATGTAAGTGATTTTTTAAGTATGTGATAATACTCGACTTCTATTTCATCTATTACCACAAAATAAATATGTATCTTCAGTACACCCATAATACATTTGCCTGCGAATTGCGTACAACGAACATTACTATGTTCGTTGTACGTCGTGATAGAATATCAAGGTAGTACGACTATATCCGAGAGATATAAGAGATACCTACCCACAAACAAACAATATCAAACTGTACTTCTCGAATCATTAACGATTGCAACTACAAAAGATATTAACACAATTTCAGGTTTTCTCTACTGCGGCCAAGGACAAAGCTGTTGGTGCACTGTACATACATATGTACATATTTCTGTTTACCTATAATTAAAAATCTATCTATACATATACCTAAACATACCTAGATACAGATTATACATTAGGGATTATACATAGATACAACCAGCCCCAATTAATAATTCAAAGCACTTATATTACCAATTTAAATGTGGCAATTGTTCATTTTGCAATAATTTGACTTCTGAAAAAAAAATAAGAAAAGTTAATAATTACTAATTACACGTATAATGAATAATGATAGAATATCTAATTAGACTTTTTTACGTCTTATAATCTATAATTCTAGAAGCATCGCACCTTTAAAGCTCAATTCGTAGTCTTATAATTATGTAATGTAACTAAATAACACTGGTGAGTATTTCGACCAATACGGAGCTCAAATTGCCCTCTTTGAATGTTTCTTGTTTTTAAGTGCTGACTATGATTTCGGCCCTAGTCGCGTAAGTATAGATTTTACAGATTTTAAAAAGTACGGTAAATAACAATAACCTTCACAAATTCGGTGACCTCAAAACCAGCTGAACATTAAGTTGGCAGCGCTGTGGTTGTAGCGACGTTATTCTTAGCTTTCGCATTATGGCGTTAGTCGCCATCTTATCCATGTGTGTAAGGTGTTAGTTTTTATTAACATGGCGATGGTTTTTGTCAGTTAATAATATGTGAACGAATCAGTTCTAAGTATTATTAGTGAGGAGCAAATATTTACCAAGAAGGAAAAGGAATGTATATCGCGCTATACTTACATTTAAAACATCCGTTTTGTGACGCTTGTGAGTAAACGTTTCTGTATCTTTGTACTTCCTCAGAAGTAAACGTTAGTTCATACTCGTTGCGACTTGTATTTCATTTGAATTCAACCTGTTGTTGATGCATGTGCAAGGTTTGTATAATAGGTACCTACCTAGTATACATTTAGATTAAGTTTTTATACAGATAAATATAATTTTTCTAAATATAACTTTTTACATTTAGTAAAACTTTTTTAATCAAACAAATGTATGTATGTATGTAGACTGTTAAAATCATACTGATTATTATTTTCTAAAAAATATACATATACAGGGTGATCATCATGGGTATGTATACCTACATTTTTTTTGAAAAAAATATAGACGTGCATTTATATACAATATTCTGGTTCGTGTCCATATTTGCTGAATATGTAAGTAGGTACCAACTGTTTTGAACGCTAAATCAATAATAATGTGATCGCTAAAAAACCTAGCAGTGAATGCTTCGTTATATTTATATATATACATATGTGTAACTTCTCTTCATGATAGACACGCTGTAAAAGTGAGAGAATCAACTCAAAAATGGGTGTGGCCTACATTGCATAGCATTACATCACAGAAGTCACTATCCAATAATAATACATATCGTTAATAAGAATCACACATTTTACTCTCTGGAGACAAATCTAAGCAGGACGACATCTTAGATTCCATTTGGATAATCCGGATTTCGGATAATCGAGAGTCTACTATATTAAAAGGACTTGTTATACTGTAGGTACTTGACTATTTAATTTGTTACAAACATTTTCATTTTGCTTCGGATTATCTAATGCGTAAATACCTACATTTTTTGTTACTGGCGCTCTTAAATCAAATCGTTATAAATCTATCATTTATTTAGTAGTTGTGTCGCCATGAATTCGGTTAAGGTTACCTACACGAGATTTTTAGTGCAAAGAAATTATTTATTGTTTTCGTGCTATTATTGTCTCACTAATTACTGTTTTACTAAAAAATATAGAACACATAATTTCTATACGTCGCGGTCTATAGACAACAGTCGGCACATTATAAAAAGAGGTAGAAGTTTTGACGTCACAAGATACCCTGTGGTAAGAATTTGTATACCGTGTGGTAAGATAATATAGAGTACCCTGTGGTGACGCATCAAAAACGGACAGTTTTGACACCTTTGAGGGCCGCTTTAAAATTCGCAATTTTTATTGCGCAAAAAATTTCGGTCTGTTTTACAGTGTGCAATTTTAATTGTCAATTTTAGCTGACAGCCACTGTTGCCAATATAATAATCCGTAATAAATAAAACTAGTGTTAATTGAATACCACGACGTCACCGCATGTTGAACGTTGAGGTTATGTCAGACAGTTGGCAAAAAAACGTTGACGTTTTTGTGAGGACTTTTAAAGTTTGTTTACACGGTAGACTACTAAGTCGTCTATTGGGATTTGACATTGGAACGACATCCCGCGGTCAAAGTAGTAAGCATTAAAATACTCATCGTCAGCTTTGCTTTGACATCGACATCAGATCCTCTTTTTATAACATAAAAGATCAATGTTAATCAATTGAAAGCATGGAAAATCGTTTTAAAAGTGAAAGAAGTTACCCCAAAATGGAAATGTGTTCTTTACATAAAAAAAACGAATAAGTACATGTTAGCGGTTAATAACGTCGAGTGAAATATTAGGTTAAATTAACTCTACATATGTACATATGTATGTATATTACACTATCCATGTACATATATACATATACAGTAAGCGGCACCCTAATGCGTACATAGCCGAATGAGGGGCAATTGATAATTTAACTTCTTTGTTCAGTATATGTAAACATGAGGTGAAAACCAATCGCGATCCAATCGCTAACGCAGGCGTATGAAATGCACCCGGTTTGTCGGTAGGGCTGTTTGAGTTGAAATTTAAAATACCATTTTATATCTTATTCTGGTCTAGTGCCTGATTAGAAAAGTGCGTATCATCAATCAATAATATTATCAGTATTGTCATTGGCAAATGATTTTACGTTGTTTAAAGTAATATTAACTGTTTAAAATTATTTCACAGTGGTTGGGTTGAAAAAAGATAACAGTAAACTTTATTATACGATACACAACGCAGTCTGAAAATTAAATTGGCTTATATTAATCGATCGTACATGAATGCATTTTGTAAATACACTCGAACCCCTCTTAAGTCACCAAATCTGTGCATCATCGTCTCGCTTAAGTCGCGAAATTTAGTCTCTCTTAAGTCGCGATCATAACCTCAACTTTTTCGTGTTTTAGCTGCAAAAAGAAATATTTAATGATATACCACAGCACTTGTTATAACGAAAAATGAGCCAACTGAACGAAAAAAATCAACGTAAGTATACCCAGTCGTGCGTGACAAAGTTCAATTTTCCACTTGAATGAATATTTTAAAGGTTAAATATTTTAAAAGTATACTATATTTAATGTATTACACAATCATTTTTTTCAATAAAAATTGTACATATTCATGCGAGAATCCAATTTCCAAACGTAGTTCTAAAACTTTTACAGGCGGCGACTTAAGAGGGACGGTTTCGTGACATAATAGGGGAAAACGTGGTGAAATAAGAGGGGATGTGAAATAAGCGAAGGTGACTTAAGAGGGGTTCGCGTGTATAAGGTTTTTATAAAGACTTATTATGCAGAGTTAAGAGACAGTTACTTCTGGCAACGTTGCTCTTTAGATTTCCGCTAAGACCCCCCTCTTAACTTTATGAACAACCAAGCTTGCAATTTTTTTGCAAGCCTTAATTAACATTGACACCATTTCTTTGTTTATTGTACGATATTGACCGGGTTGGGCTAGAATCATAAATCTCGTCAAGTTTGCGAGACGTTTTGAGATTTATGAAAAATATTAATTTGGGCCAGTTTTATAACGTTTTCTACGCGAGTACCTTTTTTTGACACGATGTATATGTATATATGTATATTGTTTTAGCGTTGCCGCTTCGGAATTCTCGGAATTGGTGACTATAATATCTTGACGCCCATTTTTTTTAAATACGCGCCTTGAAGCGTACTTTCAAGTTTCAATTTCATAATCATAGTCCCCCTACTTTCGAAGTAAAAAAATAGTGAAAAAAAAGCACTTTTTCAACTTCGCAGTTTATCAATAGCACTTGGAGACTTCGGGTTGTGCTTAAAATTTTGGAAATTCAATAGGCCACAACTTCTTATATGCATATATATAAAATATACCAAGGAACGAAGATATAAGCGGAAATGTGAAAAAAAGACGTTTTTTTTTTCACTAATTGTTAATTTAAAAAATTAGCGGAATCAATGTTGTTATTGTTGTCATGTAAGGTGGTAAATTACAAACATTGGCGGTACTGTCTATATACATATATAGTAAATGTATAAAGATAAAAACAAAACACTATTATCAGGACAATACACTTTAAAAATTACTATAGTGATGAAGGTTTTTGAGAGAATCTAACCTGTCGTACGCATATCACATTTGTGACGCATATCACATTTGTGACGCATATCACATTTGTGACACAAATGTGATATGCGTCACATGTGCGCATTGTGATGTGTGATTTTACTCTCAAATATGTGTTCACTTGCAATATGTACTCTCGAGAGTATTTCTCTCAAATGGACACGTACATACCTTAACAGCGAGACTTTGAGAGCGGAGCAGAGTGTGAGCTCGAGACTTGCGGTTTAAAAATTCCAGTAGCCTATAGGGTTGTTTTTAATGCCCCGAAGTCGCTACACTGTTACTTAAACGGTTTACCGTCCACACCCCAAAAACCAACCCCATGTCGAAATTTGAATTCGCAAGATTTTGACGGCAACTTCAGAGTCCTACAAGATGGAATAAGAAGGACGCTGTCGGGTAAAAACCCTATTCTGGCACATATTATGACCTCCCCAACAAGTTCTGAGCATTTGGTCGCTGCCCGCCCTTTCAGCCCCCGTGATCCCCACCCTTTCATCCCTCTGCAGTTATGCTGGGTTTAACATGTTCTGACCACTGGTTGGCGGTTTCATTGATCCAAATGCTGCTAAAATCAATTGGTCTGGGGTGTCACAACCAATTTTCACCCACAGACCATTCAAACATCCGTCCAGGACATCGCAACACCCATCCACCCCCTCTGGTTCCACCACTGTTGGAGGCTATTTAGACAGCCGTTTGGTCTTTAATTCATGTCCTAGCATCACATGAAGTATCTCGAAGTTGACTGGACTCACTGAGGACCGTCGATTGAGCGCCAAAAGTAAAATTCCACACCCCAAGCTATCCCTTGCAAATTTGCTACGTTGAAGGGATGTTAGCAGGTCTCTACACGTGGGATGACTTAGAAAAAGTTCCTGAGTAAGCCTGAACCCATTCCGGCCCACTCCGAGTAGTTCGTCTCTTTCAAATCCTTCTTTTTGTCCCAGCACCCTCTTTTTTTAACACCCTGCAAAACATTTTTGAGCGGACAAAAATTCTTAAATGAGAGGTCGTTGGGTAGGTGCAACCTTCCCTTACACTTGTGCGAATAGACAATCGTTTTTCAGCTTTTAGTTGCGCGTTAGGAATTTGTTGAAGGAAAAAACACTATTTAACAGTAACAGAAAAACTAAACTTTGGGTTACAGAGTTCAAATGTAAGATGGAACAAATCTTTTAATGAACTTCAAAAAAAATATTTGTCAAATTCCAAAAAAAATACGTGACACTGGACAGGTGTTGTAAGGGTGGCCTACCTTCCAGGCGTTGGGAAAGTCGGGCGTTCGCTTGACCAAGCTGCAAGGAACACTTGTCGCGTTCACCGAGCGTCTCTCACGGATTTCACGATTATCGATTCGCACATGTGTAAAGGAAGATTGCACCTACCCAACGACCTCACATTTAAGAATTTCTGTCCACTCAAAAATGTTTTGCAGGGTATTAAGAAAAGAGGGTGCTGGGACACAAAAAAGGATTTGAAAGAGACGAACTACTCGGGGTGGGCCGGAATGGGTTCAGGCTTACTCAGGAACTCTTTCTAACTCGTCCCACGTGTAAAGACTTGCTTACATCCCTTCAACGTATCAAATTTGCAAGGGGTAGATTGGGAAGTGGAATTTTAATTTTGGCGCTCAATCGACGGTCCTCAGTGAGTCCAGTCAACTTCGAGATACTTCATGTGATGCTAGGACATGAATTAAAGACCAAACGGCTGCCTACATAGCCTCCAACAGTGGTGGAACCAGAGGGGGTGGATGGGTGTTGCGATTGTTGGGGCGGGAATTGGTTGTGACACCCCAGACCAATTGATTTTAGCAGCATTTGGATCAATGAAACCGCCAACCAGTGGTCAGAGCATGTTAAACCCAGCATAAATGCAGAGGGATGAAAGGGTGGGGATCACGGGGGCTGAAAGGGTGGGGCAGCAACCAAATGCTCAGGACTTGTTGGGGAGGTCATAATGTGTGCCAGAATAGGGTTTTTTACCCGACAGCGTCCTTCTTAGTCCATCTTGTAGGACTCTGAAGTTGCGGTCAAAATCTTGCGAATTCAAATTTCGACATGGGGTTGGTTTTTGGGGTGTGGACGGCGAACCGTTTAAGTAACAGTGTAGTGACTTCGGGTCATTAAAAACAACCCTATAGACTACCGGAATTTTCAAACTGCATGTCTCTAGCTCAAGCAGAACGAAAATGGCGCTCATCTAAAAAGTGTTACGCTAATTTTGACGAGCAGTTTATTTTAATAAATGCTAAATGTATTGGCGATTTCGACTACAGGTGAGGGCGCTGGCAAACGTAAACAAACATGGAGAAAGCGAGTAATCAACTGTCAGACGTGCTTAGCATCGTTACCGTTTCTCGGTATTTTTACCTGACTTGGTTCGTTTAGTGTGGTTTAGTGCCTAGTTTAGTTGGAGTTGGACCTACCAAAATACCGTAAAATAACCAAAATACCTAAGAAGCATGTGGTCATGCTTGTGGAAAAAGAAAATAATTCTTAAAATTTGAAAAGTGAGGTTAGATGTGTATAAACAAGACATATAAAATATATTACATGATTTTTTATAAAAAATATTATATTTTAACATTGTAATAAACAGGCTGATTTATTTCCCTTTTGAAACATAGTCTTCATTTGTGAAATGCTTGGAACAGACACGCATATTTTCTGTTACAGGTTTTCCCGTTAATATAGCCCTCTCCCAAGCCTTCCTTTTTGTCAAGTTCCTCCTCTTGTCATAAGAGATTCACTATCTTCACTTTAATTCCGCTATTATTTTTGGGAAAATAGTGAAAATGGATATTTCTGTCGGCACCTTCTCTAGAATGGCAACCATAAACAGCACAGTTTGTATGATGATTTTCCAGTTGACGTGGATTGTGTTTTCAGCGACATTTTGCATAAAAACAAATTTTTCACTTTTTCATTAACAAAATGAAATGTAAACTCGCGAAAACCACAAAATATGTACACAGAAACAGTAAAATCTGACGTAAACAAGCCGGCAATTGATAAATGGTTACTCGCTTACTGGGTTCGCATATTTTCCGCCCAGGGGGCGCATTCTTATTTGAAATCGCCAATAGTGGCACAACAGCCGAGCGACATTTCACGGGTAATTTGACATTTGACAGTTGTAGACTTTTATTTACATTGTATTATATTACATAGTATGGTTTCTAACCTCAAAGGTATATTGTTCTAACCTTACATAATTTATAATACTTCAGTAGTAGGTACTTCACAATTTCAAAAGTTTAAAGGTATGCTTTATTTTTCATATCCACGGGAATATACATATGTAGGTATGTAAATGAATAAAAAAAATGTATATTTTGGAGTTTTGGCATTTCGATTGTTGATAATAACTTGAGAACTGTGAATAATATGTATAAGAAAAAAAGTTTATGAGCCCTTCTGAAGTTATTATTTAAGCAAATTGTGGAAATTAAAAAATGGTAATTTATATTTTTTTTTAAGATTGCTGCTTAGATTTTATATTTTTATGTCTACTATTAGCACAACTTTATCTTTAAAAGTTTATAGTCTCTATTAAAATTAGATGATTTATTTTAGGATTACACGATTTCGTATAATCCTAAATCTTTCGTTGAAATCATTATTCACAATATAGTGAAACTAAGCTGCTGTAAGGGAACTTACATAAATGTGTCTTTCCTTCTATGTGTATCCTTTAGTAATGGAATTGTCTTATTTAAAGGAACATGGAAATAGAAGAACCAATACAACAACTGTTGAAAAGTACAGGCTGGTCTTGCGAAGATCTCTTAACAAAACTACAACAGTACAAATCCCGACAAGATAACAGTAAGTGTGATGGCATTTTATCTGAAACAAACCACAAAAGGAAGGAAGTGGCTGAAGAATGTGACGTAGAATCCAGCGAAGAAATAAATGGAAAAACTACAAATAGTGATACTACAAAAGTA
Source organism: Aromia moschata (assembly GCA_029963805.1). Classification (NCBI taxonomy): domain Eukaryota; kingdom Metazoa; phylum Arthropoda; class Insecta; order Coleoptera; family Cerambycidae; genus Aromia; species Aromia moschata. Next base: position 475,138 of record JAPWTK010000255.1, read on the forward strand.
CAACATTTAGAAGATAAGAGTAGCATAGAAGAAAAAATAATTGATAAAAGTGATATTGTAACCAACAGCATTTCTGTTAATGAGGAATTCTCAGATACAGATGAGGAAGAGGTCGAAGTAAAAGCCACAAACAGCAGTATCATCGACGAAATAATAGATGATATATCTGCAGAAAATATCGAACCAGGTGCAAAGAACATTTTCGATTGCCAATCTAACGTTACCAAAAGAAGATGACACTACAGAAGTTACAGAGGTCAGGGTCATTGAAGTAAATAGCGATGATGAGGATGACTGTTTTGAAGAGGAAGTCTCTCAGAAAGCACCCATTACAGTTAAATTACTTGATACGAGTGGTGTGGAGTACTTGGAAACATATCCAAGAAAAAAATACTTCCACATTAGCCAAATCTTCGTATCGAGATGAGGTAAAAAACAGTAATGAGGATTTTGAAAGTGCTGACAATGAGGCCAACGATGATAAAGAGACCCCCTTGGATGACCATATTTCTAATCTTAAGAGTGATGAAGAAATTACAGATAATGTTGCTGAAGTAAAACAAGATGAAATTGATCATCGAAAAAATGATCTTATAAAGGAGGCAAAATTTCAATATCCATCAGTTGACACTTATAATATTACCACGAAAATCTGTGACGAAACAGAGAACTCAGAAGATTTACGTAACAACTTAAAATTACAGTTAAACAGTTTGAGAACTCGCAAAAAAGGTCATTTTTTGGAGGACCTGAGGACTACGGTAACATCTACCAAGGGAAATAATAACAATAACACCGTTATTCGTACAATTAACGAAAGAGATTTAAATATATCTGAGGACAGTGATCCTGAAAATGTTTCTAAAGGAAATAGTGTCAACGAAGAATTTAACATAGATAATCGGGCAGCCAATGACCTCTACACGCAGACAAACGAATTTGGCCTTGTAATTTTAAATGTTCAAGGAGGTATAGACATTGACAGTGTAGAAAATAAAGCTGAGGAATTAAACATACCTGAAGATAGTCTATACGAAAATTCGTCGAATGCTATTGATTCTATGTTAGAGACTGGAGCAGAATCTATTGACAGTAACATTGTTCATTTTGAAAATAATGCAGACATCTGTAAAGAAGAGATTGACCGAAAAGGCGTTTTTGATGAAATAAGAAAAATAATCCGGAAACAAAAGGATTCGTCTAAAAAAAATAAATACTTTTCTAAAATTAACAGGCTAGAAAAAGATATTGATAATTTAAAACCTCAGAGCTCCACGGTATCCCAAACCTGTGAAAAAACAATAAACAACTGTGATAATACTAGTGTGTCAGCAGATAATTCATTATCGTCTTTTACAACTGAAGACAATACTCAGATGAGTGACAAAAAATCACCTTTTGTGAGTAATACATTGGACGAATTTTTAACTGGGGATTCAAAACTAAATATTAGTTATAAAGTACCCAAATCTGGTGCAGAAGATGGTTTAACTGATAGTTATCACGAGGACCCAGTAAGTCCATTAGTAATAAAAAAAATCGTCAAAGCTGATGCTGATGAGTCATTCAAACCAAAGAAGAGTGACATTAAAATAATAAAAGCCAAAACTGTTGCACAAAAAAAGAAAGATATTGGAAAGGCAGAGACTAAAGGACTTGAAAAAGTCACATATAGAAACTGCAGCGACAAAAAATGAGAATATAAAACTTGGAACTAAAAGTAGTGAAGAAAGTATTATAAATAATAATAAAAAGAATAGTTTTATTTTGGTTGATAATAGAAAAATATGGGTAAAAAGTACTATAGCAAAAACCTGCATTGCTAAGTTTTCTACAGAAAAATTATCAGTAACAGCAAATACTGACTCAAATACAAATGCTAACAATAACAGTATCAGAAGTAATATGAAAGAAAAAAAAATATCTTTACTCCATGACATGCAAAAAAAATACAGGCAGCAAATTAAGTACCGCCCAGGACCGTTATGCAGAAAACCAACCCTTCAGGTTAGTGGCCAAGATAATTGGATAACAGAAATGAAAAAGTTGCCGAGAATATTCTTGGAAGTTGCCCCAAACATCGGTAAACCGCTTCCACCAGACATTTTAAGTAGATTGCCAAAGTACGATGGCAAATTGACAGAGATCCAAGTTGAATTTGCCTTATCCATGTTGAAAGTCAAAGATACTCCCGCCTCTGGCCATGGTACTTTTAAATTTCCCCTGTCATACCATAACAATCAAGAACATATATTAGTAAGGAAGAGGAAGATATCCAAAACATGTTCGGTCCGGAAAACATACAAAGAACAAAAAAGTGTTGACAGCATCGTTGCTGACATCGTAGAGGATTTAGTTAGGTATGTAGAAATTAAAGAGATTGCCCCAACGTTGATTATGGAAGAGGAAAGGACATGCGATAAGACTGACGAGATGTTTTCAAAAATGCCTGTGATATCGGAAAATATTTCTAGTATATTCAAGAAACCGCAAAAGAAAAGGTCTAGAATAGACCTAGAATTATCAAGACTGAATTGTAAGGTCGTGAATGTCGAAGTGGAAGAAAATCTTACAGAAGAGCTGTGTAATAAACCGTACTGCCAACTTGGTTGTGTTTGTAAGAGTTTGAAATGTGACAGAAACTTAATCTATCATTGCCAGAGAGTGGAGTGTATGTTGGATTGCACTTGCCCTAAAGAAAAGTCTGTTATTTATGATAAATTGACTCTGCCTGCAGGAACAGATCTTTTATCCTCTGACACTGTCAACCGCATTGAAGATGAAGCAAAGAAGGATTTGGCAAAGGTGGAACGTGAATTTACTCAAACAGTTATTCACACCAGTGATAAAACAATTGTGGTTGGTTTAGGTGGTAGAAATAAAACTAGAAGGACCACAAAAGCACCCAAAAAGTATTCTGATTATGTGGAACATTTTGAATCCTTTAAAGTAGAACAAAACCCAAGGGACGTAGATAAAAGAGACTTCTTTCAAAAGTGTTTCGTAAAGTTAGAGAGGTTACACCTGCCAGGAGTCATACCATTGTGTTTAACCCACAACTCATACAACTGTCAGTGTGGTAGGGGAAGATCCTCCTTTACATCTAGTCCTGTTCCAATAACTGCAAAAACTGAAGAAATTCTATCCAACACAGTTAGTGAAGCAAAAGCTGAGGTAATGAAGGTAACAAAAAATAAAAAACATCCAAGTCCTAAGAGAAATATTAAGAAACGTATTGAGAAAAAGGATGCAAAAGAAATGAAAGAAGTAAAAGTCAATGAAAAACCTGAAAATATCCTATATTTGTCAGATACTCCAAGTTCTTCAATAGAAGCAGACAGTAACAATGAAATAGTTCTCAACAAAGGAAGACCCATACGTAGTATTAAGAAAGTCAAGTTAAAAGAAGATTTTAGCTACTCAGACGAAGTGGCCTTCTATAATATGGATTGTGCTAGAGTTCGTCCAGTCTCCTCAAAGTTCCATAGAAAAAATTTGAGTAGAAGTAAAAATCTTCTTCAAAGAAATGACTTCATAAACAATATTACAGAGGCTGATATATTTAAAGCAAGAATAGCTGATGGCAATCCAATGTTTGAAGTAGACTTACTCAAAAATCAGTTAATTAGTGAATATAAACGAAAACAAATGGCGTGTTCCTTAATAGTTGAAAATTCATATACACACAAACGTAAACAGACATTAGAAGTGCGTAATGAGGACGCAAATACAAAATCTACCTTTAATCAAGATCTGGCTATGCAGCGTAGAAAAAAAGGTTCGTACCTTACAAAAAAGGGTACTACCGTGGAACCTGTTTTTGATGGTGAAATTATAATTGACAGTAGAAACATGGAATTGTTAAGAAAAATGGGGCCAAGGACAGTTGCGGAAGGTTACGCTAGATTATTACCCTGGAAAGCATTAATTGAAAGTTTTAAAAGAGGTACAATAAAAATTTGGTGCATGGTAGACCAACCTTCGAGATTACTGATCAATAAAAGCGACAAACTGCCTCCAAAAAACTATGTCAATATTAGACAAACGAACCAAACTAGTGAAGTCGTGCTGTGGATCCTAAGAAATAAATTGCCATTAGAGTATCACGAAGATAATGTTTCTTTCATCTTAAAGCAGACCAAAGATAATTACGAAATTTGTGGCTTATGTACAAAAAATTTTACAGAGGACGGTGGCACCTTAAGCAAGGCACTTGAAGAAGAACAGGCAAGAACAGAAACACGAGGTACTGAGGATGAACCCTTTTTTAAGAAGACATTACCTTTCAAACACAGAGATTTGCACGGTGAACAACAGCTACTTTACCTAATAAAGGAAAAGTTTAAGCTTCAGGAGTTAATAGAAGAAAACCTGGCCGGAGTGGGAGAGACGTCCGTTGATAAAAATAAATTGTACATGTGGGCTGCTCTACCAGAAATATACAAGGTGTGCAAATGGCGAATGATATTTTTAAATTCGGACTTTACATATTTGTATTTTACAACGCTCAAGTATTCCATAAAATATACTGATCTATTAAGTGCGGGTCTCATGGCCAAAGATGAAAACTGTACTATTACCCTAAAAAACCAGCTAATACAAGAGTACTACGATCATTCAGCGTTTGGCATCTACTTTGATCCACATTACCAAGATCGATTATTTATCGGTCCCTACTTTAAGCAATTTAACGGAGACGACATTGAAACACTAAGGTATATAAATAAAGCACTAGTGTGCACAGAATCGTTCAACAAAATGCAAGGTAAAATGGACTATAAATGCGGGCATTGGCTGATAGAGAGACCTTATGGTTCTTCGAGGCGACGCCAAGATATAGAACCAATGATTGATTTGACAAACGATAGTGACGCTGGGAGTCCCTTTACCTGCGGAAAGAGAAAAAGTGAAACAGAAGCGAATCTGGATTTTAAAAGACCCCACTACTCCCCTAAAAATTACGGGAAGGAGGTCTTCATCATGCACAACAATGAGAAAGTACAAGTTATCGATGGGGAACCTAGAAAGCCAGAAGATTTTAATAGGTACATAATTACAAATATTCCTCACTTTGGTTACCTTGGAGCCATCCAACATGACATTTCGAATGAAATAGACGTTTCTTGGCCATTTGAAAACAAGTTGTTAAGATTCCCATCGGTTGCCTCTGCCACAGAATTCCTACAGGAGTAAGTCATGTTAATAATATGTCAATATTTTACTTACATATTCTACTTTAGGCGCCTCTCATCCTTGCTGCAGCCAATTCCGCAAACATTTAAAATCAGTGTTATCGTTTTGACATCTATAGATTTGCAAAATGCTCAGCCAATAAATGCAAGCATATTAAGCGGTCATTATGTAAGTATTAAAAGTACTAGACTGTGTCATCTCTCTATTTCTAATATGTTCCTGTTTTAGATATGTGGCGAGTTCGGATGTTACAATGTTAAAACGGTAACGAAGAAATTCTGCATTGAAAAATTACATATGACCAAGGATGAATTACTGGTAATATTTGCTAAAAGAGCTCAGGCGTTTGTAAGGAAGAAAATTGAGGACCTGGCTGCGTTACTGTCTATTCAGAAATATGATTTAGGTCGTTACGATATAGTGAAGATATTAAATATGGTAAGATTTCAGGTACAACTAGGAATTGCTAATTTCATTGTGGAATAGACTACCTCTGCATCTGTTTTTCCACATATTTCTTGATTAAATTTCGAAAATCATTTCGTACGTGCTTAAGATTACGATTTTTAAATTCCTCTACCTCAGAATTATTGTAAAAATATTTGTGCGTGAACACTTTATTTCAATTTAAAATAGCAGTAAAGGGTAGCCCTTGACCTCTCAATATATTCTTGATTCGTGTGAATGCAGCGTTATACTGGTTGCATAGACATAGTATTATACTTATTGTACTGTCAGTATTATATCGGACGAAACTACTGCAGTAACAATAAATCGTAGTATATGTAGGCAAATTAGATACTTTGCAGTAAGTAATAAAATATCATATCAGCGGTCGTGCTTGAATGAAAATTTGACTTGTAGACCTATGACCAAAAAGACAGAGGCGCTAAAATGTATGGATAAACATCTACTGAAATTAAAGATGCAAATTCAAAAGAGTTCATAGGACGACAAGGACAGAGGACGACACACCATGCACATTATATTCACGAATTTCGCACAGTTGTTTGTTGCCACTAATCGGGGGCGAAAAATCTGAAACACCTAAACTTAGTATCAGAACATTAACGACCTCATTACCCCAAAAATTTGTTGTTTCGTCCACTGTCAGCCACAGAAATTTATTGCGTATGTCTTTTTTGATATTCCCCATGACACGATGATGTGTCTTCCGCAAATATGTTTTACGCAATGTATGGCTACTAGGCAATGGAAAATCGGATACATATTTGCCAAAAAAAACGTCTAAAGTGAATACTGTCGACCACCAGTACCAGTAATATTTTGTTGATGGATATTCGAATCTAAATGTATTTCACACTCTCGGCGTCTACGAAATATATATCGACGATTGCAAAGAATACATAAAATATATGATCCGTCTATTGTAAAATCGTCATAATATTCAATCAACGTTGTCAGTCTATTGACAAAAAATGGTAACGACTGTGCCATTATTGCAAAAATCCACACAAAATCGGATATGTAAATACACACGAACTCATGAGTTAGTCACTGACACTTTTTTTTAATTCGGCGTTCTGCTGTTCGATCGCTCGCATCGAATTAACGTAACATACTACGGAATCGTCGCACGCAGGGTGGCTAAGCAGCTCACAAGTATCTTGAATCCCGCACTTAAGAGCGCGTTACTAGGCACGGTCAGTGGCGTACGTATGTACGGGCAAAAAATACATGCATATATAATTTACAAGACGCTTGAAAAATACGGTTTATACTTTAATTACAATAGAGTTGTATAATGCCGACCCTGCGTTGTGGCACACTTTCCGGACTCTAGTTATGTCTACTTGAGATATGGCTAAAAAATAACTTCCCTGATATTTCATTTTTAAGATAATCCATTTTTCGTCATTTTTGTTGTCAAATCAAATAATCAAAAGTTACCAAAGGTCACGTGGTTGTTATGTTATCTGCTATCGTTTTTTAATCAAAAACTAGTGTCGTCAAAACTTACATACACTAATGACAAAAAAATTTGCAATAACATGCAAACTTTATATGTAACATTGTTTAAACAGGGACAAATAATTGCATTGTATTAGGGGGGGGGGGGTAATACATAAATAAATGTATTCTTTATTTGTAAAAAATATATATCAAATTTACAATTTGAAATATCCAAACACTACTATTAATTAAATAATGTTATATTAAGAAAGTATTCTACACATATTGCAGGCCGAAAAGGAAATCCAGGAACAAAGACAGTTAGAAAAAAGGAACGCTTCAGAGAAGAACATTTTACAGTTACGGAAACGGGAACTTGCTCTGAAAGTGTTTAGTATGATATCAGTTTTACCAGAAGAACAAAGGTCTAATGAGAATATAAACTTTAGAAGAATTCTGTCCGGTAACAGTGTCACAGCACCTAGGAGTATCACAGAGCCCATAGAGATACCCGATTCAGATGAGGAAGATAAATCTGATGACAATAAAGTAAGCCTAAAAAATATTTCATTTATTTATTTATTATTGATAAATATACCACTTCGCTCGCATTCTTCCATTCTCCTTGTCGATTGTCCTTATGTCTATATAAACTAAGCAACACAATTCAGAGCAACTAATTATTCCATTACATTAATTTGTGCAGAAAGCAAAAAGAAAGTTCCGTTCTATGGTGTTCAAAAGAATTAAGACGCCAAAATATTGTAATTATAAACCTCTCTGCCATGTGCCATTTTAAATGCAAAGTACTTCAAAAACCTGAGTTTAATCTTTTCTATATTGTTAATATCAATTTTATTAATTAACAGTATAATAATTTTAAAGTTCACTATTTTGTACACAATTATCAAAAATATATTATTTTTATTGAATTTTGACATATTAAAATAACATTATTAACTTCATAACAATAGTAACAAATAAAGTTTTATTCACTAGTGAATTAATTTTTTTCGATGCATTGGTTTTATCCTAATGTATGTAATTGTCGGCAGTCTGATATCTCTTAAAATGTTAAAACTTTCTTATTGTGAATAAATATTCATTTAATTCACTTGGTGTATAAGTATCCTATTATTGGTTATAACTAAAGCCGTAAGATCCGGGCAGCGGGCCATCTCAACGGGCCATATCTCAACGTAAATAACAGGGTTAGTTTAACACATCTCTTTCTAAATTGCAACAGTTTATTGTTTTCATGAATTTTGTTTTTGCACATACAAGTAGTAAGTAGTATGACGCGTATGGTTATGGCCCGCCGTCCGGATCTGCCGGCTCTAGTTATAACTGTTGTTATAATGATACAACCATTATAATAAATAGTATAAATATTTATAACAATTAACTACGTTATAAACAATATAGTAAATGTTACTTTGGAATGTAGAAAAAGTAAATCAGTCTGTGTTTTTTTAGAATGCAGCACTGGACAGTCAGAGTCAGTCGATACCTGAAGTGCAAGCGGACAGTCAGTCATTCCCTGAAGTGTCTACACCTGAAATGCAAGCAAGTAGTATTTCGGTAAGTGTGAAATTGGTTTAATTCAAATCGATGTTTATGTGAACATTTTATAGGAAAATACTTCCAAAGACGTGGATCGCTCAGTATTAGTATCAGTACCAGTATCACCAATGCCCCAAAGTAAGGTAGGTATCTTTACTACAAAAATAATACTGTACAGATTTTATTATTATTATTATTATTATAAGGTCAACATGTCAAACTTTTTGTCGTAAAATTTGAATATGGCTTTACAAATGAGCTACTATAGAGACATCCAAAAAAAACGTCATCAAAGTTGGCCGAGAAAAAAAAGACGTATTTCTATTCTTAATCGAATTTATAACCTTATTTACTTGTCAAAACTGTCACATCATATGACAGCTATTGTTTATTTTATAAATTGTGACAGTTACTTGTCAAAATTTTGACATAACCGAAAAGCTTAGACATGACCGCTATTTCCATCTCTCTTGTTCATAGCCAGAGTTGATGACGTTTTTTTTGTTGTCTATATTTTTTTACAGAGTACAGATTCTGTCATGACTATTTCTTACATATTTTTTTTCAGGTTCGTAGCTAACTACCCAGGGTATCTGTCTTAAAAGACACGAATATTTCCACCAAGGTAATATACCTGTGATATTAGTTTTAATACTTCTTTTTATATATTTATTTTCGATTATTTTGTTATACCTTAAAATGGAGTTAATGGAATGCTTTGTACAACTACATTTGATAGACACTAGACTCAATCTGATTTATTTATTAAATGTACATATTGTCCCCTTCTCCATCTGTGTCCATTTTTTGGTACCGAAGTTATCCATTTTTACAAGTGGACGATTATTATTTTTATAATTAAAACAGTTTGATAAATCTTTGTTTAATTCTTGGATAGATTATTGTTACATCTGCATCTTTTAATAAAAATGTTTGAAAATACCTCATTTAATCAATATTTTAATTCTCTGAAAGCTACTATTATTGTACTAAATTTGTTTGAATTCAGAAACTTAAACTAACGAATGTGTAATAATATAGACATCCAAAAAAAACGTCATCAAAGTTGGCCGCGAAGACGTATTTCTATTCTTAATCGAATTTATAACCTTATTTACTTATCAAGACTGTCACATCATATGACAGCCATTGTTTATTTTACAAATTGTGACAGTCACTTGTCAAAAGTTTGACATAACCGAAAAGCTTAGACATGACCGCTATTTCCATCTCCCTCATTCATAGTCAGAGTTGATGACGTTTTTTTTGGATGTCTATATAATGAGTACTGGTGGCTAGTGAAATTGGAATTCGTCAAATTTGAAAATGAAATGTTTAGTTTTGTACCTATTTTAAGAGGTTAATCCTAAAAGAAATATATTTTGGCAGAAAAAATATGACTTGAAATTTGCAAAAACAAGTTTTAAAAATGGAACTGCTTGATCTAGAGATCTTCATTGTCCAAGATCTCAATGCGTGATTGCTGCCTTCATAATGAAATAGAATACGATGTGTTGGGAAATAAAGATCATGTATATGTTTAATCAAAGGGCTAAGGGTGCCTTATTTATTCTGGCCGCAAGCACCCGTAATGAGTGAAATATTTCTTTAATAAACCGTTATTAATTTTTCTGCTGAACCGTCACTCGAACAAAAAAAGTTAAAGAGAAACGAAAATTCCTTCGCCTAACCGCATAGCGGTCGGCTGCGTATTTTTGTAGTACTTTTACAACAAAAACACATTTGCATTTTTACGTAGCAGTCCAAACGGATCTACAATCCCACTTAAGAAGTGGTCATTGTAAGACCGTTCGCGCTTTACCGACAGATTTCTAATGGTTCTCGTCTGATCTCTGATTTTTTCCCGACATTTTGACACCTTTTCGTCAAAATTTCATGTATGCAAAATATAAGATGATGAGGACAAACTTTAAAAATAATTAAAGAAATAGTTTATTGATTATGGGTACCTACTTGCGGTACCCACAAATTTAGTTTTGTTAAATATATACATGACCTGATGAGGACAGACATGACGCACGTGCTATCTCGTACCATCAAAAGGTTTAAGACATATATATATCAGTCGTTTTCTGTCAACCACACCCCCCCCCAACTGTCCATTTCAGGTTTTGAGTAAAAGTGTTCTGTAGGGGCTTAAAATTTTCGTTGAAGCGTCTACTTTTGAATGCCATGTGTCCCCTTTATAAATTAAAGATGGGTGTCGCAATATGGCGGCTTAAACAAGAACACTACCTAAAAAAATTAATAAATCCAGAGATTAATGGTTTGTAAAATGAGTTATTCGTGCGAAAAAATGATCTGTAGGGGCTTAAAATTTTCCTTAAAGTGTCTACTTTAAAATAACATTTTTTTAACATAATTTTATTTAACAATTCAAGATGGTGGCATAAACAGGAAAATTTCGAATAAAAAAAACCATCAAATTAAGAGATGAAACCTAAAAAAAAATTACTATTTAGGACATACAAATGTTCCGTAGGGATCCAAGATTTTCCTTGAAGTGTCTACTTAATGTCTATTTTATCTAAATATGTGTTAAATTTGATTCGTTTAGAGTCGTTTGGTTAGGATTATTGGGATTGTTGGAACTTTGATTTTCATTAAGATTTGAACTGTCGGCAGATTTTTGTCCAAAAAAGGTAATTTTTTCCCACTGTGCTCCATCTTGAACTTTTGAGAGAGACCTATAAATATTTTACGGCCCTAGAGAATAAATTTACGACCTGATAATTCAATTTTAAATTAAATTATCTCTTGTATTTTTTGGGGAATTCGCTCATTTAAACCGCCATACTGGAATCGCCATCTTGAGTTTTTAAATAGGACTCATGTCACTTCAAGGAAAATCTTGGATCCCTACAGAACATTTGTACATCCTAAATAGTAATTTTTTTTAAGGATTCATCTCTTAATTTGGTCGTTTTTTGGGAAATTTTCCTGTTTATGCCGCCATATTGGAACCACCATCTTGAAATTTTAAATAAAACTAATGTCATTTTAAAGTAGACATATATTGCGACAGTCATCTTGAATTTAAAAAGGGTACACATGACATTCAAAAGTAGACACTTCAACGAAAATTTTAAGCTCCTACAGAACACTTACTCAAAACATGAAACGGACAGGTAGGGGGTCCGGTTGACAGAGAATGACCCATACATATATATATATATATATACATATTTTTTTTTTTTTTGTATAAGCATGAGACAATTACAAAATATCAGTATTTTTTGAGATGGGATGCCCAGCACCTAGATTCAAGATTACATTCACAAGCATTGTTTCAACTAGTTATATGCTCAAATAGCCTTTCATCAGTGTGATGATTAGTGATTACCACATAAAAGATGGTTTAAATCCCGTGCTTCAGTTTCAAGATGTAAAGATTTCATATTTTACCAGTCATCACTAATAATGAATAGACACAGCTCACGTATCAAGGAGCTTAGAAATAATTATCATGATCTTACCTTAGACATCTAAATCCACTTGTTTATGAGGTCGCATACAATCTGCACTATAACTAATATATTTATCGCGTTATTTTAAAAATTTTAACAATATTTGTTTTCACTACATACAGTTACTTGTTACTCCGTACCTGGAATGTACATTAGAGACTGGGCTCTAGTAGTGAGTAAGTTTTTGTGGCAATTACTTAAATGTTACAAAACTTGTGTAAAAAGTGTAGTACAGAATTAAAAAAAGTCCTGTTTTTTACATAGAGTTTAAGGCCCACCGCAGATGATCGACTATCGGCCACCTACCATTTTGTCTGTATGAATGCAACGTACCACATAGTCACAATGTGGGGTTGAATACAAGATCATCAAATAGTGTATGAAACTTTCATTTCAATAAACTTTGACTAGTAAGTGGGTAAATAAAACGTAAAAATCCATGGTCTATCTAAACGTGACTATCTACCGGGGGGAAAGATGTTTTTATAGGGTATCCGTAACGTAAGGGCTAGGAAAAATAAACCCACCCCCGACCCTTTTTCGAGATAAATTCATTGGTGAAAACCAAATTTGCTATATCTTTCGTTTTCGAGTTGTAAAGAAAATTGATTTTTTTGAGTTTTCGATTGGTGTCGATAACCGGTTGTTTGTAAAATTAGAAGAAATCTGTTTGCACGTTCTACAGGCACTTTTTTTAAGTAGAATAGGATTTCCTTAACAGATTTTTTATATCTTGTGTAGTTTTCGAGTTATGGCATAAACTTCTATTTTTTTAAATGGAAACCATAGTTGGCTATGATTTAGCTAAAAAGAGGATTTTTTTCTCTTTACAAGATATATAGTTTGTGGGGTCTATGATGAGTGTTTATGCGGAAACAGTTAAAAACATATGTTTTCTAATAAAGGACAGTATAGTAATTTCAATGATTTTGCACAGTAGGCGCCTGTCATTTTGAAAACAGAACAGTTGGATATTGGGATGTAAATACACAGTTACACATTACTGTTTGATTAATTGTTTATGTTTGGTTTTTTGCTTGCATTATAGTTTTAAAGTTTCGATTAAAGAAATTGACAAGGGCGATGGCGTATCAAAATTACGAAAAGTTTAATATGCTAGTGTTTTATTCAAAATGGATATAATTCTGAAGCTGCATCGGAAGCATATTTTAATCGCTACCCTGAAAGGAGACAACCTAATATGTCCATCTTTGGTAGACTAAAAGAAAACCTCGTTGAATACGGAGGATTTAATAAACCAAGACCAAAAAATTATCGTATTCAAGATGCTGAGGATGTTGCCATAAATGTTGTTGGTATGGTAGTTGTAAATCCTTCCAATTTCAAGTAGGCAAATTGAAGCAGAGTCTGGTATATCGCGACGAAGAGCACTTTCAGTTTTAAAAAACACAAATTTAGACCTTATACAATAAGGAAACAACAACAGCTCCTTCCAACTGATCCTGAACGCCGACTGGATTTCTGCAATTGGTACCTACAACAAATTGAGCAAGACCAATTATTTTTTAAAAATATCATTTGGACAGATGAAAGTTACGTAAGTAGTGCCGGAATTTTCAACCGACACAACAAACATTATTGGTCTGAAGATAATCCTCATCAGACTGTTGATGTTCAAAATCAAGACGTTCGGTTTTAGTGTATGGTGTGCCCTATATAATAACTGCATTTTAGCTTACCAACTTTATGATGACAATTTAAATGGTCAACGGTATTACAATATGATAAACTACCACATAGTAGAAGAATTTTTAGACAACTTGCCACTTAACGAAAGACGACTGTATTTTTTCAACAAGACGGGCACCACCCCATAATACTAATTTAATCTCGGAATTATTAAATACTAATTTTGGGGAGAAATGGATAGGGAACAATGGGCCAGTAAAGGCCTCCCGGTCGCCAGATCTCTCACCGTTAGATTCTTTTTTGGGGAACCATTAAAGACAATTTATACAAAAAGACAAATAATACACTGGTTCAACTGAGAGAAAATCTTATAGACTGTCTGAATTCGTTTCAAATATTCACATCTATAATGCAACAAAAAGTGTTCAAAGGATGTGAACTGCACGCAAACAACGACGACAATTTGAAAACTTTAGGTAAATAATCATGCTCGTATTTTTTTTTTAATCTGTCTAGTTTTGTTTTTGTAAAATATATTGTATCGTATTTTTTACATACATTATTTGTTACAAATTTGATTGTTAAGTGTGTTAAACTTTTTGTTATGAATATGTTATAATTAATTATTAATTAGTCACTAATATGTCATAATTAGTTATTTAAGTTTAATATACCATTCATTATATACGACTGTTACTATGTATTTATGTTACTTTTCGCAGGAGTAAATTTCCATAGCAACAGTTATTATTATTAAAACATTGTTGTAACAATGTGTTACTATAGAAACTACTCTTCCTGCAAAGAAAAAACAAAGTAAGTATACCTATACAAAAAATTAAAATTTTTAACTGTTTCCGCATAAACACTCATCATAGACCCCACAAACTATATATCGTTGTAAAGAGAAAAAATCCTCTTTTTAGCTAAATCATAGCCAACTATGGTTTCCATTTAAAAAATAGAAGTTTATGCCATAACTCGAAAACTACACAAGATATAAAAAATCTGTTAAGGAAATCCTATTCTACTTAAAAAAGTGCCTTAGAACGTGCAAACAGATTTCTTCTAATTTTACAAACAACCGAGTTATCGACACCAATCAAAACTCAAAAAAATCAATTTTCGTTTACAACTCGAAAAACGAAAAGATATAGCAAATTCTGGTTTTCACCAATGAATTTATCTCGAAAAAAAGAGGTCGGGAAAGGTGGGTTCATTTTTTCCATAGCCCTTACAGTTACCGAGATACACTATAAAAACATCGAAATTTGCCCACCCGGTACATGTGCGAGTTATCTCCGATTTCTCCCCTACTGTCGGTCGGTCTGCGGTGTCTTCCAACAAAATAGTCAGTTGTGTGCGGTGGGTCGAAAATAAATTTTAAACTACAAAAAGTTTTCCAAGAAGTTAATTTTTCTGTCCATTCTATCTCCCAAATTTTTTTATTCCTTTTAGAAAATATGATTTCACGAGAAATATTCTGATTTGTTTTGCATGTATTTTTAATTTTATGCAAATCCTTTTTAAGTTTTCCAAAAAGTGCACAAAATACTACACTAAAATTTGCTTCAGCCAACTAGGACATTTTTTTTTGTAATGGCAAGGTAGGCGTTAAGAGCCAACAAAATTAGGGAATATTGTTATTTTAATTGCTAGGTGTGCAGAAATGATTGGATGAAATGAGTCTGAGAAAATTTGTAAACAGCCTTTGGGTTTCTGATAAGTATTCAAATTCTTATTTTTTTTTTAAACTAGCTGTTTTCCAGAAGATATCTTTAAAAAAAACAAATATATTTAAATTCACATTAAAGGGAAATACCAAAACTAATACAACAAAAAATGTTTACAAAATGAGGTATTTTTTCAGTCAATACAGAAGTAAGAGATGAATCGGGTATAATAGCTCTAGGGTTTTAGGTGTAATATCAACCCTAGTTAAGCGATATAGCAAGGGAATGCTTAATTTATCCTACTTTAAGAGATATCTCACTTTAGTTTCCCACTTACCTAGTCTGAAATAATATATCTCACATACTGAATCATGAAAAAAAATACAGCTTTCTCTGAGGCATTTTAATACAGTAATGGATCGAACAATGTATACAAACTCAAAAATACTACATACAATAATAATCAGAGATTTTCTATGGGACTATCTCTGTTACAGAAATAATTATTGCTATGACCTGCCAAATTTGCGTCTCTCATTTAAGAGGTCAAACTTTCCTACTTCCAGAAGATTTTTATGCAAAAAGGGGCCTCCAATGTTCTCCGTAATCGAAGTTTTCTACTTTTCTAGGTTTGACTGTATTTATCACTTATCACTAATACCGAAAGGAGTAATCATTAATAAAACATGTTTTTTAGCAATTGTTACATCAAAAAAGTGGATATAAAAAGAAGTAGTAGATGTTAAAAAGAAATTTTTAATTTCAGTTTTCACTCATTGTAATTAAATGGAAATAAATGGCTCTTGTTATCCTGGATTACCTGTTTCTCCCACCCTTTCCTTAGGTTTGATATACTTACAGTTAGTGTAATTTAGGTAATGTAGTGTTACTTTGGATCTGATGGTGAAAGTGTGATGGTCTATAATTTTCAGTTTTTATTTTACGATTCGAACAGTGGCGACAAGTGAAAATTAAATTATCTTGAAATAAATGTTGAGAATTGTATATGGGAAAGCAGTTTTATTTTAGTGGATAATTATTGCATCCAAAAAGAGTTCATAATGGATTAAGCATCAAAGATTTTGTTTCTTCCTTCCCTGTTTAATCCTTCCTACATTAATTATATTGTTGCCTTAAGTTAAATTATTGCAAAGTTTATAGATTTAAAAAAATTACTTGGATGTAAATTTACACTACATTTGTTTCACAAAAAAAAAATATATTTCATAAGGCAAGTATTTTTTTGACAAAAGATTTTTGTAAAAAATTCCCTATTTTGTTATTTTTGTCTACTTCCTCATTGGAGGAACATATGAACATTTTCTAGGTCATTATTGTCATTAACCACAAAATAATTGTATTGTCTGTAACAGTTTTTATACCTATATTTTGTGTAATTTATATTAGCAAGTCCTCAATTCTTATGCAGTTTATTTTTGCAGGTAGCAGAAACTGCAACTGTACCTTTTCAGCCTATGAAGCAATTTAGATTAAAATCAGTCTTAAAACCTACACTGAATTTATTACCGCCTTCACCAGTATCAAAACCAAGTGATCCTACAAAAAGAATCTGTTTTATCAAAGACTGAGGCTATTCCTGCAGGATGTAAAAAATGCGTCAGCCCCTCAGTTTTTACAAGGGGTTAAAATTGTTAAAACAAATACAGGAAAATTAGTTTTGGTATCTGATCGTGAAAAAAAACCTATTACACTGACTAATACATCGAAAGGGACGAAGGTTGTCATAAAAAACAGCAGGATTCTATCTATTAAATCATTGGATGGTCATAACACAGAGGCTGGAAGAAACCTTAACAAATCAGACACAGAAAGTTTGAGTTCAGATAGCGGCAGTCCTGATGGCAAAAACACATTAATTAAATTAACAACTTATACTAAAGATAAACCACACTTGGGCAATAGCTCTAACGATGGTACAAAAATACGTTGTAAAAGTTTCAGTTCAGATAGTGGCAGTCCTGATGGCAAAAACACATTAATTAAATTAACAACTGATACTAAAGATAAACCACACTTGGGCAATAGCTCTAACGATGGTACAAAAATACGTTGTAAAAATTTATCACTCTTATTAAACAATGATTCGCAAAAAACTACAAATAAAAATTTGACATTTACTGACAGAAGAACTTACAGTCGTCTTTCTGTCACTGAAACAAAGTCAAACGAGACACCTGTCACTCCAGAAGGATATAATAATACTTTAGATATCAAAATTAGAGTGATTCCCCCAATCGTTAAGGAAAATACAGATCCGACAAACCTGAGCATTAATAAAAATGAGTATACAGAAAGCAATATAGATAAACGTGAAGGTCAGGAAAGAAGCAATCAAAGTTCTGTAATTAAAAAAATCATAATCAACAGCGCTACAAATACACAAACTTCAATCGATAAGAGAAATACGGACATCAGCATTACTGAAAATGATGACACAAAAATAGAATTTGTGGACAAAATTGATGATCAAAGAAATGTAAATGTTTCTGGTGAAAAATGTAAATGTTTCTGTAACTAATACAGTCTTAAATGAAACTTCTTCACCATCAATCAGCAAACAGATTGATGGTGAACCGAATGAGAAAGACAGGAATTTGACAGAAAAAATCGGTGATCTAAGTAAAACCATTAGTGATGATGACACTAAAAATATTGTTACTAGTGACACTACAGACTTCAACACTGAAAATGTTGACATAAAAATTAATTCTACGGATAAGACTGACGATGAATTGCATAAGAATACTTCTAATAATCAGGTTAAAAGCTGTGAAGGCCTGTCAAACAATTGTAATCCAGATAGCTGAGATAAACAACCAAACCAAAATGCTATGGATCAATATCACTGTATTCAGAAACCACTGACTCACTCGAAGCATGTAAGATTACATGTCGAGGACTCGAAAATAAGTTTCCAGAGACAAGCAACAAAACGACTTCAGTAATAACTAAGCTGATGATGATCACAGTGATCTTAATGTTAATAGTAACACTAGTTTTTTCGATGACATCAACCAAAGTGCACGATGTACGGTAACGTTAGTGACGGTGATACTGAAAACACAATTAGTAGTGATACCAATTGAAATGACTACCATTGTACTGGTAAAACTTGAATTAGATTGAAGATAATTAGTTTGTTAGTGAATAATTGTTTTTGTAAATAATTTGTAGCATTAAGGCAAAATCTAATATCTATACTATACTGCAGTGGCGGCTGGCCGAATTTCAAATTCTCATATCTTCTAATGGAGTATGGGATTCCACATCATATTTTAGGGGGTCAGTACTAGACCTAAACACACTATTTTTTAGTAAACTAGATGGCTGGGCCATAAGTAGTGATAGGTACATATGTTAAACCACCCTAACTTAAATACATAATTTTCCTAAAATTCTCATTATGTATGTGTAATAAGTAAAGACGGCAGATCTGGGCGGAGGGCCATAACCATACGTGTCATACTACTTACTACTAATATGTGCAAAAACAAATTTCATGAAAACAATAAACTGTTGCAATTTAGAAAGAGATGTGTTAAACTTACCCTGTTATTTACGTTCAGATATGGCTCTTTGGAGATGGCCTGCCGCCCGGATCTGCCGGCTTTAGGAATAAGTTCACATTGCCGAAATATAAATAACTTGAGGGGAAATATGCAAAAAACTTTAATAAAATAATCCCCAAAAAACTTATGTAGAAACAGCTTACAAAATATTTAATTGTTGTGTTTTGTTTTTAACTTCGATTTCCGTACAAAGTCCTAAAGTACTATCATTTTATTTCTGAAATTATGTAATGGGTATAATAAAATTTTGTAAAAAAAAAATGTATTGTGATGTGTGACAGTCCTGAAATCAAAATGAATTTTACAAGTGTTTCTAATATTCTGTGAGGAGACACACTTTTTTTGGAAATGTTTTTCACATGTTTCCCTTTCGTTTTTTTCTACAATAACCTTATATTTTGTCCTCGTATTAAGATGTGTGATCATCTTAATAAGATGTGAGTCCTAAGCTTCTTTATAATATCTACAAACCGTGACACTCTTGAATTGGATTAAACATGTAAAAGACATTCAAATCGAATGTTTTAGCTGGTGATCGGCATTACCACGTTTTCTTTCAAAGTCATTTACATTATTTGACATAATCTGTTAAATCACTCAAGACAAGACTGCCCAACAATTCCAATACATCTCAGAACCGCAATTCAGAATACAGGAATGGGGAAACCAGTTTTGGATTGGACCACGCATGTTCTGGTGGTTAACGAATGATTTTTCAATTTATAATCCAATTAATAAAATCACTCATAACCTGATATTATAAGATTACTTAATAACATAATGTAAAAAAACAATATCTGTGGGGGAATTTGGCGACTACCTTCTTTATTAGTTCTTGGTTTGTTGGATTTTAGATCCGGGAATAAACAATAACTATTTGCTTTTTGCCAACATTTCGGAGATTTATTTCTCCTTTTTCAGGGCTTAATCAATGTCATTATTACTATCACATAAGGTGAACATTGGCAGTTCTATCTACACCATAGGAAATTGCACCATTACATATTGACGATACATGTGTAGAAGAGAATAAGTTAAAAGACACCAGTAAGGACAGACAAAGACAGTTAGATGCACCAGTGTTTCACGCTTGTGTACGTATTACAAACGTATGATGTAAAACGTTACCTGCGCGTCAGAAACTGGAATGTGGAGGTGGAGAGACCACCGCCCATCAAATATCGAATTTGAGTGAGTGAGACTCAGTACTTTTTCGCAGCTATGAGAGTGTACATCGACTTAGCTGTATGAAACGAAATTCTGACGTAATTCTGACTTAAAATTATCCCATACACTTAAAACAAGTGAATGAACATAATTGTATTTATTTTAGAATTTTTGTATTCCTTAACCGGTCTGCAAGAAAATAAAATTGAAGTTCTATAAAAAATAAAAAGATATAAATATAAATCAACCCGGTTATAAGACGAAAGAAAGAAAAAATGCCTATTGAATAAGTGGTTCAAAATGTCGCCCCTTTGTTCTTCGCAAACCCTAGTCTATCATAAAACTCAGTTCTTACGTGTTCTAACATTTCTTAAGCGGTCAACAATTTAGGACTTGTACAATTCTGGCCCGTAAATCGTTTAAATTTCGTGGTCTTTCATGTTCATGTCCGTAAACAGTTTGTTTTATTTGTTAAATATTTGTTTGCATTTAAGGAACCGTTTATAAAAAATGGCCCAACGATGGAATCGCCTAAAATACCAACTGCGTACGCAAGGAATACTCAAGTGCTTTTTTCCTTAGACCAATAACGATGTAATAATTCAATTCACACGCCTACATATTTATTGCTACCCTATCACGAAAGACAGAGAATAACGCCCATAAAGTTTTAAAATGACATGTCAGTCTGGCAACTATGGATATAATATTTCTCTGTCAGTTCCCATCTGTCAGAGTTTATTCTTTTCTATCTTAATGATGCTCGGCTTTGAAATCTTGGACGTTCCAATCCTGTATATCTGTTACATACATATATAGATAGAACTGCCAATGTTCATAACAGTAATAACATTAATTAAGATCTGAAGGAGAAATAAATCTCCGAAACGTTGACAAAAATCAAATAGTTGTTTATTCCCAGACCTAAAATCTAACAAACCAAAAACTAATAAAACATTAAAACAATTTGTTTGCAGCCCAATTAATTTCCCGTGATGCATCTGAAGCAGTGTATAATTTGATTTGTTACCACTGGATGCAGTCGCTCTTATGCGACTATAATAATCACTTACTATAACAACCTCTACAAACTTTTTACAATGCTTTTTATGTAAAATGATTCCATGTTTTAAGTATTTTTGCTTTCAATCGTTCAAACTGTGCGCAGCACTTTCATCCATCATGTTTCTACATAATCTCTTGTTTGGAAAACGTTTTTTGTTTACAAATTAAACATGAGTATGGAGGTAAAAGATGTTGAAACTATTTTTTAAACCGCTTTTGTTTTACTTATTGATGTTAGATGCTCAGGAATTTCTATATAACATTGATATAGACTTAAAATGAGGATATTGGCAGTGTCTTTTATTTGATCCAATACAAGTGCATCAGGATTTGTACATATATTATTTTAAATTCAACCAGCCCCCACTACCTGTTTTATTGCGCTCTAGAATTGGACAAAGTTCTAGTAACTTGCAAAACTAAAAAAAAAAAAAAACAAATACTATATTTTCTTCTTATCTGTATTAGATAAAAAAAATGTTTGTGAGGAATTGTTTTGTTTGGGATTATTATTATTTATTGTTTTGTAAAGAAATGTGTTAACAATCTTTGTTTAAAATAGAAACATGCAAGGTAAAGTAACGTACTGCGCATTAGTGATAGGAGTACTTTAATAATCCTCCTATCATCAAATATCAACAATTTACAATGGTGTTAAATGTTAAGAAACCAAAGAAACAAGAAATTATATTATTTTTTATACTTATTACTATTACTTATATAAACTCTCATAGTTTCTTTTTAATAAAGCAGTATTTAACTTGTTTACGAGACATTAATTTCTTACCTTGTAGAGTATTGGTAGTATGTTGTTAACGGATAATACGAAATTGTAAACTTCAAAAGTGTAAAAATAATTTGTAAATATTCTTAACATATTCACTCAGTAACTTTAGCAATGTATGTAAATATTTATTGTTAGTTATAATCAATTCATCTCCATATTCAATTTCATCCACATCAGTTTCATTTCTACATTGTAAAAAAAAGTGATACTTCAAAGTTAAATCTAGTATCTCCATTACCTTAAGTATATCTACGTACATGTTCTAAACAGGTGTAGATATTTTTTTTTATGTAAAAAGAGCATGTTTGTCAGTTGAGAATTAAATTTGTATATAAATATAATTGACTATTGTGATATACCTTCATAAAATGTTTTTCTTGCCTTTTTTTCATTTCCCAAAAATTACATTCATGCACATACATTGCATGCTGTGGAGGTTTGGAAAAATAATTATCTATACAGTGTTTTCAAAGGTGGGTTTTTAAAACTAATGGTTACTTACTATTCTGTCACAATTGGAGGAACTTCTCAATGGTGTTTAGGTTAATCAACTCCAAGAATTCTTATATTTATATATCTGTGCTTTTTTAATTACTAATTTTTAGTATCTACTATATTTAATTGCAAAGAAGCCCCCACATTCAAAAACAACCTGTATACTTTTGCTTATTACTGTCAAGAAAAGTTTATTATAAAAAACAAATGAAAACTACTTAACAATTACAACAAATTGAATATGATAAAATCTAAAAAATTGTGATTTAAAACGAAGAAAGTTGTATACAAGCAGTGTACGTAATCGTACTGAATATATCACATTAAGGTTTAAAAAAAAATCCTTAGTCTTATGTGACAACTTAATGAAAAAATTGACTAGCATACCGAAAATACACATCATAAGTCTACATTTTTAAGATTTGCGGTTGATAGCTTAGGAACAGTACCAGATTCTTCAGTATCTAAAACTCCGATAGGTTTAACAGATCTTCGTTTATCCCTCAGTTTACCTAACTCTAGCTTAAGCTTGTTCAATATCGCATAGTTTGGTTGATTAATAGCTGCTTTGCTTTGTAATGAGGTTATCTCTTGTTCTTCCATTTTCTTTTCTTTAAAGCTCTTAACCGATCTATTCCCGTACAAGCGCAGCAGAGATCCCCAAGAGGTGATACTCGGATGGAGTGCTTGCAAGATCGCCTGAGATGCCCGCTGTTTGCCGTCCCTCTTGTTCTTGCAAGCAACTGTGGCAGTGTGTTTGCCAACTGTCATGGTGAACTCGTTTCCTTGATGCTTCGACGTGTTACCCTGGTAACTTATATGCAAATCATCTAAACCAAAGTTTCTCTGCAAGCACGTTAGCAGAATGTCATAGGGAGCAGGTTCCGTTGTTTTTGCACAGAACTCCGCCACTCGAGGATCTTCGACCCTTATTTCGTCAAAAAATGACAAGTCGTCTTTGTCATTCTTCGACGTTGCACCTAATAATAAAGAAACCAACATTACAAACTAAATCTCGAGAATAATCAACAAGAAGTAAGGTAACATTATGTTAAATATTTTAGTCTTAAACTGCGTAAACCACACAAAACTATCAAAAAACAAATTTAAATGGCAAAATGAGAAAAAGGACTATTCTAAATGCAAGGAAGTCAAATCAAACACGTTGTTGTGTGTTGCCCTCTGTCGTCCAGTTATTCGTACTTCATTTCTCCAACAAACTTAATAGCCTTAGACAAAACCCAATGGTGCAGTAGACGTATGTACTAAAGTTAAAACCAAATGGTGTTTTGTGCCTATGACATGATTTTAGTCCCTATTCTGTCAGATGATCTCACTAAATACACACTGAAAAGTCAGTTATGTTACATACAGCATCCATAGACTTGCCATACAACTTGACAACATACTCTTAATCCCAGGGAAATATTCTAGAGGAAATATCTGGTGATAACTTTATGTTGCATAAAGCACAATTTGGTCCTAAGTCTAGTATGTATATACAGACCGTGTCCGTCGATGTTAACAGATGGTAAAATAGTAAATAGGTGTGTTTATGATCTTATTGGACAGTTGGATGGATGGTCCACTTTCGAGAAAGGTGGGCATAGCCGACATGATGTCACAGATTACTATCGAGTAGACCATAACCAAACCTATTCACTAGTTTAGTCTATGTACATACACACATGTGTATAAGAAGGCATTGAGTTTTTAGGAATTTTACACTAAAAAAATTGAATATGTTACGTATACTTAAACAATTTCTTTGTTATTGATATATATATATATTATTAAAACAAAAGGTAATAATGCATCGATAAAAGACATGTAATGTTTTTTTAAGCCATTTTATATTAACAGGTAGTGAAAAAGATGTGAATTTAAAGCTCTACACAGATAAATAATAACCATTGAACCAAAATAAAATACACTTGTAGTACAGCGTAAACTCAATAATTTGATACCATAAAAGTCGCTATTGCCTAAAGACATAGAAAAATGTCAAACTAGTGGACATGTTGAATTATTGAACGTCAAACTATCGACGTTTTTCTACTGTATTGCACATTTTTAGTTGAAGTGGTTGGTATTATTTTTGCCGTATACATACTAAACTTTTTGTTTAAAATTATGATTTGGTTAATTTCCTAGATTAGTCCTCCTTCAATCCTTCCCAATTCCCAACAGATTAAGCTAAATCTTTAGATACTTAAAATTTAGTTCTTATAGGAATACAAAAAGCTTTTCCATCATTATCCCCAATCCCCCCAAATGATTAAGCTCAAAATCTAATCAAATTCAGATATCATTATGGTAGATATCGCCGTTGAAAAGAGGTAAAAGTGTGTCACACTTTTCACAAGTTTACGATAAGGAAATTAAAAAACATCAATGCCCATATTTTCTGAAAATGTATGTTTGTAATCAACATTATGCAAACTTTTTTTCCATTTATCACTAGGAGCAACTAAACCAAGAATTCGTATTATTTAATATTTATCATTATCAGTATTCAATCCAGTTTGGACAAATTTTGAGATACGCCTTTACGTTTTGATAACGATATGAATGTAAGTGTACCAAATTATTCGGCTATTTAGGGAATACAAATTTTTTAAAATGTTTTCACCAATATACTTCTACTTCACTGCATGGACGTGGAAATAAACTAATAGGAGTATACACGGTGGTCACCTTTAAATTGTACACCGTTGGGATCTTTTAAACCAAAAAAATACAGGGTTGTTTAAATTACAAAAAAAGTTTAAGCGAATTTTTTTACCATTGAAAACTATGAAAAGAAAGTGACGATACATTGCACCATTCCTGAAATTTCCTGAAAAAAACTGAAAACTTGTGTTTTCCTATTTCTTCTATATCTTTATTTTTTGGTAAGGTAAAATGTAATGAAATTTGGTCCGATTACATAAACCTATAGGCTGAATTTATTGGAGGTTTCAGAAATGTTTTTATAGTCAAATTCTTATTTTCATACGGATTATGCTAGAATTTTACCCCCATGAAATAGAGAATAAAATTACGATTTCAACGATGTATCACACTTGGTCATAAGTACGTCATTAAGCGTCATAAAATCCTAGTTTACTGAGAAGTCGTAGTTGTCATAATATAACATTTCAGTTTGAAGATAGATTCAGCATTTGTAATTATGTACCAAATTTCATTACATTTACCTCAGTAATAAAAAAAGAGAATAGGAAAATACGGTTTTTCAGTTTTTTTTTTTTTTCAGGATACTTCAGGAACGTTGCATATTTTTCATTAGCATGAAAATGTGCAACTTATTTGTAATTTAAGCAACCCTGTATCTTTTAGTTTAAAAGATCCCAACGGGTACACACCTTAAAAGTGACCACCGTGTATGTATTTAAAACTTCCTGTCTCTTAAAATATAACTGGGAATAATAAGGATTACTGGGGTTTTCATGGATTTAAAAAAAATATTTAATTAAGTGTACCCCAAACTTGCAATATATTTAAAAATGACAAAACAAAAACTTGGTGCATAATCACAATTTATCTGATTAAAATATATTACCAATATTATTAAAACTGCAACTTTCAGTAGTAGTATTACAAGTATTACAATTCACTTGTTTTAATTAACTGCTTTACCTGCTTGTGCATCCGTGGTAATTTTAGATTTCATTTCAGGAATTAAGATTTCCAGGGTAGCTTTAGCTGCTTCTGATTTTGCTTGCTTTTACTCGTGCCATAGCCAATGCCGTAAGCATATCTTTGATTATGACAGTAGCTGCATAAGGTGTGGCTGCATTCTCTAATTCCGTGAACTGATAAGTGGGCTGTTTCTTTAAAGCATGCTGAACATATTCATGTAGAATACAGACATATGATTTTCCACTAGGATTCATAATCCATTCCTTTTTAGGGTTTGGATTATTTTCACTACTTTCTGGGTTCCTTATGGGGAAGGTGATTAGTTTAGTGCCATCTGGTAGTGTTGGCCTTTGCAACTGCTTCTCGTGTTTCCGTTTTTTTGTAAATTTTCTTCTTTCTGACCACGACTTAAATCTCAATACAGTAATTGACTGAAACTGGAACAGCTTCTCACAGTACTCCCTAACTTGTTCAGGACTTAGATTCTGATTCTGAAGGTTTTCTTGAACGGTTTCGATTCTGGCATTAGGTAATGTCTGGTCGGGATTTTCTGTCACTGTTGGCTCCACAGATTCAGATTCTTTTTCAATAGCCTTTCTGTAGCTTAAACACGGAATTGCGTTTATTGGTATCTGATGCTTTCTAGCTGATCCTGGTCCTAGAAAATAAGGTCTAGATAGAGTACACACCCTCGAAACTTTATGTAGGTATATTGGCATGCCACTATTGTGCGTTACTTGGATCCAGCCTTCTGGAAGCACGTCAAAATGGTTTTGTCCTTTTCGATTAAGACTACCTTTACTTTTTTCCTCAAATGGGATTTTGTCATCGTCACCATCTAGTCCGGCTTCTGACGCTTTCCTTTTTTTTCTCTAATGCTTCCTCCAGCATTTTTTCAATTTCCTCATCAGGAAGGTCAGAATCATATTCGACTGAATTATCAGATTCTTCATTGTCTTCCGTTTCATCAAGGATATGAAACTTGTTAATTTCAGCACTACCATTTTTTAAAGCATCTTTCCTCATAAAGGGGCAAGTGGTGATACTGTTTGTGTTAAGGCTGTTAGTCGAATTTTCTTGAACAACTATGCCGTTAGTTAACATATCCATTTTTCTAAAGAATAAACAAGTGGGTATATGTATGTATGTATTTAGGCACCAAAATTATAATCAACTTTGTGTTGTTTTGTTTCCACACTGTAACAATCAAAAGAATATTTCAACTAATATCCAAGCAAAAATTGAAATATTCATTGAAAAGCACCGCAGAAAACAATCATTAAAATACTTCAATGATGTTGAGTCAGCAGTAAGTATCACGCAGTCAGCACTTAACACTTCCAGATAAGGGATAACAAGAAATAAAATACTACACGAAATAAAAGTATAAGCACAGTAATATGTGGTGGAACTTAAAATTTTGCATAATCGATAAATAGACTTCCACTTGTTTCCATGCCACCATAGCAGAAAATCGGAAAATGGCGTGTCTTGACTGTCTTGGCATTAAAACACGTTACATAGTTTGAAATTAGGGTTAAGTTAAAAAGGTTAAGGAACTGCCTGCACCACAGAATAATAAATAATCAGACTGAACTTTTTTTTAGTCCCGATTAAAGGGGATTAATTAAACTGACGGTTTATAATTCGGAATTAATTCGGTTTTATAATTGAGAATTAAAGTTTAATAGGTAATTGTAACCTTCCTTGTACTTAATTGTGAAACAATTTTCTTCAGGTTTTACGTTAGAAATTATGTCAGAATTGTTTACACCCACCAAGATTTAGAACAACTAGAGGGAATGCGCATATTTCTGAGTTGTGCTCATTTTAATTAATGCGGGGGTGTGTGGGTGGGGGGAGGGCTTATTTTTATTTTGGCGGCTTTTCCTTTTTTTTTATTTTTACTAAATATTAATGTACGTGACCAAGTATAGCCAAAACAAGGACAAAGTGTTGCCGAAGTGATTTTTGATTGTATTTTTCGTTTGTGTAAAATTTGCGTTTTATTTGAATAGTTATCTGTCTTTTTAAAAACCAAACATTATGATAAGAAAGTGTATAATGCAGGACTCTGTGAATGTGGCACGAAATTTTTTTTTTTTTTTTTTTTTTTTTTTTTTTTTTTGTCACACAAATAAGGAAAATATGTCCCGGGAGTGACATTTCACAGGTCCTGTTGACAATAAGTATTTTTATTGACAATAGGTAGTGATGCCTTTGGAACAAATAAATTTATTTCTGTTTGTATTCAGGCATCAGAAGTCGGCACAATGGGGGTGTTTTGTCTGGTATTTACTTTAAAATTGCTTATTATTACTTTTGGAAATTTGGTCGGATTTGAAATGTACTTCGGGGTCGAGATCGTTCAGGGTCTGTTTCTTCTCTCTGTAGGTTTGGGTTTTTTTATTTATATTGTAATTTTTAAATTTTTTCATAAAACAATATTCTAGGTCATATATGAGGGAGGTATCAATTTCTTTTTTTGTGTAGCCTCGCTTTCATGGTCCCTATTTAATTATTTTACGTTAAGGTTATGTGGGCTGTAATTTGTCAAAGTAGAAAAACCCGTTCAGCCAATTGTTCGACGTTGAAAGTCTGACTGCCGCGGGCGGGGTTAACTCTGGGGGGGGGGGGGCGGGGGGCAGGGGGGGGGGGGGGGGGGGGGGGTGGGGGTGGGTGGTTGGGGGGGGGGGGGGGGGGGGGGGGGGGGGGGGGGGGGGGGGGGGGGGGAGGGGGGGGGGGGGGGGGGTTGGTGTGGGTGGGGGTTTTTTGGTTGTGGTTTGTTTTTGGTTTGTTGGTTTGGTTGTTTTTTGATTTTTTTTTTTTTTTTTTGTGGGGTGGTGGGGGGGGGGGGGGGGGAGGGGGTGAAAAAAGAAAAAAAATTTCAAGAGTGATATTTCATAGGTCCGTATTTTATTTTAAGAAATGTAATGACTTTAATAAAATTATTTCTTATTAGTATAAAATTAAATTTTTGTTGGTAAAGAGTGATTAAAGACATATTTTTTTACTAGGACCAATATAATGTAGTGTTTCAGAAAATATGTTTCTTTTCCATTTTATTAGAGTATGTATTTGATGATGACACTATGCTGTCCTATGTATATAATTAATTCATTCTTTGATGATGTTAGCACATTTTCTATAATATTCTATTTCTGTTTGTAGATTGCTGAAAAATGAAACGAGACGGTTAAACTTGATTGTTGCCAAGGGCTAGCAATGACTTTCACTTTCCAAACAAGCAGTTGTTTGCTTGGATCATTTCGCCGAAGAGTACTTTGACAGAACTTCTGCGTGTGGCATTGTATGTTTAAGAGAAAATTATGTTCCAACGCTTTTATTAGCACCAGTAAATTATGACGAGCCAATGGAATGTAGTCCATTCGCCATCTTCAATAAGTGAGGCAAAACAAATAAGTAGTGAAATCACAGAAGTGGTGAATGTTATGGAGGAATCATCATTTCAAGAAGTATCTGTACCATCAACTTCAAGAGGTCTCGTGTTTTATTATACATGTTTTATATAAATGTTTCCACTACATTGTAAATAAAAATTTAACGGATACTAAATTGTTTTTGGTTTTATTACAATATCTATATATTATTATTCTTCATTAGAGTAATTTTAGACATCTTGTTAGTTCAAAATTTGAATTATTAGTTATAATATGAAGTGTGATTTTTCAAATCTTAATTTTTAAATGACAGATACAAATAATCTTATATCCATTCGTGTATTTAATCTAGGTCTCCAAGAATTTCTTTACAGAAAACTAGACAAGCTTGCTCCTGTCTGGTTTTGAATGCATGTCTTTTTTAACTTACATTTTGATAGTATATAAGGTGCCTTATATTTTATATTTATTTGTAATGCTATTCAAATTTGATGGCAACAAATACTTGCTGTCAATGCTAAAACAATTCATCTGTAAATCTTTTACTCTTAAAATTGATATATAATTTTTTGTAAATCGTGGCCCCTAAAAATTTTAAGTACACATCTAGCAAGGCCGCCATATTGGTAGGACTATGTTTATACCAATTTTTACATATAGGGCAAATGTAATGCATTCCCTCTAGTCTGTTCTAAATCTCGGTGGTTTACTCCATAAAGAAACCTTTCTTTATGGTTTACACTGTTTACACACTTAATTAACTAATTTTACATATGTATTTCGTAAAATGAAAATGTTGGCTATCCTACAATTTCTCATTACATACTCAACATCCACATATCCGAACTTTTCCGTTCCGCAAACTTCCACATTTCCGAACTTTCGTCACCTCGGGATAACCGAACTGCTGGCGCGTGCGCAAAGGGTTTTTCTGGCTCATTGGTCATTCGACAGCGACATTCGACATTTGACAGCGACAAGTTCGGTTGTGTGGAAGTACAAGTTCGGAAATATCGTGAGAAAAAGTTCGGAAATATAGTGAGTTCGGAAATATGGAGTTCGGATATGTGGATGTTGAGTGTATGTATGTATTTAGATATACCACAGCACTTGTTATAACGCAAAATGAGCCGACTGAACGAAAAAATCAACGTAAGTATACCCAGTCGTGCGTGACAAAGTTCAATTTTCCACTTGAATGAATATTTTAAAAGTTAAATATTGTTAAAAGACACCTAACCTTTTTTAAATCAATAAAAGTATTACACAATCATTTTTTTCAATAAAAATTGTACATATTCATGCGAGAATCCAATTTCCAAACGTAATTCTAAAGACTGTTTTATACATACCAATTTATTGCACAATAAATTGTAGAATTTATTTTTCAATAAATTGTTCAATTTTAGTAATTGATTATACATTTTGCAATATATTTGTAACAATTTAT
This sequence comes from Aromia moschata, assembly GCA_029963805.1. Classification (NCBI taxonomy): domain Eukaryota; kingdom Metazoa; phylum Arthropoda; class Insecta; order Coleoptera; family Cerambycidae; genus Aromia; species Aromia moschata. The sequence goes on from JAPWTK010000255.1 coordinate 506,216, forward strand.
TGGCCAAGTTAAACACTGCCAACTCTCAATGACTAAAACCTAAGAGTTATCATAGGTTTGTTCCTAAGAGAAACCGTTTATCTCATTATTAGGTTGGTACAACGAAATATATGTAAAAATTTACTAATTATCCCTAAAATTGGCCAATAAATTAGAGCAAGTTCTAATTTCTACAATTTATTCTACAATTTATTGCGGACAATTTAGGCGCAATTTCTGTTTTACACGTTATCCAATAAATTGAAGGTCAACTTGTACAATTTTTTGTGTGAAAAATTAGTGTGTGTAAAACAGTCCTAAAATTTTATAGGCGGCGACTTAAGAGGGACGGTTTCGTGACATAATAAGGAGAAACGTGGTGAAATAAGAGAGGATGTGAATTAAGCGAATGTGACTAAAGAGGGGTTCGATAGTAAAAACACGAAAAAGTTGAGGTTATGATTGCGACTTAAGAGAGAATTAATTTCGTGACTTAAGCGAGATGATGCACGGATTTGGTGACTGAAGAGAGGTTCGAGTGTATGTACATACACTCTAGCCCCTCTTAATTCACCTTCGCTTAATTCACATCCTCTTTTATTTCACCACGTTTCCCCTTATTATGTCGCGAAACCGTCCCGGTTAAGTCGCCGCCTGTAAAAGTTTTAGAACTACGTTTGGAAATTGGATTCTCGCATTAATACAATTTTTATTGAAAAAAAGGGGGGCTGAGCGTGAGCAACATAGAACTATGTAATTCATTAGTCATATATCTTTAGAGTATTAGATATATGACACCGAGATTTAGAACAGACCGAGATTTAGAACAGACTAGAGGGAATGCGCATATTTCTGAGTTGGCTTGCCTAATGTCAATCGGCCATATTGGCGGGACCGTAAACGAGGCAAAGTGTTGCGAAGTGATTTTTGATTGTATTTCGTTTTGTGTGGTAAAATTTGCGTTTTATTTGAATAGTTATCTGTCTTTTTAAAGACCAAACATTATGGGAAAGTGTATAGTGTATAGGTCCGTATCTGACAATAAGTGTTGTATTGACCTCTTTACAAATAATTTTATTTCTTATTCAGTATCAAAAGTTGACACAATTTTTGTCTGGTATTTACTTTAAAATTGCTTATTATTACAGTGATTGAAGACAATTTTTTACTAGGTCCGATATAATGTAGTGTTTCAGAAAATCAGTTTTTTCCCCATTTTATTAGAGTACGTTTTTGATGACGACAATATGCTGTCCTATGTATATAATTAATTCATTCTTTGATGGTGTTAGCATATTTTCTATAATATTCTATTTCTGTTTGAATATTGCTGAAAAATGAAACGAGACTGTCAACTTGATTGTTAACGATGAGACGTAAGCAATGACTTTCACTTTCTAAACAAGCAGTTGTTTGCTTGAATCATTTCGCCGAAGAGTGCTTTGACAGAACTTCTGCGTGTGGCATTGTACGTTTAAGAGAAAATTCTGTTCCAACGCTTTTATTAGCACCAGTAAATTATGACGTGCCAATGGAATGTAGTCCATCGCCATCTTCAATAAGTGAGGAAAAAAATGAGAGTAGTGAAATCACAGAAGTGGTGAATGTTATGGAGGAATCATCATTTCAAGAGGTATCTGTACGATCAACTTCAAGAGGCCTCGTGTTTTATTATACATGTTTTATATAAATGTTTCTAACTACATTGTAAATAAAAATTTAACAGATAATAAATTATTTTTGGTTTTATTACTCTATAATACTATATAACTCTTTATTAGAGTAATTTTAGACATCTCGTTAGTTCAAAATTTGAATTATTCGTTATAATATGAAGTGTGATTTTTCAAATCTTAATTTTTAAATGATGGATACAAATACTCTTATATCCATTTGTGTATTTCATCTAGGTCTCCAAAAATTTCTTTACAGAAAACTAGACAAGCTTGCTCCTGTCTGGTTTTGATTCCTATCCAACTTACAGTTGGATAGTATATAAGGTGCCTTATATTTTATATTTTTTTGTAATGCCATTCAAATTTGATGGCAACAAATACGTGCTGTCAATGCTAAAACAATTCATCTGTAAAACTTTTACTCTTAAAATTGATAGATAATTTTTGTCGTAGCCCCTAAAAATTTTAAGTACACATCTGGCAAGCCCGCCATATTGGTAGGACTATGTTTATACCAATTTTTACACATAGGGCAAATGTAATGCATTCCCTCTAGTCTGTTCTAAATCTCGGTGATATATGATTAGAGTGCCCATAGACAACTTTTTGGTCATACATAGTGTCTATACGTCCGAATATTACCCTGGTAAAAGAGTAAAAGTAGGAAATTTTGAGATCGTAACGTCATACGGGTTGCATACCCTTCAAGTAGACTTCTTGTTCTTATGTTTTAGTCAACTGAAAGTACATTATATAATATGTACTTTTTCATGAATTATTCCTTATACATATATAAACAATCTATTCACTGTTCGACCCTAACTTTTATGGTTTAGTGATATCTCTAATACATACTACATAGTATTTACCTATCTATTATCAAAATGTAACTAATAATCGAGACTAATTAAAAATAGATTAGGATCGGTTAGACCATATGCTAATACTCCATATGACAATATGAGTATTATTTTCGTGTGAACGAGCGGTTGCAGAGGTTCCAGTGGCCTATCCTTTGGGAGACAGGATAACACATAACTGGCGTAACTCCTCATTTCACTAGAATTATTTGTTGTAAAAGGTGCTCCCTTAAAAGAAAGACACTGAAGCCCGGCATCCTTAATAAATTACGACAGGCAGTTAAAATACATAACACAAGCAGTCTAACAAGACATAATGTAATATTTAGTTTTTTTTTTCTAATTTTATGAGGTCGTAATAGACATTTGGTAACATACCTATAATGTATTTGGAACTTGAAATAATACCTATTAGTATTATATAGGTACTTTATTTTTTTATCGAGGGATAAAAAAGATGCAGGGTAAATTAATATAAAATGTCAAAATATATTCATATTCAATATATTTTAAGTGCTATAATAGGTAATTCACAGTGCTGCTATATAATTTTTTTATTTTATTTAGTATAGTAGTTATATACTTTAACTATATAACTAAATCTTTTAGATGCGACTTAATAATATTTTTCTACAATCGTTCTTAAAGTATGTATTACCTTCACGCACGCTTTACGGTTTCTAGTTTTCTTTATTTTTTACATTAGTGCGTATGTGCGTAAAGAAAAGAACAATAGAACGAGGATAGGACACTTGTTACAAAAATACACAACTACAAAGTATATTTGGTAGTTAATTTATTTTTTTTTTTTTTTTTGTTGTTTTTGTTTTGTTTTGTTTTCGCTTTTTTTTGGGGGGGGATTTATTAAATAAAAAAAAAAATTCTTAGTCATTCATTATCATATTTCTGATATCCTGTATGTCTCGTATGTGTGTGTGTGTGTGCAAACGGGGAGCGAACCAACTTACTATGCTGGCTGTGCTATGCTATGACTGTGAGTCGTATTAATATTAATACCTCAATTAAATAAATTCAGACTATTTTCTTAAATTAGTAGCCAACCAATAAAAAGGAAAGGAAGTAAGACCTAAGTAAAAGACAGAGTAAGACAGATATAATTGCCTAACCTAATCACCTAACAGGTACGTCCCACTCAGCGGGCAAGTCAGGATGACGTAGTGGGCCGAATCGCATTTGTTAGCGATTTTGTACGCTCCCTATTTCAATGAGAACCAAGTCCCCGCACCGCGGAAGCCAAGAACTGGAGTGGGAGCGCTCTGACTTGTGTAACGCCACGGCAACATCTGCGTCAGTCTCACTTAAACCTCTCTTCATATTTGGAAAATCGAATTTAACTCATATACGGTATATGGAGATTTCAGTATGATTGTACATATCCAAATATTTCACTTTTTCAGAGGAACGCGTTTCAGGTTTTCACTATATTAAGTGGCTCGAAATTTGGAGCATTTTTCCAATTCTTTAACCTGTATGACATCTATGACCTTTTGGATACGAATATGAACGTAAAAATGAGAGTAGAGACTTATAATGTGAAACTTAATGAATATCTTTATTAATTCACATTAGGAATACAATAAAACAACCGCTCTTCCCCTCCTGTCTACAGCAAAAAGACCATCAGCGAAATGATTATAAATTCAATATTTGGTTTAGCTGCACATAAGTTTTCACATATTCTTAATATATTTTCCTTATATTTTATTGTAGTTCCCCCTCCCCAGTAGAGAATAGTGGAATTTGAAAATCTTGTATTTTCGTAAGCATGGGACCCACACCAGATTTTGGGGTTATATAACTAGACTCAAATGGAAGACTAGAATAGCAAAAATGTATTTCAATAACCTGGCTCACCCCCAGAAATTCTTAGAAACGGGCTGCAAAATATTTATATGAAATATTTTTTCATAATTACTATGTGAATATAAAAACTCTTTATTCCTATAGTTTTTCATTTTCATTTTTTCTTTAATCAAAGTTACTGCTATTGCAAAATCTCAGAAACAAAATGTTGGATGAAATAAAAATTCAAATTTCCATAACGGATATCAGAATTTCGGAAAAGACACAAGAATCTTGCGACTTCTTATTTATTTGTTGATTAAAAAAAAATATTTCGTAAATATTTTACAGCCCGTTTCCAAGCCAAATTTTTAAAACAATTTTCGCAATTTTCATTTGAAGTTTTTTTTGATATTCTAGCCTTCCATTTGGGTCTAGTAATAATAACCCCTCAAAATCTGGTGTGAGCCCTATGCTTCCTTACGGAAATACGAGAATTTCAAATTTCACCACCCGCCACTTCCGTACCCGAAGGGTGGGGGGAAGACGAGTAGGCGATTTTTATAGTGCTCTGTTCACTGTGTAATTATTAAAAATAATAAAACTAATTATTTCACCTATATTTGAATACTACTCCCATCACCCTTATAACCCCCATTTTTTATGAATACTTCCACTCCACTACATGGATGTGGAAGTAATGTAAAATATCATTTTCATTTTGAAATCAAAGAACAAAATTAATGTTCATTATTTATGGTGTCATGAACACAATTATCGTGGTAGCCAATGGCGGCCAGTGAAATTTGACATGCTCGTATTTTCGTAAGGAGGTATGGGACCCACACCATAATTTAAGGGGTGGTTATTAGACCTAAGTAGAAGGCTATAATGGCAAAAAAATCTTCAGGGAAAACTTGCGAATATTTTTTTCCAAAAATGGCTGCCTCCGGGCAGATCTTGGAAACGGCTTGCAAAATATTTGCGAAATATTTTTTTTCATAATCACCGAGTAAAATACAATTATTTTTTATACTTGTGATTTTCTTAACATTTTAAGATCTGTAAAAGTTATTGTAATTTGAATTTTTATTTCATCCCAGCATTTCGTCTGAGATTTTACGATAGTTGTATCTTTACGCAAAATAAGAATTTTGCAAAAATCACAAGTATAAAAAAAATGGTATTTACTCGGTGATTATGAAAAAAAAATATTTCGCAAATATTTTGCAAGCCGTTTCCAAGATCTGCCCGGAGGCAGCCATTTTTGGAAAAACCAATTCGCAAGTTTTTCCTAAAGATTTTGCCATTATAGCCTACTTAGGTCTAGTAACCACCCCTAAAATATGGCGTAGGTCCCATGCCTCCTTACGGAAATACAAGCATGTCAAATTCCACCGGCCGCCACTAGTGCTAGCACATGCTAGGATGCTGATCAATTTCTATAGCATCCCTTCTTAATGTGTGCACTTTGAAATGGAACCGCCCTCTTATTTTGGAGGTGGTTTTTATTTCCTAATTTTGTACTTCAAGAATTCTCTTTAACTGTATAAATAATTTTGAAATTTGATAAGTCTGACGGCTTTTTCTGATTGGCTCTTGCTTGTGGAAAACTGTGTTTGACTATTAGGCACTTTAAAAAAAAAAGAATAGCGATTTCGATTGTCATGTTTTAAATACTTCTGTATATAATTTTATTTCAATACCTCATAACAATTATCAAGTAAAAGTATTTTTATGTATAAAGTACAGCCTATAAATGAGGGGCCTAGAATAAAAGGCAATAATCTACATTTTTTTTAAATTTTGGGTAAATACGAAAAACTGTCGTGAGTTTTTGATAAATTTTGTAAGTATGGCGTTTAGTTTATTATACTTAGGGATGATAAAAGATCACGCTAACACATCAAAATGTGATGTTATTCCCAATTATTTGCCATATTTTATTCTCAATATACCTACATTTACTTATTGAAATTAAATAATGCTATTGCACTTAAATTTTATTTATTTATATTGCATTTAAATGTTATTGCACTTTTGCACACAAAATAAATAATACTACATAAACTATCAACACACAAAATTTCTAGCCAACTGGTGTGCGATTAAGGGGGCTTTCCCGCCTTTTCGCTGGAAAAAAAAGTTTTTTTTTTGGGAATTGTTTTTGAGGAAAGTATAAAACGGATTGAGACAATTTTTTTTTAATTAAAAGACAGGTATGTAGGTTACATTTGGTTTTTCATTTATTTTTTAAACCAAAATGGCGGTCGTCGATCCTTGTTCCAATGCAGCTACTTCAGGCGGACATGTCTCATGTTAATGAGAATCTTCTACGACGCTATTCATCTGAAATCAAAAAATGAAACATTTTTATAAAATATAGGGTTGTTGTTAGTGTTTATCATAGGGGTTTTTTGAAATTCAAATTTTACACGATGTGGTGCAACTTTGAAAAAAAAAGTTAGATTTTCACCTTAAATTTCTACCTTTTTTAAAAATTGTTATTAAAAATCGATTTTTTTGCAATATAAAAAAAATCCTATGTTGATCATTAATGGCATCATTTGTGAACATTTTAAAAGAAAAATCATTAAAATCGGTTACTTAGTGTCCGAGAAAAATCTCATTCCAGTTTCAAAAACGTTGTTTTGAGAAAAATGCGTTTGAAGTTTTTTTACGTTTTTTTGTCATATAATTATGAAATTTTTTTACTTACAGTTCTTCATCAATTCGGGGCCCGTACATGACACCCTCCTCTGTCTTGTAGACCTCATTTTGGCTTCACGTCAGATAGGGTCACGCATTTTTTCCACTGAATCCGCATTTCGCCGAATACGGATAATAAGTAACAGGCCGTAATAAGTTGTCAATTCGCCTATTATCTTGATGGCCAGTGTTCCTGTACCTCTTCCCCCGAGTCCCTTGTTTGTTTTCTTCGCATTACGGAGCCTGGTTCCCATGCGTTTTTCTCCACATGACCGACGCGTTCCTTTTTCATTACTTTCGGATCGTTGTTGTACGGGTCCAAATCCAAAGTCGCCTTGGAGGTCTTACTGTCCCCGTCGCCAATATACTGAGCATATTTTACATTATGCTTTTTCTTCGGATCGTTGAAACACTTCCTTTACACTGTCCACCTCCATTTTCCCTGCTTGACTCTTTTCAAGCGCCGGGACCGTCGTCACTAATCCGGCTGTAACTCGAAATCTAATACACGGATCACTTTAAAATTTCAGGACAATAAATTTGAATGTATAACGCATCGATTTCGGTAAAAAAAACATTTTTTGAAACCGAAAAGCGGGAAAGCCCCCCTTAAAAACTAATATACTTAGGGCCGGTACTTTTACTCCCGGTTAACGCCGGATTAACTAACCAGACGCTAAGACTGTGAAAATGTACACTCTAATGTGTAATGTCTGTAGATATTTTCTTACATTCTTATCGCCTGGTTAGTTAATCTGTCTATAATCTTAACCGGGAGAAAAAGTACCGGCCCTTTAGTATACAGTTTGTGTAAAGCCGACATCAGCCGGTTGTAAAAAAAGGACAAATGCTACACTTCTCGGTCTAACAACAAACACAGGTGGTGAGAGGGCCAGTCTTATTCCCTCTCTACCTTCGATGCGTGTACGGTTGCTTCTTATCTGTCGTTTCACTTCTGTTTGTCCTTTTTCATAACTGGCCGATGTTGGCTTTAAGCCGGACTCAGACGACTGGTGTACTTGACAAACACACCAATATTGATGTATTTGTCAAGTGAGCCAGCTCGCGAAGACCAGTAACAAGTAAGGCGTTCTCACGACGTCTGCAAGTGTTAGCAAAACAAATTGGTACAATGTTGGTGGAGTGAATAGACGAATGTTGACCATCATAGATAGCGGCCGTTCTGAAAATATAGTTGCTTGCGCGGCTTTTGTAGTTATGAGTAGGTGCTATTTAAAATAAAAAACAACTAACACTACTTTATTTGACCATTACATTTGATTTTTTTTTAATTAATTTTTAATTACAAGCGATATAACGGAGAAATGTTAACACAGTCTCTTCCGTACGCTTATTGTTACAGACTGAATAGTAGCGAAACAAGGTTGCACAAGTATACACAATTCGTGTGAGTGTTACCACGAGTATAGGCAAGTATGGACTCGTCAAGTGTACCAATAATTGTAATGCCTTTGACTTGTGTCATTTTTACCGACAGACGATGGGAAACTAGCCAGTACTCACCAGTGACCAATGATTGTACAAGTTAACCACTCACACGACTTGGCAAGTATGCGCCAATAGCAAATATTGGCCAAGTACACCAGTCGTCTGAGTCCGGCTTTACACACAGTATACGGCAACGTGACTTTTTACGCCAATCTGATTGGTGTTCTTGGACTTTGCCGCTTTTGAATAACGCCTGCTTTGCCTTGTTATAAATATGCGTATCTCCTTTGTGCCCAAAGTGGAGATTGTCGCCGCTGATTCGACTCCTCAAATATTATTAGTGCACTTCAATAACAAAAATATTTATGTATCGCTCAATTAAGCGGCCTATGGAACTGGGGGAGGACACTTGTCCCCAGAGTTACGCCTCTGAACGAAACGAACAGCAACATAAAGTTGACAACAATAAAGTGACCAGATTTTGATCTTGCCAAAGACGAACATGTTCAGCTGGTTCACATTGACGAAGCTAGAGTTAATTTTTCGCGCTGTGAGGCGCGAGCCAAATAGCGCGCAGGCGAAAATTTTTAAAACTTTCAAGGTCACGCGTTTTCCTGGCACTTCAGAATTTCAATGAAAAATACATTTAGGTACATAAAAATATAAACTTTCACGAGGATACTTTTTGGAATTTGATGCCTTTTGAAATACTAATATTTAATCACGATCGATGCGATACGTCGATACGTCTTCAGATTAACCTAGAAGACGGAATTACGGAGTTACGGACATTTTAATAAAAAAAATCAATGACGGACAGTTTGACGGACTGCTCTTGAAGACGGACAAGCTTTCTGAATGACGGACTGTCCGTCCTAAGGACGGACGTCTGGTCACTTTAGACAACAATAACAACTAATAAGGCGCCTAAAAAAAGCAGCAGATATCAGAATATATGTACCTACATATGTACTTATACAAATTTAACATTTCATGTAAAACAGGTAGGGTAATAAAAATATAAAAGCAAAGAACGAAAGACTCCAGAAATACCATAACCAGAATTCAGCAGAACGAGTGAATGTGAATGTGAATACTGAATTCCCTAGGCCAGGTGCTATCGGAGTTAAGGGCGCATGTGCAGCTATTTCAACCAAAACAGCAAAACTACTTGTTGCCCTTCGATGACAGTTCAGTTCGCTTTATATTCTGTTGTGGGTTAGTGCGTTGTACCAGAGTTGTTACCTGCGTAATAACGTGCTAACGACAGTTTATCTGTGAAAGTGACAAAAAAATGGATCTCGCTTGTGTCGAAAATCTGTCTAATGTCTGCACAGCCAAGAGGGATCGGGGTATTTTCAGCGACACGCGTGTTATCAATAATTTATTAAACGATGAAGTTTTTTATGTACCGAACTGTGATTATTTTAAAACCGTACAGAACGATATCCAACCATTCATGAGAAAAATTGTTACTACATGGATGATGGAGGTTTGTATTTTTTTTTTCATGTTACGAGACATAATATTTTGGTCCATTCTTTACAAGAGTGGCACATTGATCTGTATTTTGAAATGATTAAATAACGGTCGTAGGTATTTGCGAATGAAATTTTGACTTGTAAGTTTTATTTCTTCTACCGAAAAACGGTTAAATGTATAATAGTATAAATACTCAATAAAAAAATATACGTATTTGTGTAATATTTGCAAAATGAATATGACTGGACTCTGGAGTGGTTCAATTTGATACACAATACAAAGTAACGTCATTGACGATTGTTGTAAAATTGCCGTAAAATGTATATTCAAAGTATTATGATGTTTTTCATATTTACTGGTTACTTTTTTTATTGGAATGGGAGGGGAGGGATGTGAAACTAACATGAAAACCGACAACAAAAATCTGTGTGGGCAGACAGGGCCGGCTTAAAAAATGTTTGGGGGGGGGGGGATCAAAAATTTCTTTTTATATTTGTATTACACTTACAATTAGTACACTTACAAAAAAATCAAAATGGACATGAGAAGATTTAATTTTTCTTTCCTATTCCGAGTAAAGTAGGTATTGTTTTTCCAATGAAAGCAATTTCCTTAAAAGGATATATCTAATATATATTTAAAACAAACAAAAAATCTACCTACACTAACAAAAAAAATCTCTATTAAGAAACTCTTACCTTACAAAAGGTAACCGCTCGATTGATGGGATTAGGGTATTAAAAGATGTGAAATAAATGGGTTTTATTTAAATTTTAAATGGCCTACAATGGCTCTTCATGTCAGCGAAGAAATTCAAGCAATATTCAAGATAACAATAGACAATAAGATCAATTTGCTAGGGGGGTCTCCGCTCCTCCCTCCTGGCTACGGGCCTGTAGATACATATGTAGATATACCTGGATACCTCCACTTAGTGAATTTATCTAATAAAAGTACGTGCATTCCTTATTATGTCCTAATTTTGACCGGTTTTCTTATAAATATATCGTGTTAACATTGGTGATCAATGGCCAGTGATGTATCTAGTATACGAGAACGGGCTAGGGTTGTGAAACCCCATACATACATATGTACGTACCTACGTAGTATATATCGTATACCTGTGTATATAAACATACACAAAATAGGTACAGGATTTTTCATTATATTTTGCTATGGTAAATATGAAAAAAAGATTTCAAATAAAAGATGCAGGGTTGCGTCTAATACCATGCTGTGTATACCACAACCCTGGTTACAGGGTGCGATCAATAAAACATGTTATATATTTTTTTTAAATGGAACACCACATAATTACATTTTTGGGTTCCTCTTGAAAAGCTAATTTTACAAAACAAAAATGGGGGTCCCTAGTGTGCAGTTTTGGAATTACATACTTTTTAAACTTCAGCGTTTTTCAACGGTTTTGACTTTGATTTTATTTTTTACAGTATACATATATATGTATGTATATATAGTATTGTTTGTTTTATGAAACACCTTGTATATTAAAATATATTATGTCGCTTCTAAATTTGGATTATTAATTGATATATTTAATTTATATCAGAAATAATACAAATTCAGAAGTGGCACAATATAATATATATAAACTGTAAAGAGTAAAAAAAGTTTAGAGGACAGAACGTTAAAACCCGCTATTTTTAAAAGTTTGTAGTTTCTAAACTTCTCAGTAGGGATCCTCACTATGTATAGTTTTTTTTTTTATTTTTTTTAATCAAGGGGAACCTAAAAATGTAATAATTAGGGTTCGCAAATGTGCGCCATAACGCATGGGCGGCAGTATACAAGTATATGATAATTAAAGTATACCGTATTTTTTAAGCGCCTTGTACATTATATACTCGTGTATTTTTTGCCCTTGCATTCGTACGCCACTGACTATCCCCGACAACGCTCCGGGACTCGCGTATGCTCAGTAGTACGCGGTCCCGTTGCAGAAAAGCAGGATAGTTATACGCAGTTTAACACGCGTTATGGCAAACATTCCGAATCCTAGTAATAATATTTTATATTTGCCATATTAAAAGAGATAACGCCTCAGTCAAAGTATAATGAAAAGCCCTGTAATTGTAGTTATCAGTTGCGTCCATAAAATATAAGTTGACAAAGGGATTGTTTTTTGGGGATGTGGGACAAATAAAGAGCACTAATGTACTTAGACTTCTTAGGGCTAAAACACTAATGAGCCCTGAAGAAGTCGAAGTACATTGGACGAAACGTCGGCAAAAAATTGGTGCTTCTTTATTTGTCCAACATCCCAAAAACAATTCCAATATAATTCTGTTAGATTTTCTACAGACGTTTGACTTTTCATTATTTCGCTGTTATGTTTTTTTTTCTGTCGATTGTCACAGGTATGCGAGGAGCAAATGTGCGAGGACCAAGTGCTCCCGCTGGCTGTCAATCTCATGGACCGCTTCCTTTGCGTATGTGCCATAAAGAGGCAACAGCTGCAGCTGCTTGGAGCTACCTGCCTGCTTATTGCATCGAAAATCAGATCGACCAACCTGTTGCCCATAGATCTCCTTTGCGCCTATACCGACTACAGTGTAACGCACGCACATATCGTAGTAAGTACTGGTCTTTAGGTGCATTCTTGTTGCCATCAATAAAGCCATCATTTTCACCAATGGAAATAATTTCCATCGAAGGAAATAACTCGCAGTCTCTTAGATTTGCTTTGCAAAATTTATGATGATTGAATTAGAACCTTTCGTTCTGTGCGGTAATCGGCAGTAAACTAGGAACGATATCAATCAAATTTGTTTTCATTCAGTGTATGAATGTACTCAAAATTACCAGTTGTATTCTCACATATGCGAAATGAGGACTTCATCGACTTGAAATTAATAGCTAGAAAAAAGATATTTCGTTGCAGCAAAATATATAAAATTCGTCATCGTCTAGTCGCTTTACGAACTCTTCGATGTCAACTAGACATTCAACTTTACTTTTTTTCGACTGCAGCAAAAAAACCTTTCCCCCTTCTTAGTTTGAGTGAATATTTTTATTCTGCATAAACAATTCATCCGTTTCACTTCAAGAATGGGTTGCATAAAAAAATTCAAAACTAAAACCGATTTAGGATTTATAGCAAATGAATTATATCTTTTTCCAGTAGTTTTCTCACTGTTGGAAAATGTATATATTCTGTAAAACATGATTAAATTATTTATGAAATATTTTATTTTATTCATAATGCTGGTGCAAAAAGATTACATTTGTTTTATGCAAAACGCCCCTTTTGTATAAAAAATCCGCTTTTTATACGCCACTATTTTAAGATTGAAATTGAGCTCATTTTTTTTTAAATATCGTGTAAATATGAGGTAGGTATTACGGAGAGGTCATATACAGTGTCCGCCATAAAATTGGAACCATATGGGATTTTTTTTTTAATATTAGAGTTTGATAAAAACTTTTGGTGACAATCTTTAGAAAATGGCCTAAATTGTTAATATTTCGAAAAATGTCACTAAGAAATGATGTTCCTAACGACAGTTCAAGCCTATATGCCGATTTTGAGCGAAACATTTTGTATCCAAAAAATTTTATATTTTCGAAGTGTTTGATTCACTCCCGTAACTAACTAATCTGAAAACATTTAAAAAGCTTCGAAGCAGTATAAAGTGTCATAACTTAAAAAAATATCGTTATAACATAAAAAATTATAATATTTTTCAGATAATAATTCTCCGATAATCGGACGATTAATTTATATTACATCGTAGCGGACGATAAGCCTTCTTTAACGATTGTTACGAATTTCTCACTAAATCTGTTCTCAATTCAACACATTTATTTATACTCTACAACACGTCGGTCTTAACTGTATATCATCCAAATCACAACTAACTCTATCCTAGCAACAACACCAGTATTTATAAATTTTACATGTTCTAGAAAATTCGTTTAACACCTAGAATATTTAATATGTCATTCCATACAATTCTTTACTAAAAGCTAGTGTATAAACTAAATAAACTAAGTATGTAAACTATAAAACTAAATAACTGTCAGCTGTCACTAATGACACTTTTACAAATGTCACATTGCTCCCCTCTTTAAGGTTATTAGTCCCGAATAACACTGTTTTCAGGCTCTTCAGTCCTAGGCGGTGGCTCTTCGACGACAAACCAACCGGGTGGATCATGTCCTGTGTATCTTGCAAGTCTCTCCAGATGAACCACCTTCGGTTTGCATCTTGGAGAAAGCTGGATGCGGTAGACCAGGTCGTTGATTTTCTTTATGATGGTATACGGGCCTTCCCAGTTCCTCTGCAGTTTTGGACTCCTTCCTTTCATCCTTTTTGGAGCATACAACCATACTGCATCACCAGGCTCAAATGCAGTCTCTGTTGATGTTGTGTCGAGGTGCTGCTTCATTTTGTCGCTCTGCATTTTCAGCTTCTCCCTGGCAAATCGGTGGACCCGGTCCATTCTCTCTCTCAAGTCTTCCACAAATTCGGGCAGAGATCGTTCTTCAGTCTCTTCTAATGGATGGCCAAGCATGAGGTCAGTAGGCAGCTTCATTTCTCTTCCAGAGGTCAGTATGGTCGGAGTCGGAGTCGGAGTGTAGGTAGTTGATTCATGCTGGTAACTTCAATATGACAGCAAGAACAGAGGCACCAATTTGTCCCAGTCCCTCTGATTTTCAGACACGAATTTAGACAGGTAGTGGCATATATTATGGTTCTGTTATGGCGTTCAACCATGCCATTCGACTGGGGATGAAGCGCAGTAGTTCGGGTTTTCTTGATGCCCATTATTTTCATTACTTATTGTCACAGCTCTGATTCGAAGTTTCTTCCTTGATCAGAATGCAGCTCGAGGGGCACTCCATGTCTAGCTATGACATTCTCAGTGAACGCTTCGGCTACAGTTTCTGCTTCTTGATTGGGGAGGGATACTGCTTCGGACCATTTCGAGAAATAATCCATTACCACCATCAAGTACTTGTTGCCACGGTCGGTTGCAGGTAATGGTCCAAGAATGTCCACTGCTACCCTCTCGAATGGTGCTCCCATAAGTACTGCGCCATTTTACCACGGCTTCTTGTGTTTGGTCCCTTTTTAGCAGAGCATATATCACATTTCTTGCACCATTCTTCGACGTCTCGTCTTCGATGTCCCATTATCTTCTCTCCAGTTTCTTTTGTCTGGACTTCTGGATCTTGATCTCAAATCTGGCTGTCGATCTGGTGAATTCGTTCTTGACTGGGACCTTGACCTAACCCCTGCAAAAACGCTGTAGGTGCCCAATTTTTCCACAGTTGTAGCAGCGCCTGGTTTGCTTTTGTGGTGAGTTTGACTGTTTGATTTCATTTAATGCTCGCATTATTTTCTCCATGGTCTCGGGAAGTGATTGGCATTCGTCGAATTTAACTTGCCTTACTCTGGATTTGTAGCTTCTCGATGCTTCTTTAGCTGCTTTAAATTCCAAAGCAGCTACGAGTGCATCACTAATCGTGGTGTGTCTGCCAAGCCGCAAAGCTTGCTGCATTTCGGTGTCCACTAGTCCATCAATAAAAGTCTGGATGCCAATTTGTTCGAGAAATTCTTTGGGTGCTTGAGGGTATGCCAAATGAATGAGTCGTTCGATGTCAGCTTCATATTCTTGAAGAGACTCATTACTTCTTTGCTGTCTGCTCTTGATCTGGGACTGATAAACTTGGCGGAGATATTTGTGTCCATACCTTATTTCTAATGCGCCTATAATCCTGTCGTAGTCATTTTGCTACAGAGCTCTTCTGGGATGCTCTGTAAAATTTCTAAAGCCTGACCTCTGAGAGATATGACAAGCGAAGTAGCCATTTCTTGGGAAGTCCATCCGTTCGCCTTTGCAGCAGCCTCAAATTGTCTGCGGTACATGGACCATGATGACTGTCCATCGTACGTGGGAGGCTTAAGTATTTTGTGTACTGACCTTTCAGCATGCATAAGGGTTGAGTTTTGTAATAGAATACCTGGTGAGGTCGAATAATCTTCTGAATCGGCTATTGAAGTACGATGTAGTTGGTGCTCCAGCCCATTTGTCTTTTCCAGTATTTCTTTTTGCACTTGCCGTCTGGTGTATTCTAATTTTCTCTCGATTTCTTCTTTATTCTCTTCAACCACCTTCTCAATTCGATTAACTTTAATGCCTACCTGGTCAATCTGCTGTTCCACGCCAGCAATCCTCTCAGAAAATGCATTCAACCTGGTGTTTATTTCTTGTTGGGACTCACAAATTTCCTGATGACGCCTCTCCGCCTCGTCTCGGTCCTCTTGTCGTCGTCGTTCGTCCTCCTGTCGCCGCTTTTTCCTCTCGCCTTTCTGCCTCTTCACGGCCCTCTTGTCGTCGTTGTTCGTCATCCTATCGCCGCCGTTCGTCCTCCTGTCGTCGCTTTTCCTCTCGCCTTTCTGCCTCTTCACGGTCCTCTTGTCGTCGTCGTTCTGCCTCCTCACGGTCCTCTTGTCGTCGTCATTCGTCCTCCTGTCGTCGTCGTTCATCCTTCTGTCGTCGCTTTTCGTCCTCTTGCTGTCGCTTTTCTTCTCCTTGTTGCAAACATTTTAGTATTTCACTCACATCCATGATTGTCGTTTCTTCGTCGTATCTTGTTGACCTCGTATTCACCATAAACAATTGTTCCTCTTCAAATTCTTCGTTATCCCACCGCTGTCACCAAAATGTTACGAATTTCTCACTAAACAACTCGCTTCTTCAATTCAAACACGTTTATTTATACTCTACAACACGTCGGTCTTAACTGTATATCATCCAAATCACAACTAACTAACTATCCTAGCAACAACACCAGTATTTATAAATTTTACATGTTCTAGAAAATTCGTTTGACATCTAGAATATTTAATATGTCATTCCATACAATTCTTTACTAAAAGCTTGTGTATACACTAAATAAACGAAGTATGTAAACTATAAAACTTAATAACTGTCAGCTGTCACTAATGACACTTTTACAAATGTCACAGTATTAATAAATTTAGGCTTATAAAGGTGATAACGGTGTTTCTTTAAAATCCTTACAGTTGTATTTGTATTTGCTACATTTATTTGCAAACTATCATAAGGTTTCCTATAGCAACGGCATTCCATGGCTATGGCGGATTTTTTTTCCTTTTTAAAAACAATTTTTTTTTTTTTTTTTTCCCAAAAACAAAAATTTTTTTTTTTTTTTATTTTTTTTTTTTCAAAAACAAAATGTCTAAAATGTCATTAGAAAAATTATTTCTTTGTGCCATTTTTCGAAATATTAACAATTTACGCCATTTTTTAAAGATTTTTTTTTTGGAAAATGACAAATTTGACAGTTGCCAGATGTTAACTGTCAACTTTGAAATGGTGCATTTTAAGTTATTTTGGAAACAAAAGTGATGGTCACCAAAAGTTTTATCAAACTCTGATATTAAAAAAAAGTCCCATATTCCAACTTTATGGCGGACACTGTTGAAGATTACGAAATTTTCGAGTGGGACACAGTAACTGTCGAACAGCTTATTTAAGTTCGGGACACAAAAACAATATTCCGAAGAAAAACGGGAAGCGCCCGATTCCACGATTAAATTATTAAGGATATCGTCTTGCCTCAGGACAGGATGTAAGGTGGTTGATCACCCTTTGGCTCGGCATTTAAGTAATTTGCGGTGGAGATACATCCACTTTCTGAGGAAAACGACAATCAAAGTAATAACTTGACCCCGTGGATAAGGGAGCACGAGTCGTCGGATCAAAGGAGATGCCCAGATAAGAGAGGCGTGCGGATGTCCTACGTTTATCTGAATTTTATTGCCGCGTGTCGTCCTATTGTCTTAATGTCAAAGTTATCGTGCCCTTCCTTTTTTAGAAATACCATTTACGATGGGGTAAGTAATCATTAGGGTCCGGAAAAGTATGCTGTCACGCAGAGCCGGCACTATACAACTCTATGATAATTAAAGCGCACTTTTTAAGCGTATATTTCTTGCCTCTGTATACTCACGCCACTGTCCGCGAGTAGAATGTTGTCCCGAACGAAGGCATTGCGGGAACCCAGGAGTTGGTAAACATTCTCCATAAGACAGCGCGCTATTTCGGTAATGTCGAATCGGGTGTCTACGGCAGTTTTCCACCTGCCGATGGTATAAACGAGTCGACCGCGGCATTGAAAACAATCTTTTGTCGCGAGTGGCTAACCCGTTTGTGTACTGTATTTACATATTACCTACCTGAATTTGTGTGGATTTCTGCAATAATGGTACAGTCGTTACCATTTGTTAATAGACTGAGAAATATGATTGAAAATTACGACGATTTTACAATAGACTGAACATATTTTATGTTTTCCTTGCAATCGTCGATATATACATATTTCATGATCGCCGAGAGTGTAAAAGACATTTATATTCGAATATCCATCAAAAAAATATACCTGGCACTGTTACGAAAGAGGAAATTTGGTTTGAATTGTGCATATGCATAATGTTTTGCGCATGTAACCTTTCATGGAACGCGATCAACAATATTCACTTAGACGTTTTTTTGGCAAATATGTATCCGATTTTCCTTTGCCTACTAGTGACACGTTGCGTAAAATATATTTACAGAAGTCATATCATGGTGTCGTGGGAAGTATTAAAAAAAGACATACGCAATAAATATCTGTGGCTGACAGTGGACGAAACAACAGATTTCGCGGTAATAAGGTCGTTAATGTTCTGATTCGAATTTTAGGTGTTTCAAATATTTCGCCCTCGATATTAATAGCTATTAAACGGGTTTTGCAAACAACGGCTAAACATATAGAAATAGTAGTTACAAGGGCATTGTCCTCTGTAGATCTAAAACATAATAATGTACTGAAGTTAGTGACAACAAACTGGTAGTGATGCAAACAACTTGCGAAATTCGTGGCAATAATGCGCGTGGTGTGTCGTCCTCTGTCCATGTGAACTATTTGGAATTTGCACCTTTAACTTCAATAGATGTGGAACAATCGTTTTCCTTCTACAAACATATACACAGGCCAAATCGCTTACGTTTAACGAGAATAAATGCAGAAAGACTACTGGTCGTGGCCACGTACGCTCAAGCAATGAAGACAGTTGGTGTTTCTGAATGACACAAGCAATAGGTATGTACATACTGTGACATTTGTAAAAGTGAAGTTTGTGACGTTTATTAAGTTTTATAGTTTACATATTTAGTCTATTTAGTTTATACACTAGCTGTTAGTAAAGAATTGTATGGAATGACATTAAATATTCTAGATGTCAAACGAATTTTCTAGAACATGTAAAATTTATAAATACTGGTGTTGTTGCTAGGATAAAGTTAGTTGTGATTTGGATATTACACAGTTAAGATCGACGAGTTTTAGATTGATAATAAACGTGTGAATTGGAGAAGTGATTAATTTGAGAGAAATACGTAACAATACATTATTAACACATTTTTACTCCTTTTTTTTTTATTTCTCAATGTCACCTTCCGTCAATAATCATAGTAATCATGTACGATATATCTATTAAGATTCGAGTGTATACATAAAAATTAATTTTCCGTATTTATGTAGAGTGTGTTCCGTTTTTTAGGTTTACACCCCTGGACATGTGAAAAGGATTTGGAATCACCGAGTCATTTTTTTTTAATTGTGGTCATTTACAATTTTCCATTTTATGGATGTGGCAAAAACCTGGCGTATTATAATTAAAGGGTCGTTTATTCAGAAAGTTGTATTAGGCGTTTGTGTATCAAATAAATAATATTACCAAGGCTATTTAACGCCTTTTTTTATTGGGCTCTAAATTTTGTGAACTTAATTGAAAATACATAAGCAGATCAAAGTCTGCCTTGATAAATTTAATAAACTAAGAATAAATATCAATATGTCAAAAAAAAGAAGGAATACAGTTTTTACACTTTTAATTGTCCTGATGAAATTAATGAAACCGGTGAAATTTGTTTTTTTTTTTACAATTTTTGAATAATAATTTATGAAACATCATAGAATAAAGGCCTTTATTAGAAACTGAAAAAGTGAATTTTATTAGGAGGTTTCATGCAGACAACTAAAATTTAATTTAGATCTATTACAAAATGTTTAATACATATTTGTTTACGTTTTGTTTTTCATGTTAATAATATATTACAATTTAATTAGAAGGATAATTAAAAGTGAAAAGTTTGAATTTCCGTTTTTTTTTCCCTTTGACATTTTGTTTTTTATTTACAAGGCAAACTTTCATCTGCTTTTGTATTTTTAATTATCTAATTTTTCAAGGTTTCGCACCCAATAAACAACACTCAGTAGGTATTTGTCGACATTTGGTATATGGGTATTTTGATGGGTGTTAAAATGGCCTGGTAATATATTTCTTTCATAAAAAAGTAACTAAAACAACTTTGTGAATAAACGACCCCTTCAAAAAAAGTAGTAATCCATGCATTTGTCACAGCAATAAAATGGTAAGTTTCAAATAACCACCCTTTAGGGCACCAATGGTACTAATTTAAAAAAAAAGTGGCTTGCGGAAATTCCACATCCATTCCACATTTCCGGAGGGGTTAACCTGAAAAACGGGACTCACTGTATATTACATAATAATAAGTGTGAGTCCGTACTTACTTTACAAAAAAAATCACGGACTATACAGGGTGTCCGGAAAATAAGTGTACAACGCAATAACAGATATTTTTTGACCTTTATTCCTAACCACCACCCCTACTATCTCTTCGCCTTAATACGGTTCTGGTATGGCATGCGATTTCGCGACTCTAATAATTAATACCATTTTTGTATTATTAAAAATAAAGTCGACTTTGTCCAGTGCGGAAGTACCCGATCACGAGGCAGACGGTTACTGCTTGATATCCGGGCTGTTGAGTAACACCTTCCAAGTCAGCTTAAAAATATATGTAATACATTGAAGCCTATATTTTGATTTGATAAAATTGCATCGTCATCGAAGATTAGTTACATCGTCTTCCAAAAAAAAAAAAAAAGTCATCAAAGTTGGTCTAGTAAGAAAAGACGCATTTCTTTCTTTTATATCTTAAATTTATGACATTATTTAATTGTTAAAGCTGCCACCTTATATGCTAGCCATTATCAATTTTACATTTGTGACAGTCACTTGTCAAAGGTATGACATAATCGAAAAGCTTCGACATGACCGCTATTTCTATCTCTCTCGTTCATAGCCAACTTTGATGATGTTTTTTTTTGGATGTCTCTATTTCAAGCTAATATACCTAAGCGTGTTAGAAATACCAGCCTCAGTTCCTCTTACGGTATTTCCTATGTTTGATACAGGGTTTAATACGCGGAGAAAAAAAAGCATTACTGTTTTTTCTTCCTTGCGTTTCCTCGACTTTTAACCGTATCTTATATTACACTAAAATTAGTCACGCTCCAGTAAAGTTCCTGGTTATCGTGCGTATCCCTCGAAAACTCAACATACGGGCATCTTAGCGCCTAAAAGAACGGACTTACCACCTTGCGTGCCTGTCTACAGAAAAACCGCCACCGAAAGAAGTCGATAATCATGTCGTTATTAACTTATGAATTGCACCCGTTTATAATTTTCTTAATTGAATTGATATCGATCCCTTTTTCGACTTTTAACTTTAAAAAAATCGTTGCAGAGTAAACAAATCCAGTGAAGTGTAATTTATTGTGTTACTGCTACGTACATATGTATATCATTATTTAAGCTAGCAATGAGGAAACAGAAACCAGTTAAAATTATTCTCACGGCATTTTATATAGGATATCAGAAACAAACGTTAATAGTTTGCTACCATTTACATGCGAAACAGATTATACAGGGCATTCGGCAACTAAGTGTACAAAGTAATAACAGATTCCTTGATCCCTAAAGAAGAAGACCAACTTACATTATAACTATAGTTGTTTCGTTAAAACGTTATAGAATCTAATTAGTTTCAGATCATTCTGTGACTATACTTGCATAATAATTATGATAAAGAAATCGATATCTATATCAAAGCGTTTGAACATTATTGGTTTTTAGGTACATAGCAAAAATATACAGATAAGTTATCATCATGTAAATCGAAAATAGTCAGTTCTCGGTGGCAGATCATTTTTTTCTACTTCTGTGTTCTCTGATATTTACATGATTTTTACAGTCGAGCTTCTCCCAACATCAGATGTTTTTGGCACACTTTACAAATTATTTAGCATCGCTTCAGAATAATACGTATTAATTTTGTTAGCGAAGGGTTGTTTTTTAGCCTTGCTCACATTGGACGGTTTTAGTTAATAATTAGTGATTATATTTATAACCAATAACACGTATCCCACAACAAAACGCACGTTCTCATTTTCAAAGCTGAAGATAAGAATATGTTATTTGATTAAGTTAATTTATGTAATTTGATTAAGACTAACAGTCCTGATTTGACAACATGAAACCTTTTTCTTATAATCAGACGTAATTATTCCCTCAAATAGTCAACTTTTTAACAATTAAATAGTAGGTACACAAAGAAAAAAGCATACGAAAGTGCTTTAAAAATGACCTCCAGAATAAATATCTGAAATTGCTACTAAATATTATTAGATAAACTATTTTCTGCATACGGTTTAACCATTTCCAAATAAGTAAATAAATACCCTACAATAGACGTATAAATAACATGTTTGAACTGCTTCCACCGAACTGCTTCGGTGGAATAAACAAGCAAGTACATATAGCGGTATTTGTTAGCCGAATCACTCCACACTTAGGTGATTCTTTTCAAAATCTAAATCGAATAA
Source organism: Aromia moschata (assembly GCA_029963805.1). Taxonomy (NCBI): domain Eukaryota; kingdom Metazoa; phylum Arthropoda; class Insecta; order Coleoptera; family Cerambycidae; genus Aromia; species Aromia moschata. Next base: position 528,960 of record JAPWTK010000255.1, read on the forward strand.
ATGCATAACAAAAGCCCAAACACCAGCTTCTATCCCCCGGGACCTCCATAGGAAAGCAGGTGGTGTTCAAAAAGCAACTTTTGACTCAAATTCCCATGGATCGGGTACAATCAGATTCGTTCGCAATCGTTGCGAGTGTTTATGACCCCACGTAACCGGAGATAATACCGACGCAACCTAGGACTAACTGTGAGAAAAACGCGAGTCCTTTTGTAGAAAACTAGACCTAATTCCGATACGGGACCTTTTTGGGTCGAGGCATTATTTCATAAAGGGGAATGTGCGAGGTACAAGGGTCCTAAATAAAACCGGAACTATTCCTTTGACAGGATCCTTGTTCTTCCCATAGATCTACATATCAAAATGCGATGGTGAAAGGAGATATTAACATATTATGTAATGTTCGGGACATGTAACAGGAACTAGCATTATTTTGCTTGGATACGTATCGTATAAAAATCCTTTTGAAGTCGGAAGATAATCGATATAATCTGACCTAGAGACATAATGACCTATGTATAACTAGAATGTACAGGCCCTAAGAGCAACGTATTTAAGTGAGGGGTATAGATGCAAAACTCACATTATCCACTTTTTAAAAATTTTCAGGAAAAAGGAATAATTGATTTCTCACTTTTCAAGTGACTTAAGGCACTGATTTTTTTTTGTGTTTATATTAGAACTTTAACTTTGCTTCCCAATTGGTAAAATAACAGCACAATATTTGACTCCAAGAAATGAATTAAAATTTGGATAATGTGAGTTTTGATACAACTTTTTGGATAATGGTAGTCTTGCTCCAAATTATTCTACATAATATTATTTTTTACACTAAAATTCACGAAGTTAAACTAAGAAAAGGAACTTGGAAACAAACTCAATGGTATAACAATAAAAATTGTATGTAATATGGTAGTTCATAATCAAAATAAAATTCTGCACAAAGTACTTAGAATACGGTTTTATTCTCGGTTTTATTATCATCATTGACTGATGAAGTGAAATATTTTTATAATGAACGTAAAATTGCAAAGTACAAAAAATGTTGACAATAAAAAAGTTAAACTTTGTAATCTTAAATTGTTTATTGCAAATTTAATTATTATTAATTTTATAATCTATATAAAAAGCTACAATTAATATTTCAAATCTATCAGATAAAAAACTGAGGTAGTTACGTTGTCCGCCAATTTGAAAAACAGTTTCCGAGAAAAACGCTTTTGTTACGCTAAAGTTTGAACATGTATTTAATCATATAAATAATACGGCTATTGTAGCGTCCTATTAGCTTCTCTAAGATTGAATAACGCCATCTATATATGTATATTTTGAGAAAGTATATAACTGACTTATACCGACGAAAACTATCAATAAAGCTGTAATAATACAGCAGAGTGGCTTTTTCGAACGTTCTGGACCGCTGAGACGTGTTTGGAAAATAAGCTGAAAAAAATATTTTTTTTTTATAATTATTTCATTTAATTTTACATTTTTACTAATATTTCCTTTTAAAAGCTTGCCCCCAAAATATTAGTTTATACATCAGAATAAAAAAAATCCTGAGAAAGGGTAAAAAATCATCAGAATAAAAAATAAAAAAAAATGGGAAAATGGGTAATATAACTCCTTGAGAGAAGTAAAGGTAAAGTAAAAAATGTAAATTATAGTGTTCTCGTAGGGAAACATGGGATCCACACCAATTTTTGTGGAGTGCATTGGACCTACATAGATATACATTTAGATCTAAAGAGAAATATATAATAACAAAAAAAAAAACTTCAAATATAAATGACATTTAAAACGAGAGGTTTTTCATTAATAGATAATTTTTGGAAGTCGTATAATGAATCCACATCCAGCAAAGTGTTCAATACTGTAAAAATATTTAGAAATTTCCATTGCAAATCTTGTACATATCTAAATATTTGGAATATACCTAGATAATTCAAAATATTAGTCTCTTGAGAGATACATTTCAAAAATATTATGGTCATGTGAATCTGCACTTATTAACATTATAAATTTTCACACATTTTACTAACTCTATTGAAAAATTTAAGTGACCCAGTCGATTTTTTCCAATTTTTGTATTATGAATTATTTTTCAATTATCTTAATGAAATTAAGATAACTGGCATTCATTTGTTTGTCTTTATGTATATATGTATAGTATATACATGTTTTCATATAGTTTTACACGATTATTTACTAAAAATATATAGAGCCATCCAAAAAAACGTCATCAAATCTGGCTATACTGCTCATTTACGATTGGATGACGTAGGTATCTAGACGATTATAATGGATAATAATGTCCTGTCTCGTATAATGAATAATAATGTCCTGTCTTCCTAATTCCCGAAGGATCGAGTTAAAGTTTAAAACCTTAAAGGTGCGTATTCATTTGCAACAGAATGCCCCGAACGAACCAAACGCGCCGCGCATGCTGAACAGATTGCAACAAACATTTTGCGCGGACAATTCGGGCTGTTTGGAGTGTTTGCGGTATTCGCTGCGTTCCCACCAGTAATCAGTGTTGTTTGTATGTTCGTCGACATGGATGCTGATGATGTGATAGTAGCCGCTGGTGCTTTTTTAATTATAGATGCGTTAACGAACCTTAAAAAGAACGGAAAAGAACGAAAAATGTGGGCAAGACGCATTTTTTTGCGACGTAAAAATATGGCCTTACTCAGTGACCTGGATTATATGCATATGAAAAATTTTACGAAGATGGCTGCAGAAGACTTTGATAATCTAATATGTCTAGTAGGTCCTAGAATAGCCAAGAAAGACGCTTCATTTCTAATGGCAATTCCTGTTCAAGATCGTCTGGCTATTGCACTGCGCTTTTTAGTTTTCCTGTTCCTATAGATTTTTCCCCTTGGATTTTTCCCTTCTAAAACTTGAAAGAAGACTTTCCATTTGTTTATCATCATTTGGGGCGCATCCCATATTTTTAGCAATTACCGCCCACGCATCATGCTCTATAATTTTATTAAAATACAATCCATTTGTAGGATTCCATAATATAGGTTGCCTTTCAAACTGGTCAATCAGTTTTTCCCTGCTCCAGTCCATTTTCTTCGACAAATTACTTTTCCGCCAAGAACGGAACGCCACAAACACAGCAAACGCACCAAACGTCCGTATCCACTGAGCACAAGCGAAAGAATAATTCCCTTTGCGCAAATCGCGTTTACCGACAAACCTCGGAAAATGTTCGGAGCATTTTGTTCTGTTTGGCGCAACGTACTGACTAGACAAAGTTGTTACAGCGCGCGCGGCGCGTTTGGTTCGTTCGGAGCATTATGTAAATGAATACGCACCTTTAGGGTTCGTATAACAATTTGCTATAATTAAATGTGGAAAAAGTGGACGTGGAAGTAGTGATACCATTGGCAGCGTTTTTTTAGAGCTTCTGTGGTACATTTTCGTTAAAGGTAGGCGAAATACATATATTAAATTATAAATCAGAGTGGTCCCTTTTATGTACGAAAGGCAAAATCTTGTTACGGTTGCAACACCGTACTCGCCATTGAAGTTCTCCACCCTAAGGAGAATCCAACATTTTGTTTTCTATTATGCCGCACGGAATCATTTTCATATAAATATGTTAATTCGCGTTTGTTTCCATTACCTAGCGAAGGGCCACCGTGCACCGGTAACAGTAACAACTCCGCTCCTATTCCTCGTCTAGTTCTGCTCGCAACGGACCCATCGGCCTCTATGAATATGCGATTCGCGGGGTTCGCCCCCCCCAAGAGGGTCAATTAATTCGCCTAGATGTATAAGCTAGACGAGACGCCGCCGATCCACTTGGCGGGCGACCTCTTCTCCTCCTTCATTTCCCACAGACTCGCTGCAGACGCATTGTGAACGTTTCATTGTCGGCGGACCCTCCTAACGGCCTCCCCTCAAGACGCAGTGCGTGCCGCTCCCTCTCGATGCCGAATATCGCATTCTGATACCTATCGGTTTTGCATCGTTCGCACACAATGCGCCTAACTGGACGCCATAAAATTTGTCACGGAGGACCTCGGGGCGGTGGTGCGGTTGACAAACCGACCGCCGCCTCTTCGCGGTTACCGTTGGGGGTTCGACCGCGATTCGTGATCTGGGCTCATTAATGCATCTGCGACGCAATGTGGGTCACCAGTTTTCCCACTGATGAGTATTTTTCGATGACACGGCATGAGGTCTGCGAAGAAGCGAAGATGACTCGTTTGCCCGAGGAAACCCCATGTTTGCTCATTGTAGTCTTTTTGCCCACTTTCAGTTAAAATAAGTCTGCGAAGATGACACCCATTTATTTCCTCGTTTTCTGTATGGCATTGGTTTGCCCAAGGAAAGCACATGTTTGCCCAATAAGTAGTTTTTTGCCCACCTTCAGTTAAAATAACATGGAGGTATTTTTTTTCCCGGTTGAAAACTAGTAATATCAAAAAATATTTAAAATAAACTATTTTAAGCAACAGTTCGTTTGTCCAAGGTTAGCTCACGATTGTCCATTTGTTAGTTTCGTTTATCCACCCTCCATTCAGCAAATAAGTATTTAAAAAGTAGAAAACCAAGAATTCAGTTTTACTAAAAAAATTAATTTTACTATTATTGGCAAGTAAAACCAACTGTTGGGCAAACTAATTCAATATATGGACAAACGTACCTGATTCACAGTTATTAAAATGAAATAAATATAGGGTGGTTGCTAGAAACCATTCATTAAAAGTATTAGGACTTGCAGAAGCTTGTGATTTTTGGACTTCAGCTAATAGGCCTATGACGAACTTCCTTATGTTAAATTGAATGGTGCCTTTTTTATTGCAAGTTTAGATTCTACGCAATATGTTAGGTTGACACTCTTGAGGTTTCCCTATATCTATTTTTTGTTTCCCTATATCGGTTTTTGAGTTTTTTTGAAATTTTGGTCATTAGCACTATAACATTAGAAATCATCTGGAGCTGCCTATTTTAGAAAATAAAATATCGAAAAATAAATTGGCACTGTGGTTAGTATCATTAGGCTTTGCAACGATGGTTTTATTTTTACTCAATTATCTATAGGGTGTTTAAAATATACCTTCCATTTAGCACAACTTCAGACAATCAAAACTCGATTTTCTTAAAATACAGTGCCCCATATTTTTTTACTTTACACTTCGATGTATAATTAAATTCTGAGTCGATCTGTTTTACCATTTCCTGTTCCTGTATTCTTTATAGTTTTTTTTAAGTATTAGTGTAGTATTAAATGTAGTTATTACGGTTTTAAAAAAATTTGCAATGACAGCAAGAAATAGGAAATCCTCAAGAAAGTCAACCTAAAATAATGTGTAGAATCTAAATTTGCAATAAAAAAAGGCACAATTACATTTGAAATAAGGAAGTCGATGTCGACTTCCTGTATAATCGGAAACGCGCCCATCTTCAATATATTTTCATCAAGTTCGTTATAGGCCTATTAGCTGAAGTTCAAATTTTCAAAAATCACAAGATTCTGTAAGTTCTATTACGTTTATACCCTGTATAATATTTTAGACAATAATGCCAATTTAAGTATTATTTCTTATATTTTTTTTAACTATGGTGGGTAAATACTCGCAACGTCAACTCAGAAGCAAACTAATTCGACCAGTAGGCAAACGAACCAGATTCATACTTATTATGAGTCATTTTATAAAAAAACTAGCGACCCGCCCCGGCTTCGCACGATTTACGACATCACATTAGAAACCTCTAAAAGTATCAGTGTTTCTGTACTATATTATGCATGTATTATAGACTATCTGCAGAATAACTAGAAGCGCCGCGGGAATTTTTGATAACTTTTGTACTGTGGATTTTGTATTGTGTCATATGCGTCGAATTGTTTTTTGTACTATTTTTGAATTTGGGAAATAATTCACAGTGTTGCAAATGTTATTAATTGCACGGGGAAGAATTTCTTGATAAAGTAAGTATAATTTTCACGAGAATCATATTTATATTTTGTGTTGAAACTGTCTAAACTATTTGATTTATAGGTTATGAATGTAATTGTAAAGAATTGAGTGAAATGTCTGATAAAGAAAATAATAACGTGCAAAATTAGGATAGTATGTACAACAATAGTGCAATTAAATAAAGAGTCAGATTTAATTGCATTTATATTTTATTAAATGACAGTCTATGTACCGTATCATATATATTTTTGACAAATGTTTTATACAACTCTATTGGTGTTGCGTTGCAAAAATTCAATTGATTTAAATCTGGCGACTTTTGTGACCTGTTCATAAAACTGCTATTGGGGCTTGCTAATACAAGTATGTTTTCAAAATTGGCATTTAATCGTTCTATCACAGCTATTACGTTGTGTACGTACAAGACAACCATCCAAATGAAATTTAAAATTCAAACAGTTTTGTAATAGTAAATAATCTAAATATTCGGAATATTCGTTTCTTAACAATTCTAAAAACGTTTGCGTGTAAATTAGGTACTTTAAGAAAATGGGACAACAATTTTATCACAAAATATACCGCTTCATACATTAAGTGCGTTAATATTGCATTTTGGTAAGCATTCTCAATTTTTTATTGACCGGTATTGATTAGATGGGATGGTGTCAATGATCTGATTTGGATATACCTAACCTTCAAGGCCTTTATAACATGTACAATCTTTATAGTCTTTATGACCCAAAATATTTATGACCTCTATACATGACCCGTATTAACTTTGTGACTTATGGTGTAGGTGAGACCACCTACACCATCCCATCCCATGAAGGCCATACAGGTGTATGGCCTTCAAGATTTATGACCTTGCATGACTCATATGATATTTATAACATATGTCATAAAAGTCATATGGTCATAATAATTATTATATTGGAAACATATACAGTGTGTCCCAAAAAGTTGGAAACAGTCCCGCAGAATCGAAACTATTAGTATTTCCAAAAAAAGTTTCCTACAAAAAAACATTCGCATAACAAACCGCCATCGCCCAGTCAAAACGACGTCGACATTCTTCTACAGAGTGTTTCACAAATCAGAAAAAATTGTTTCGGTTAAATGGCAACACCGCTTAATTCGCATCTAATCAAAAAAAATGATTAAGAAAAGTTGTTCAGATTGCCGAAATATGGAGATATACGAAAAATCGACGCGATAGTGAAATGTTTACGAATTAACGCTGCTGGCCCAAAAAGTTGGAAACAGGCCGAGAGGAATGTCGACGTCGTTTTGACTGGCCGATGGCGGTTTATGGTGCGAATGTTTTTTGTAGGAAACTTTTTTAAAAATACCAATAGTTTTGACTCTGCGGGCCTGTTTCCAACTTTTTGGGCCAGCAGCGTTAAATCGCAAACATTTGACTATCGCGCTGATTTTTCGTACACCCCCATATTTCGGCATTCGGAACAACTTTTCTTCATAACATTTTTTTGATTAGATGCGAATTAAGCGGTGTTGCCATTTAACCGAAACAGTGTTTTCTGATTTGTAAAACACCCTGTAGAAGAATGTCGACGTCGTTTTGACTGGCCGATGGCGGTTTAGGGTGCGAATGTTTTTTTTTTTGGAAAACTTTTTTTGAAAATACCAATAGTTTTGACTCTGCGGGCCTGTTTCCAACTTTTTGAGCCAGCACCGTTAAATCGCAAACATTTGACTATCGCGCTGATTTTTCGTACACCCCCATATTTCGACATTCGGAACAACTTTTATTAATAACATTTTTTGATTAGATGCGAATTAAGCGGTGTTGCCATTTAACCGAAACAGTGTTTTCTGATTTGTAAAACACCCTGTAGAAGAATGTCGACGTCGTTTTGACTGGCCGATGGCGGTTTAGGGTGCGAATGTTTTTTTTTTTTAGGAAACTTTTTTGAAAATACCAATAGTTTTGACTCTGCGGGGCCTGTTTCCAACTTTTTGGGCCAGCAGCGTTAAATCGCAAACATTTGACTATCGCGCTGATTTTTCGTACACCCCCATATTTAGGCATTCGGAACAATTTTTCTTCATAACATTTTTTTGATTAGATGCGAATTAAGCGGTGTTGCCATTTAACCGAAACATTTTTTTTCTGATTTGTGAAACACCCTGTAGAAGAATGTCGATGTCGTTTTGACTGGCCGATGGTGGTTTATGGTGCGAATGTTTTTTGTAGGAAGATTTTTTTGGAAATACTAATAGTTTCGATTCTGCGGGACTATTGCCAACTTTTTGGGACACACTGTATATGTATACAGGGTGTCCCGGAAAATGTGGGAAATCTCTCGGATTCAGATAGAGCATGAAAAAAATAAGATGACAAGTTCCTATAATTTTTTTTCCTACAGGCCCTCCCTAAGAAGATATTTGTCCCTGAAGGACGTTGCTGGAAATCGGTTTTTCTTAAATAACTTTTAAAGTACTTAATATAATTTGATAAAATTTTAATGTGATAGACACTACTAAGGACCGCTTGAAATAATGTTCTTGACACATTATTAGCTTGTTTAGTTTGCCAGTGGCGGACTAAGTTTTACAACTTAATGCCTAAATTTTAACACCCTGTGTGATAAAAACTTAAAACAATAAAAATTAGGTAGCTCGAACCTTACACTAAAAAAAAGTTACTCTTGTTTATTGTCGATAAAGTAAACCGTTTTCGAGAAAAATAATAATAAACGATAAGTTGCAGAAGGCCTATGTTCGCAATATTTATCGGAACAAAAAAAAAAGTATTGTTTTTGCAAACGTTACCATGGTACGAAAAAATAAAATATCCTGCATGTCATCTTTCATATCGCTGATTTATCCTTGACTTCGCTATTAATTTATTGATTTTTTGGTTTCGTGGTGAATTTAATTGTAATTAACTCGAAATATGGAATACACGTTTATCGAGTATGCAGATTTAGAAGCAAGAAGGTTATATCATGAAAGATTTCATAATCGTACTTTGCCAAACCAGAAGACATTTCAACGAGTTGACCAACGTCTAAGGGAGAATGGTGGGCAATTCATCTTAAAAAGGTAATACACATATTGACTTTATTCAATTGTAGGAAAGTTTGGGAAAAAAGTACTAACGCTGGTTTGAGAAGAACCGTATGTATGTACATGACACTCCATCAACGAGCACTCGAAGATTATCAACACAGTTGAATGCATCGAAAACAATAGTACATAAAGTTCTTAAATAACAGCTGTTATATCCATATCATTTCCAAAAAGTACATGAACTGATTCCTGAAGATTTTCCTTGTAGAATGCAGTTTGCAAACTGGCTATTGGCTCAGCAACGAAACAATGTAAACTTCATTAGCAATATTATTTTCACGGATGAAGCAAGTTTTACTAAAACATGCCACTGTTGTTTCGCATTATCAACATCAGTTCCAATCAATTAATATCTGGGCTGGGATCATTGGCAATTTTTTGATTGGACCATTCGTATTGCCGGAACGATTGAATCGACAGCTTGATTTGGAGTTCCTCCAGAACGATTTTCCTGATTTAATAGAGGACTTACCACTTGAAACCCGCCGAAACATGTACTTCATGCACGATGGGGCCCCAGCTCATTACAGCGTTGGTGTACAGGTGCACCTCAATAACATCTATTCAAACCGTTGGATAGGTAGAGCAGGACATATTGCCTGGCCTCCTCGATCTCCGACCTAACGCTGTTGGATTTTTATCTGTGGGGACACCTGAGAAACTTTGTGTATTCCACTCCGGTCGGCACTAGGGAGAAACTTTTTGGAGCGAATTACGTTTCATTGTGATGTAATAAGGAACAACGCTGGGTTATTGTGGCGGATACAGCAGTCCTTAATTTGTCGTGCCCGCGAGTGTATCACACTTCATGGGGGCTATGTTGGACCCTCTTATGAAGTTTTTCAATAGTTTCGTTAAGAAGCCCCCGGCAACCCAACTGCGTTTTTTAAATTTTCATTTTTTCTCGAATTAAACGACTTATAGTCCTTCTAATTTTAATTGAAAATGATAAATACGCCTAGCGAACAAAAAAAGCCGTGCAACTTTATGATTCCATGGGCGTGAATATCTTTTATAAATTCGAAAATTGTGAAATAATTTTTTTCATTCAAATCAATACAGGAGATTAAAATTAGCCTGCATACAAAACTCTTAATATTTGTAATATAATTTGCTGTAAATAATGCTCATTTAGCCAGACAATCTCAAAAAATTGTCTGTGTTAATAAACCTAGCAGAAATACACGTCACTGGCGCCTTAAACACGTAGAATTTCTGAAGTCGTAAATCATTTTAACGACGTCGTAAAAATTTGATGGCACAGTGGACCGAATAAGTATTTGGATGTATTACATATAAAGCAATCCTATAGTATAATGGTCGGCATTTGCTGGTGCATTCGCGGCATCGCGTTGCCGGCTCTTCAAAATTTTCTTAAGTATAGTAACATACATAAAGTTGTTTTAATTTATAATTATTTTTTCCAGCAATTTTAAACGCTTTATTTTAATGCTAACTAATAAATTTATATCTATGTATTTTTTTTTAAATATTTCCAAACTAGCTTTCTAAGAACTTCACGAACTAACAGTTTACTGAAGTATGAAGTATATTTGTATAGTGAACTTAGCAATTTTAGAAAATATATCTGACAACCTTGCTTTTTTCTACCTATTTTCAATTTAGAATGGAAATAGAGTACAATGGAACTTTTTTTGTTGTTTGAATGACTTAATAAAACATGAATTGGTTCATTATTATTTTTCTTGAAAACGGTCCACTTTATCGACAATAAACAAGAGTCGCTTTTTTTAGTGTAAGGTTCGAGCTACCTAATTTTTATTGTTTTATGTTTTTATCACACAGGGTGTTAAAAATTTAGGCATTAAGTTGTAAAACTTAGTCCGCCACTGGCAAACTAAACAAGCTAATAATATATCAAGGGCATTATTTCAAGCGGTCCTTAGTAGTGTCTATCATATTAAAATTTTATAAAAATCTATTAAGTACTTTAAAAGTTATTCAAGAAAAAACGATTTCCAGCGGCGTCCTTCAGGGACAAATATCTTCGTAGGGAGGGCCTGTAGGAAAAACAAATTATAGGAACTTGTTTATTTTATTTTTTCATCCTCTATCTGAATCCTGAGAGATCTCCCACATTTTCCGGGACACCCTGTATAAAAATGAGTTTGTTTTAGCAGAACTTTATTTTCAGAGCTGGGAGCTGTTGGTGCTGTCCAAGCTTCAGTGGAACCTCGGAGCCGTCACTGGTTTCGACTACATCGACCAGGTGATCGAGAGGTGTTCTTGGGGCACAGAGAACGGTCTTCTTCGTAGACACGCTCACACTCTCGTCTCTATTTGCTACACAGGTAAGTTAAAAATTTGTTTACTTGTCACCTTTTAATGAAAAGGTTTTTTTCGTCAATAACAGCAAATACTGAAAACACTGTACTAAGTCTGGTGGTGAGGTATTGTGTAAGACAATATTTACTTTTAAACCAATGTTTCTGTATTAATAGCCACCAATCTGTATAAGATGAATAAATAATTTTCGTATATTCTTGAGGTGAGAAAAAAGATATACATACATATCAGTATGAATATGCTTGTCCCAATGATTATTAACTTACCTATTGTTAAATTAGACTTTGAAATAATATCCGATACTTGTTAGTATCACACTTGGGTGATCGTAGATAATTGAAAAAGGTGGGGATTTTCTTAAATAAAGTGATAGGGAAGCGGGTATGCAAAACATTTGATAATCAAAGATATCAATTATTGGCCATTTTATGTGATGTCATCAACGGGGCTTAGAATTTTATAGGCGCTATAACAAGCAGCTGTGGAGTAATGCATGTGTCCACCAAACACCCTCTATAAATACGTGGGGTTTCGATTTGGCCCTACGCGGCAGCTGGAGATGCAGTGAGTCGATAACGCGGTGCGTGGATATTCTGATAAGGACTAGTTTTACTACGTGTGAATTTAATTGCTTCATTCATTGTTCTTCCACATTGTTTCAGTTTTGTTCATACGCACGGTGGGTCAGGTTTAAGGTCAACCCCAGCATTGCGTTATTACTTTTGAAAATAAACATTTTTTTATATGTGAACAATATTAAAAAAAAAATGATACACTTTAACACGTTTTCACAGTAAAATAACAAGTCAAAGCTAGTCAACTCTAAAGTGACGTTTAGTTTGGCTTATACGTCAAACAGTGCAATAAGCAACGCAATTGCAACACCTACGTGACACTGTAGACATCCAATTTTGGAAACTTTAGAAAGAATCGAATATTCTTGGAAAACTGTTGGAGAAAAGTATTGATAACCCGATATCAGTAGAAAGGGCATTTAATTTCGCATCCAACGGCACTATTTAATATGGGTCATGCCATTTGAAAAAAAAAATAGTATTCACGTTTTAAAATTGTCAAATGTAGGGTCCGATATTTCCGACTCTGAATAACGTATCCAGTTTGCCCATAATGAAAAAGATAGGGTAATTTGTGCTAAATCTAATCGTCCAAACCGCAGGTTTCTATCTTTTATAGTTTAAATGCTATTGGGCCTCATTCAGAGCTGAAATCGTCATTTTTTTCAAAGACAGTTGAATATCTCAAAAACTATAAGATAGGTATAGGGAACCCTTAACAAAGTCGACCTAGAATTAAACGGGGAATCAAAAAGTGTAAAAATATACAGGGTGTTCCATTTAAAATAACAAAGTTAGGTGGCGTGCATAATAAACGGAGCACCCTATATAATTGAAAATATTTTCCTCATAGACAATTATTCCAGACAACTACCACCCAAAGCACTTTTTTGTTAAATTTCTAATAACAGAGTTATGGATGAATGCCTTAGGTGGAACACCCTGTATATCTTGAACAGTATATGCGGTTAATGTGATAGAGGCACGGTAGTCTTCATGTAACTACTATTTTATACTATGGGTTGTCATAACCATTAATTACAGGTTGTACATATTGTGTGACTTACCAAATTAACCAAATTCGAAAAAACTTTGTCGAATACTTGTAATGTAACCTCATGAAAATGTTATACAATCGTACGTAGAATAGTGGGCTGAGTAAAAAATAAATAAAAAAACATTGAGCGCTGTTTAAAAAAACATTGATGGCTGCCACAGCTGAAGAACAATAGGAGAAAGTCAAATAGACATTATATGAAAAAGTTGGCTATAAAACAAATGATTAAAAAGAAATATTCGTTATTCCAGCCTTCTCACTCTAGTACAGGGTGTCCCAAAAAAGGATAATCCTTGGAGGTTTTATAGGAAATTTGACGTTGAACAAAAAGTTCCTATAAACATGGGTCGAAATGAAGTCTTACTAATGAAAACCTCAAAAAACCACAAAAAAACGTGTTTTTTTACTTTCATTCAATAATTACTACGAAATGGCTCATTGTATCAAAAACTGTCTCGAAGCCACCTTTTAGTACATCAAATTTGGAGTGGCATGCCGCCAATTGCTCTTTTCCTTAATTCATTGCCGATATGATTTTTTGAAAAAAAGAAATTTTTTATAGTATCCATGTTTTCTCACTCAAAACCTGGTTTTTGCCATAAATACCTTTTATCCTTTTCAACTCGAACTTTTTTAACCGTTTGACCTCATTTTCAAAATCAGCGGTAAATGTCTTCTAAGACTGTGAAAATTAGCACATCCAAGTGGTCGCAATGGTTTCCGCTATCTTCTAAAGTTCAATTAATCTTAAAGTTTCATTTAATCAATATTTTTTTTTAATTACAATAACAATAATGAAAAAAATTTCATTCATTCAATAAAATGTTTTTGTATCACTAGAAACGTGTTTTTTCTTTTACTACCTCATGTTGTTTCTGAACTTTGAAAGATGGTGGAAACCATTGTGACCACTTGGATGAGCTGATTTTCACAGTCTTAAAGACATTTACCGCTGATTTTGAAAATAGGTCAAACGGTTAAAAAAGTTCGAGTTCAAAAATAAACTTATTTATGGCAAAACAGGTTTTGAGTGAGAAAACTATTACAAAAATTTATTTTTCAACAAAATCAAACTATCTCGGCAATGAATTAAGGAAACGAGCGGCAGGCGGCATTCTACTCCAAATTTGATGTACTAAAATGTTGACTTCGAGACAGTTTTTTCGTAGTAATTCTTGAATGAAAGTAAAAAAAACACGTTTTTTGTGTGTTTTTTTTTGAGGTTTTCATTAGTAAGACTTCATTGGCGGACCCATGTTTATAGGAACTTTTTTTGTTCAATGTTAAATTTCCTATAAAACCCCCAAGGATTATCCTTTTTTTGGGGACACCCTGTATATTGAAGATCTGCACCTTTCTTTTTATAGTTTTATTTTTATGGTTTTCGTTACAGTTTTGAAAGCGTCATCTTTATAATTTAATACGTGCACTGTACACCCGACCTCATTACCGTCTCTTTTCGCAAACATCGCCTCGAAGCAACTCGCGCGAATGGGGGAACACGTGCCCCCGCCGACAACAAAGAGTCCTTTAAAAATGGCAGATTTAAATGTCCGCGGAGGATGCAACATGTGCAGCCGAGCGCACCTGGAGCAAATCAACACACACACACACACACACAGTACGATTGCGCGTCCAAAATAATAATAATAAAAAAAAAAAAACAGAACGCACAACACAAATACCCGAGCATCTGCCGGTCGAGACGCCAACCCGCCCCGCCGGCGAACTCCTGCTGCAAACACAATGAAATTAAAAGTGCTAGCGGCCGCCGAACTGGTCGCGACGTGTTCTCTCTAACAGGATCTGCCCGGTGGACCCGGAGCCTGGGGTTAATCGACGACGGCACTAACCTTCTGCAAGGAGGGTGTCGCCGTGCATAATTCTGTTTCGTATAAAGGTGGGCGAATTATAAAGGGCGCCTAGGCTGCAGGATGTGTCGCAGGATGGTAGGCACGAACAGAAGCGAATCTCGTTTGGATTTTATGCTTTGTCCGTAACCGTAACACATTCAACGCATTCGGTCGTGTTGTATTTAGGCGATGACATGGATAACACAGCTACACAAAAAAAAAATAAAAAACCGATCCTGGATATTGACCTTAGTATCACCATGTATTTTTCGACGCTGAATTCGAATCCAACCTCAAAAAAAGTCAATACACCCTCAAAATTTTGAGATAGGGGTAAAAAATGAAAATTTGACAAAATACGCAATTTTTGTTCCAAGAATACGAGCCCGAACAACTAACTATATGTTCGGACAAACACATTTTTCGCGTATTAGACTGTTTTTATGTATAATGAAGTAAAAATTGACTAATGCAGCTGACAGTACATAAGAACTTAAATAATTTAAAAGTGGATTTTAATTAAGTTTTCAGAAAACCAAATTAACAATGTCACAATTTAACAAAACAAATAAAATGTAACAAAATAACTGGCAACTAAATGTTCAGAAAAAAAATATTTTAAGTATTAATAAGGCGTTACATCACCTTTTGCCTTAATTACGGCCCGAATTCTTGCAGGCATTGTTTCAACCAAGCGTGGACAGAGTTCTAGTGAAAAAAATGTCCCAAATTTCGCCGATTTTTTCCTTTAAAGTAGAGACCGTTCTTTGAGGATAATCTCTCAAAACTCTTTTTATCTTATGCCACAGTGTTTCAATGACATTGAAGCGGGGCTGTTTGATGGCCATGTTAGCACTTTAATATGCTGTTCCCCGAACCACATGAACAGTCGGTAATAAACTATTCGTAACTATTTTTATATATTTGTCAGCGTTGACTGTACCCTCTATGACCTCATACTGTCTCAAACCTTTAGCGGACATGCATCCCCAAATCATGACACCCTTCGGGAATTTTACGGTGCGTTTAAGGCAGTCCTTATGAAGGGTTTTACTTTTTGTTCTTATTACTCCTTTTCTATGATCGCCTACGCCAGACATCAAATTTGGACTCGTCACTGAAAATTACTATTGACCAGTCTTCTATGGTCCACGATACCTTCGATTTGGCCCAATTCAGTGGATTTTTTCTGTGCCTCAGTTAAAATTAAAAATTCGAAAAATAAAATAGTAATACCTTATAAAAACTGAGCCCAGACTGATGAATGTATTTTCTGCAACATTCGCCGGATAGCTGATAACTTTCTCCTGTTTCAGAGTTCCAATGCGCTGTTATATCCCTTAAGGTGTTCCCTCGACTTTTTTTTGCGAATTTTTCACCAACAACCTTTGGCTCCTTTCAGTAACAAGTCTGGGTCTTCCAGGACTTTTACCTTTTACATCCTTTCTAGTCTCGCGGTAATGCTTTAATATGTCCCCAACAGTAGACTTTGCAAAGCACAATTCTTCCGCAATTTCGAGGATTTTTTTGCCACTGCAGTATTTTTTACAATGAGCTGCCGCAATTTTTGATCAGTCGCACGTCCACGACCCATTTTTATTTAAAAATAACGAATATTCGCAAGAACTACCAGAAATCACCTGTGACTGACACATCTAATTGTGAAATTAATAGTTACCGCGGCAACAACAGGTCTTTATTTATTTTTTTAGGGCATGTTTCTCGATTTTCCGAACATTTAGTTGTCAGTATTTTTAGCAGTTTTTATATTTTTGGCCACAAATTCATAACAAATCAGCTAGATACAATTTATCGATATATAGGGGTGACGATTCCGGTGTCGAAATTTAGTACTTTACGTTAGCTCGATGTAAGCGGACCGACGCTAAAACGCCGAGTTTAAAATAATGTTATGTGTCGTGAGTGACAACTGATAAACGTGTGTACATATTTTATTGTATGTATTTATTTTGCGCCGTTTATTTCTTTTAGAGTTCGTGTACTGTATTTACATATTATCTGATATTGTGTAGATTTTTGCAATAATGGCACAGTTGTTTATCATTTGTGAATAGACTGAAACAGTTGATTGAAAATTACGACAATTTTACAATAGACGGATCACATATTTTATGTATCCCTTGCAATCGTCGGCATATATTTCGTAGACGCCGAGAGTGTGAAAGAGATTTAGATTCGAACCATCAACAAAATATTACTGGTACTGTTAAAAAAGATGAGTATTGTATTGTAATATATTATATTGTAGAGGTACTGGTACTGTATCAGTAGGTATGTACTAAATAAAACATTAAAGCGAATGAAAAAAACAAATCCAACGAATAGTTTACAAACCAGCCGAAAGCAAATACATTTACATACCAGCTGGATAATATACGAAGGAACCAAGACACAGCTATTTTAGTGAAAAATCAGTATTCGGAAAAAATTACGTTGTATCATAGGGTGATTGATCGAAATCATTCATTAAAAGTATTAGGGCTTGTAGAAATGACTGATTTTAAAAAAAATTGGACATAGCTAATAGACCTACGGCGAATTTGATGAAAATATTTTCAAGACGGCCACACTTGCGGTTATACTGGAAGTTGGCATAAACCTCTTGTATTGGTCTGCTCTCTTTAATAGCTGCAGCTTCGGCAGGATGGAATTCTAAAATAACAGCTTTTATTTGCTGGAAATGTCTCGTCAATACATAACCACAGCCACGGTATGTTTGTATACCGTGACCACAGCCGTGTAATTTTTAATCCACCTTTGGTATAGTAAGTCACTGCGTACAGTTGATAGATAGTTACGTAATGTTGTACGACCTGGTAACGGCATCTCTGGAACATATTTGTTCCAGAACTCACGAAATGGTTGTTTATGGAGTAGTACATTCAGGGGTACGTCACAGGCACATAACATTATAAATAAGTCGAACATAAACTGAGTTCTCAAGGGAATACTCTCTTTTTTATTCTTATGTTTCACACTATTTTATGTCTACAATCGCGTTTGTCCCTGTTTTCTTTTTCATTTTGACACAACAGTTTTTCCTGACAGACTCTACACATTATGGTCGCGCCATCATAAAATAAATCTTCGAAATCACCGATGAATTTATTCGCTTTGTCAGCAAATGGTACCATTTTAGACATTACACGTGTGACATTTTATTATTAATGTGTAATACATTACGCCGACGCCATAAACACCTCGACTGATAATAAGCTAGAGTCTGCGAGACGGTCGAAACGACTGAAGTGAATGACCCTCCCGCCGCGCGCCGCTGAATTGCGGCACAATCTGCCAACCCTCCAACCCTCACCGTGTTTGTCAGTCATTTAAATCTTTTGCACTACAACTATTGTAAATATTCCGATATTTTAAACAGTTTGTTGTCACTTCATAGGAGTTATTTGTTAGTCCGTATCTGGAATGTACGGTAGAGATCTGATCTCTATAAATGTTTATGATCAATGTTATACCAGGTGTTTACAAATATTTTCGTTGTAAGCTGATTTGTGTCGAAGATAAGGTGGACGTAAAGTGTTATCGACAAAACTCAATATTTTATTTCCTAATATTGTACTTCATATAAATTAGAGTAGGCTGAAATACAATAAAAGTAGTTGCCAACATTCAAGTTTCTAATAAGGAAGTAAAATAGAAGAATGCCAGTACTTGAAGACAATAAGAAAAATAAATATCAGCGTTTTTGCAGAGCCAGACAGTTGCAGAAGGCCGAAAAAGAGGATGGCCTCCCTCCAGAGAATTTAACACCGAGAGCGGAAAAGAAAAGTCGGTGATATCAAGAAACAAGAAAGGGGTCATGAAAGGAGTTCTACTGTCTCGACTCGAAAGATACCTGCAATGAACTGTTAATGACAACAACCGTACAAGTCGAAGAGAAGGTCCTCGGAGGAAGTGATGAAAAGAGAAGAAAGACAATGATTGAGGTTAATCCGAACTGGGTAAAGAATGGAGTACACAAACATGGCAGGAAGTTTCCAGATATGGTACGACTATAAAGGGATCCCGGGCTCCCCGGCTGTCCCCTTGTCTTTGCGCTGGGCCCCCGGCGGGGGAGGGGGGGTGTGCTAAACGCCGGAAACCAAAGTGGAAGAGTTGAATCAGGACATTTTGAAGTAACCAAAAAATTGGCCTAGGAGGGACCTGGCCCCCCCCCCCCCCCCCCCCCCCCCCCCCCCCCCCCGACCTCACCCCCCCGGGGGGCCCCCCCCCTTCCCCCTTTCCCCCCCTTCCCCTTTTTCTAATAGCAAATGTGCATAATATTGGACTTCAGTTTGAGTGCACAAATTATAAAAATTTTAAGGTGTAGATAAATAAAATAATCCATAGTTGTAAGATATGGAAACCTTGCAGGAAAACACCAATCGTTTAATCGGACAAAAAATTCCTCCAAATAAGCCTCGAACGGTATGTGCTGTAGCAATATCACACTGAAAGTACCCTTCCATAAGTTCGTCATCATATACTTTATTAATAAAGGGTTCTAATAAATCATTACATCTTTCAGTTCAGTTCATATTCATTTGGTTAATAACACAGGTCTACAAAAAAAAGTTCTTTCTTGCAATCATACCCATCATTTCCTATGTATTTTGATGCACTGAAACCAAATTTGGCAAAAAAAATTCTACCACATCAGTTTTTTTCTACACCCCCATATAACCCTCATAAACTCTAATAGAGGAAATTTTTCGAAAAAAATTTCTTTAACTATTTTTTATGGCCTTTATTTTGGTTTTTTGGGTCGAATCACTGATCACGAATCTGAAGTCAAGACTAAATTTCGACTTAATGACAGCTGTCAAATTTCACTAAAAAGTAAAAAATTGATATTAAATGCATATTCCTACATGAATGAGCTACTTACATCTTTTTATTTATATCTATTTTGTTCTTTTTCTTGTTTTGGTTTTTGTAACTGTTATACCGGGTGGACCATTTTAACCTTTAATAGGAAATAACTCGGCCGGTAAGCGAAAAAATAAAAAAAGTTGTATACAGAAGTTTTTGGGCAAGTAGGGGGAAGTACGACCGTAACCTTTTTTGACCTCGACGTTGACCTTGAGGGTTATTTGAAGGTCAAAAACAACTTTTTCAAATGGAAACAACTATTTTTGACCCCGGGTTTGAAAAGAGCGGCAAATTTTACGTCCAAAATGGTACTTGTCAACAAGGTCATGGCAAGGTCGAATAAAAGTAAAATTTTCGAAAATTGTTAAATAACGAGGGCTAGCTCGGGATTGAGATTGGAAACAGTAAAATTTGTCGGTTTTTAAGGTTATTTCAATTTCAAAGTGATTTATCAAGCGTGAAACCCTACTTTTGACCTCTGATTTGAAATGTTTAACGTCAAGGTCATTGGTATCAGGAAGTGACCTTATTCGACCCTGACAACTTTAATCAAAAAAATTATAAGTGCATCACAATACATAAGAAATGATGGGTCTGATTGCAAAGACAGGACTTTTTTTTGTAGACCTGTGTAATTAATGATAATTCGCCTTCTCGGAACCGCTAGCCAAAGATATCAAATGTTTGTGGATGCAAATGAGTTTCCACAAATGCATGAGCATTTTTTGCGGGCCATGCCCTCATTTTTTGTTCAATGTCCTGGAAAAATTAAACCAGTTCTCGTCAGAAAAGAAACACTTAGTATCGAAAATGTCATCTTTGTTCAAGTTTTTCAAAAACCACATAATAAGCTGTTGTTCCAAAACCTAAAGGGCTGTAATTTGGAATGTTTTCCTGAAAATCTGGATGTTGTCAGCTAGATGAAGGTAGAGTGCTTCCCACTAGTAGTATATCAAGGAGATCTAACGACGATACAAGAAAGGTGGGACGGGCACTTAAATGTTACTTAGGTACACTCAACATCCACGTATCCGTATAACTTTTCCGTTCCGCAAACTTCCACATTTCCGAACTCTCGTCACCTCGGGGATAACCGAACTGCTGGTGCATGCGCAAAGGTTTTTTCTGGCTCATTCTAGTACTTTTCTTTGTTTTTCGAGGTTTTTATGCAAATGTAATACATACATACGTGTGTACATGTTAATAAAAGAACGTTTTTTTTTAAACAAAAAAAAAATGTCAGGTGCAAAGGAGAGAGTGATGCAGGTAATTATTTTGTAATTCAAAGTAAAGGTTTGTTTTATTGAACATTTTGTTGACGTAACCCATAATAATTTAAAACTGAAATGAAAAATGATGAGAAAATATGTATTTTTAAGAAAACCGTGATACAAAACAAACATTATTGTACTGTTTATTTGCAGAGAAAAGAGCCTGCTAAGAGCAAAAGCTGGATCTGATAAATCACGCAAAAAATGGTGTCAAAAATGTTGATCTATGTAAGATGTACAGTATTTGTAAATCGTCAGTGGCAGAAATTCTTGGGAAAAAAGAAATTTACTTGTCGGAAGTTGAAAAAAGACGAAAATTGAGTGGACGGATTGACACAAAAAAAGTGCACCGGTACTTATGATACGCCATTTGAAAAAAAGTGTTTTTCACTGGTTTGTACAAAGAAGAACTCTTGGAGAACCTGTCTCAGGTGTACGGCTGAGGGAGGGCGATTTCCCTCTTTGCTGAATTCTGTGACAATCGAAATGTTTGATAAACATTCGCATTATTGTGTTTACATTTTTTTCTCATTTCAAATTTCGCTGTTTTTTGTCGTCAACCAATCAGCGACAAGTTCAGTTGTGTGGCAGTACAAGTTCGGAAATATCGTGAGGTCGGATATGTGGATGTTGAGTGTATGTATATTTAAGTGACGACTATGATTTCCACCCTTAGACGCAGTTTGTACATACATATTAAATATAAAACTAAAAATCCAATAAAAAATTTAGCAAAACAAAATTGCGTATGCAGAACGCCGTGTTTAGGAGTACATGTGTATGTAATGGCACGATACTACCATTTAAATATGTCTTGTTTTACAGTGTGACAACATATCAGTAATTGTAGATACATACCTATTGTATAGCTAGGTACACAGTGCGTACATACGTTATTTTTAAATGGGTGACTTCTTCCTGCTGTTTGCAGGAAAACTACTGATAAAATTTGTAATTGCCCGTTTATCCGACCTACGATAATATTTATAGCTCGTCTACGATAATGAAATTTTCAAAGATTAGTTATTTAACGTATTTCCTGCTTTTAACACATTAAGTACCGCAAAGGCTACAGCAGGAAAATGAAGATTAAATTGTATGAAAAAGACATTTAAAATGCTTTTTTTTCATATATGTACATTTTTCTTATCGTTTTCCGTTACTAAAGCTCCTTGTTTGGGGGATTAGGTTCGTAGCGTGGAACACGCCACCTCGTGCCGTCGACTGAAAACATTTTATTCAGAAAAGAAACACGTGCTACAAATGTAAAGCTTTTATTTCCGACTTCTTTATTCTAGTTCAGTAGCCGATAACTTAATCTAACAGTTAATGTAACAAACATATTCGGCTCCTCATTTTCATCCTTAACCTTTTCATCCTGTTATTTTCATAAAGTTCTATAATTTGATATGTAGCAATAATGAAAATAAAGATATATCAGTAGCTGATATTCTCTATAACTCATTTGTCAGATAAAGGCTATAGCCGGGTAAGGGGTCAAATCGGTCCTTGAACTAATCGAGGTTCTGGTTTGGCAGGTCGGAAGTATAAATAAAGACCCTTTTAGCTAGATCTTCAGACCTGCAGGTCGTCTCTAGAAGCTCCTAACCTCAAAAGTGTGATTTTTCGTTTTTTTCTCGATTCTGGGCGCAATTTTCAACCAAATGTTTTGAAAAAAAATCACAGAGTTGCATGTTTCTGTTACAGATATGCTCAATTTTTTTTGTCCAAATTTTTTTATTCCAAATGGCGCTCAGAAAAAATTATTGAATATTTCAATCAATGTTTACATTAGGATTTACAATGTAATTTTATGTGGTGGAACATCGTGAAAAATCCAAAAAACCTGTTTTTAGGCAGTTTTTTTCATTTATTTGGCTTGGATTAGATTTTATCGAAGAGTACTATTTTTTCCGCTGAATCCGAAAAAAATAATAACCATGTCTTTTTTGTGCAAGCGTGCAATTTTCCTTTGCCACCACAATATGCTTTAACTAAGCATGTGCGATATTTCGAATTTTCGAGACGAGACGAGAAGTCATTTTTCGAGATCAGACGAGACGAGACGAGATTCTCAGTCAGTCGAGATTTCTCGAGATCCCGAGATTTCTCGAGATACTGAGATTTCTTGCTACATTGAAATTTCTCGAAAAAGAGGTGAAATTAATGTATTAATACTTACAGTTGTTTAAATTTAAAAGTTCAGCTAGCAAAACACCAAAATTATTTTTCTTATAACAGTGAATACAACAGGAACAACAACAATAACAAAATAATATATGTAATGATATATTATATATTTTTTAAGAACTGATCCTCCTTTACAAGGAGAATTTATAATTGTCCATTACAAGGAGAGTTTTGTGTAGAAAACACGCTTGTCCTACATGTTCCGCCAGCAAAGCCCGATCTGCTGTGACCATATTTCCTGTAGAAAATATTCTTTCGCTACTAGATTTGCTCGCAGGACAACCTAAATAATTTTGAGCTATTACCACGATGTTTGGGTAGGTGTTTTTATTTTCTTTCCACCACGTTAATGGAGCCATATCCGTGACGTCATCCTCCAAATAATTCCTAATTGAAAGATTGTCTCCGATATTTTCCTTAAGTTTCATATTTTGAATATTCTCCGGGAAATTTCAAATAGTAAATGAATTTTGGAATTTGAGTAATCTCGGTATTTTTAAAAATCTTAAGATTTCAAGAAATGTCAGAATCTAAAAAAATATGATCTCAAGAAATCTCGGAATCTCGAGAGATCCCGGGATCTCAAGAAATCTCGGAATCTCGAGAAATCTCGCGATCTCAAGAAGTCTCGGAATCTCGAGAAATTTCGAGATCTCGGGAAATCTCGACTGACCGAGAGTCTCGTCTCGTCTCGAGGATCGAGATCTCGAGATTTTCGAGATTCTCGCACACTGCTAGCTTTAACTAAGCGCCATTTTGTGTGTGGATTTCGAGCTCGAATTCGGACGATGAGGTGCTCGTTTAGGCAGAATTCAAATTAAAAACGCGAACAAAGTGGAGTGTTTTGATCCCCAAAAACTCAAACAAGTTATAAGTTAGTGATAGACCAGGGCGAGGGTCCATACATTTCTGCTGTACCAATTCCACAGCGAAGGAATTATTTAACCTTCGTAATTCGCCCTAAAGGCATATGTACAATATATCTTCTTTCCAACTGCAACTTTATTAGCGTGACATCAATTGACTGGCATGTTTTAAATCAAATATCATAGAAAGATTCCTCTCCTTATCGTGGTACTCCTTCGATTTCGCGTCCCAAAGGCATAAATGTTTTTGGTACTGTTTAATAAATTCTTTGAAACTACGAGGCGTCACCCTAAAGTTTCCGAAATTCAAACACCCCGCCAAAAATGAGCGCGAAGTGGTGCTTTTACGCAGTTCCGGCTAGATCCCAGTGTATCGAGAATTATTGTTGCTGTGAAGAGCCACATTTGGTTACAGAGAGAGAGACTCTGGTGTTTCGCGATTACTGACATGGGCAACATCAAGGAGAATCACTCATTGTGATCATGAAGAAGATTAGCCGTCATCGACCCTTTTTTTACAAGCTTTTATTTAACTTGCAATGTATGTTTGTTTGTTTGTTTGTTTCTTTGTTTGTTTGTATGTTCGGGTCAAATCTTGCAACTGAATTTTAAAGTAGTTATCCTCAACCGATTGAGATGAAATTTTGCATACACATTTAGTTTGGATGACAATGCATGGTTAGCTAAGTTATGTCCTTCTAAATTCAAAATGGCGGACGGTCTAAGATGGCGAAATAATTATTTTTTGCGCATTCCCATGATATGAGTATCAAATGAAAGGGTTTGCTGAGAAGAAATAAGAAAATAAAATGAATTTACTCTAAATCCAATATGGCGGACCGCCCAAGATGGCGGACTAGTTATTTTTGGGCACTCCCATGATATGGGTATCACATGAAAGGGTTTGCTGAGAAAAATAAGAAAAAATGTATTTACTCTAAATCATGGCGAACCGCCCAAGATGGCGGATAGTTATTTTTTGCGCACTCCCATGATATGGGTATCAAATGAAAGGGTTTGCCGAGAAGAAATAAAAGAATAAAATATTTACTCTAAATCAATTGGGAACAATGCGGGTTTTTGAAATGGGACCAAATGAAAGGGTTTGCCGAGAAGAAATAAGAAAATAAAATGAATTTACTCTAAATCCAATATGGCGAACCGCCCAAGATGGCGGACTAGTTATTTTTTGCGCACTCCCATGATATGGGTACCAAATGAAAGGGTTTGCCGAGAAGAAATAAGAAAAAAAAATGAATTTACTCTAAATCCAATATGGCGGACCGTCCAAGATGGCGGACTAGTTATTCTCCCTGATGGGTATCAAATGCACTCCATCGGACCCTCCAAGATGGCGGACTAGTTATTTTTTGTGCAATCCCATTATGGGTATCAAATGAAAGGGTTTGCTGAGAAGAATACGAAAAAAATAATAAAATGACTACTCGAAATCCAATATGGGGACCGTCTAAGATGGCGGACTAGTTATTTGTTGTGTACTCCCATGATATAGGTATCAAATGAAAGGGTTTGCTGAGAAGAATACGAAGAATAAAATGACCATAATAAATGACGAAATAGTTTGATGGTGCTCGAACAAATGATGTGGGGACTGACAAGAGTCAACTGTTGGCGATAAAAAAAATGTAATATGGCGGATCTGAGATGGCGTTCAAAAACTTAGTTGGTCCAATCGGTCTGAAATTTTGTTATTCCGGGGTTTTTAGAGTCGCGGATTATGATTTTGGGGTCGAATTGTTCAGGTCAAATCTTGCAACTGAATTTAAAAGAACACGACGTTAACTAAAAAAATTAAAAATAAATTAATAATTTTTTTTAACAAGCTTTCATTTAAATGCTCTAAAAAAGAAGAAAATAAACTTTAAATTGAATCAAACCCATCAATTTATTACACTACACAATTTATGTGATATTAAAGCTTGTCACGAGATTTACTTGTGTAGATAAACCAGAATGTAACTTGATCTTGATAACTATAGAAATCTTGTAGAAAATCTAAGAAAAAAAAGTATGTATTTTATAAAATAGGTAAATACATCTACACAAGTAAATCTCGTGACAAGCTTTAATATCATATAAATTGGGTAATGTAATAAACTGATGGGTTTGATTCAATTTAAAGTTTATTTTTCTTCTTTTTAGAGCATTTAAATAAAAGCTTGTTTTAAAAAAAATTATTATTAATTTATTTTGAGTTTTGGCCAAGAAAATCGGTCGTTGGAGCCACCTTGCGTCGTCTGTGAGTCGTCGGGTTGTCTGTCAGACAACCCGCCGACTTGGCACGGGGTCGTCCGACTCCAGGCACAGCATCCCCGAAGAAGTCACGGCCCGGTGGCGGCGCGCCGGCTCGCGCTCTCCCAGACGGTATTGTTCCGGGTCAGCCGCGCCGTCTTAGGAGGAGAGGGCTCGTGCGCGGCCAGGTGGTGCGTCATCTTGCGAGGAGGGTGCCCCCGCGGCCCCATTGTCCCGCCCGGAAAGAATAACCCAGACCAGGCAAAAAGTCCTTACGGAACGCATTAGGAGCCTTTGTGCTCGGGCACATCGCAAGACGCCTAATCGGAGGGTGCCTCGGGTGGAGAAAAAACCCGGGGTCGTTTACTTATTCTACCCCTCTGCTCGCCCCTCGGAAATCCCGATTGTGATTGCGGCCATTGTAAAGGGACAGGATAGTTTTCTTTCGCGTCCGAGAGGGGTGGGCACCTCGGGTACGTACGAGCTGGTTTGCCACCCTTAAAAAATCGGGTTCACTCACCTACCGTTAAGAATTATGTCGTCTTCGTTTTTGTGCCTTCTGCGCGCTGCGATGCACATGGCGTGCCGTGTAACGGCGGCTGTCCCGTCAAGATCTCCTGATAGAACGGCGAGGGAGAAGGTACCTACTTGGGAGTCACGATATCTTCACTTCTAGTAAGGACACATTTCACACGTATGGACACGTTTTACAAATTCAGGTTTCGTGATGATATATACAGAAAGTGGGCATCACAAACCGCCATCGACCATCAAAACACGCGCTATTCTACAGGGTGTTTCATGAATCAGAAAAAAATTTCGGTAAATGGAAAAAAAAATTCAGAATGCCGAAATATGCTTAAAAAAATCATAGTCAAATGTTTACAATTAATCCAAAAAGTTGGAAAAGGCCAGCGGTGTGACTGGCCGATGGCGGTACGGTGTGAATGTGTAGGAAACGCATGTTTCCCAACTTTTTGGGGCCAGGCAGCGTTAAATCGCAAACATTTGACTACGCGCTGATTTTTCGTGCACCCCCAATTTCGATCTGAAAACTTTAGTTTTTGATTAGATGCGATAAGCGGTGTTGCCATAACGAAACGTTTTCTGATTTGTGAAAACCCTAAAGAAGTCGAGTGTTTGACTGATGTACGGGTGATGAAGTTGACTGGGAAATCAATAGTGTTGACTCTGGACCTGTTCTAACTTTTTGGGCCAGACGTTAAATCAAACTTGACGACTATTTTGTATCTTAATAATTTTTGATTAACGAATTAAGTGATGTTGCCATAACCGAAAATAGTTGTTTCTGATTTGAAAACCCTGTAGAAGAAGTTGACTGGGTGGGCGGTGGTCATGTTTTTTGTAGGAAACTTTATGAAATACTAATAGTTTCGATTCTGGGGTCCAAGTTTGGGGCACACTGTATACAGTGTGGGTCATTAAGAACCGAAATACCCCTGTAAATTTCAAATATACAATCCAGTTTGAACGATTTTAATATTAAAACGTAAGCCACAACAAAAAGTTTACACTTACAAGTAACACTGTCCAACTGTCACTCACCGATTTAAATGAAACTTTGCACACTCATAGAATACTAAAAAATATTGAACCCCTGTGTTTTTCTTCCGGAATATGCTTTTTAGGGGTAGAAACCACCCCTACTAAAATGTAGGAAAAGCAAGAATCGCCGTAAATGAAATTTAAATATATCAAAATATGTTACAACATAAAATTTAATATGATTTATAATTTGAGGGGTATAGATGCAAAACTCACATTATCCACTTTTTAAAATTGTTCAGGAGGAAGAAGGAATAATTGATTTCTCACTTTTTAAGTGACTTAACGATCTGAATTGTATTTGGTATTTGTATTACAACTGTAACTTTGCTTCTCAATTGGTGAAATGACAGCACAACAATATTTGACTCCAAGAAATTGAATGGATAATGTGAGTTTTGTTACAACTTTTTGGATAATGGTAGTTTTGCTCGAAATTATTCTACATAATATTATTTTACACTAAAATTCATGAAGTTAAGCTAAGAAAAGGAACTTCAGAAACAAATAACAGGTAGGAAACAAACTCAGTGGTATATCGGAAAAACACGGAACCATCCATCTAGGAAAGCAAAACTCACATTCTCCTTAGGCAGGCGGCCATATTGGTTTATCGCTTTAAGCTTTTTCATTGGTGGATATGGATAATGTGAGTTTTGACACCTTCAGAGCGTAGGA